>OY970820.1:66596461-67196461 GCA_963853835.1 Calendula officinalis | reverse complement strand
CACATCTCAAACCACTTTATGTATAATCTACAAAAGTGATATCCCATTTTCTTAAGAGAATTCATGGGGATATTTGTGGACCTATCCAACCAACATGCGGACCATTTAAAAATTTCATGATATTGGTTGATGAATCAACAATGATGGTCACATGTAGCTTTTTTGTCCACAAGGAATGAAACATTTCCGAAACTCCTAGCCCATATCATTATGTTGAGGGCTAATCATCCGAATTATCCATTAAAGTCAATTAGACTTGATAATGTCGGTGAGTTTACATCAAAAATGTTCGATGATTATTGCATAACATTGGGCCTTGATATTGAACACCCTTTTGTGTGCGTTCATTCTCAAATTAATCTTGCGGATACGTTTATCAAACGAATACAAATAATTTCAAGAACTTTGGTTATGCGCACCAAAATGCCCCATTTTTATATATGGTTATGCGATATTGCACACAGATGCATTGGTCTGTCTGAGGCCCATGGGCACCCAATAACTTCCTGCGTACCAGCTGGTAACTGGATATGAGCCCGACGTCTCATATTTACGCGTGTTTAGGTGCTTGGTCAATGTTCCAATTGAACTTCCAAAGCGTTCGAAATTTGGACCTCAGAAACGACGGGAAATATATGTTGATTGTTAATCCCCATCCATCGTACTCTATTTAGAGCCCTTGACAGGCGATCTCTTTAAAGCTATACATGCGGATTGTGATATTGATGAGACAATCTTACCGTCGTTAGGGGGAGATTTCCACGTTAACGTTTATAAGGAACGACGTGAAAGAACGTGGCATGTACCCAATTTGTCTCATATGGATCCCCCGACTGCACATAGTGATAAGGATGTGCAAAGAATTCTAAGTCTACAAAATGTTGCTAATCAGCTACCAGACGCATTTAATGACTTAGCAAATGTCACGAGATCAAATATACCTGCTGCAAATGTGCCTGCAAGGATAGAAGTCCTTGTGTGATGCCATGTTCCGTTTGAACATGTTGCATCGGTCCAACCCACCGTGCAAAGGACGCTACCATTGATTGTCCAGTCCACCGTTCTTCCCAATAAAAGAGGAAGACCGGTTCGGTTCTAAGGATGTTCTGCCTCAAAGGAGGAGAAATTCTGTTGTATACGTTTTGCCACACGAGATCATTAAGGATCACGAGAGTGTATTAGAGAAGCGTGTTCCTGATGAAACACCAATTTCTCATCATCCCGATAATCTTCAAATATCTGTCGAGTATGCTAGCTTAGACGATATTTTGAAGCAAAACAAGACTGTCATCGACGATTTGTTCATATACGCAGTGGCCACTGACATTATAAGGAATGATGACATGGAACCAAGTATTATTGTTGTGTACAATGGACTGGTCTTTATGGAAATACACAATCTAGGTAAAATTGGATTCCTTACCGAAAGGAAGAGTGTTTGGACCTGTTGCTCCAACACTACCTAATGTTTAAACCATTTGGTTGTAAATCGGTATTCGTAAGGAAGCGTAAAGAGAATAATGAGACTGTAAGATACAAAGCTCGCCTCATGGCTCTAGGCTTCTCTTAAACGCCCTGGTATTGATTACGAGGAGATGTATTCTCCCGTAAGGGATGTTATAACGTTCCACTACTTAATCAGTTTAGTAGTTTCTGAAAAACTGAATATGCAGCTTATGGATGTGGTCACAGTCTATCTCTATGGGGATCTTGACAAAGAGATACATATGAAAGTCCCTGATGGACTCAAGTTGTCTGAATCAAGTAGTTCTAGACCACGGAACACGTTCTCGATACGGCTGAGACGATCACTTTTTGGATTAAAACAATTCAGACGGATGTGGTATAACCGTCTAAGTGAGTACTTGATCAGTCTGGGATATTTGAATATTGAGATATGCCCATGCGTGTTTATAAAGATATCCACTTCAGGATATGTTATTATCGCAGTCTATGTAGATTATTCGAATCTCATAGGATCCTCGAAAGAGATGTTTGAAACTGCTGAAATCCTGAAGAAAGAATTCGAGATGACACACGACATTGGCTCGGCATGGAGACCGAGCACCGTGAAGATGGGGTTTTTCCTCCATCAAGAGAATTACACCCTAAAGGTGTTAAGATGCTTTAGTTGCCATGACACAAAACCTCTATCTACTCCCATAATCATTCATTCTCTAGACAATAAAATGGACCAATTCTATCCAAATGAGCATGATGATGATATATTGATCCATTCTCTGTCGGTGCAATAAGCGCAATATTGTACTTGGCCCAATATACTAGACTGGATATCTTGTTTGTTGTGATATGCAAGACTAAGCATAACAATGCGCCAACACGCCACCATTGAAATGGTATTAAAGACATCTTTTGTTACTTTAAAGGTAGTATGAATATGGGCTTATTCTATCCCTTCGCGTAATCGAGTAGATCAAGTGTGATTGATACTCGAGATAACGCGACCCTTATCGGCTATGCCGATGCAGTTTACTTATCAGACCTGCACAAGGGACGTTCCCAATCTGTTATCTCTTTACCATAGGGAATGTGGCGACATCATAGAGTTCTTGTAGATAGAATCTAGCTGATACTTCGACAAATCACTCCGAACTACTCGCGCTCGTTGAGGCGACTGGAGAGTGTGTATGGATTTTAGATGTAAGAGTCCATATTCGAAGTAAATGTGGTTTGGCTTATGATCCTAGTTAGCCATTTGTCATATATGAAGATAACACCGTTGTTATCGATCACTTGAAACATGGTTATATCAAAACATGATAACACTAAACACATATCGCCGAAATTGTTCTTTACACATGAACAACAAGCATTTCAAAAGATTGAAATGCCATATATTGGATCAAATAAGAATCATGCATACTTGTTCACCAAGTCACTGCCGAAGTATTCTTTCCAAAACATGTTAAAGCTATTTGACTTAGAAAGGTCTACGAGCTATCTAAATGACATGTATCATGCACCCAGTTGTGTGCGAATAACGATAGCATCCTAATGTATGTCTTGCACCCTGTTGAGTGCGAATAAATATTGCATCAAGACGTATGCTTTGCACCATATTGAGTGTGGATAGTGATTGCATCCTGGCGTATGCTTTGCACCTCATTGAGTGAAAATAATGATTGCATCCTGACGTATGTTTTGCACCCTGTTGTGTGCATGTGAGGGGAAGCATCCCGATGAATTCTTGTGTACTCTTTTTTCCTTTAGTTCAAGGGTTTTGTCTCATTGGGTTTACCTTGACAAAGTTTGTTTTTAATAAGACACTAACAGTACCTCATTCTCACTAAGAATTGTTGAATTCAGGGGGAGTACCCAGTTGAGTACTTTTTAACCATGTGCACTCTTTTGTCCTTCGTTGGAGTTTTTGTCCCGCTGAGTTTTCTCTAAACAAGGTTTTAATGAGGCACACCATATATGGTTCCTTCCATCGCTTAAGACATCCTGATCGTACTCTTTTGCATGTCCTTCGTCAAGAGTTTTTTTTTTCCCAAGGGGTTTTCTCTGACAAGATTTTAACGAGACGGATGTTTCATGGATTGTCTAAAGATACAAGGCGAAGCTCAAGAAATCCATATCGTACTCTTTTGTCCTTCGAATGGAGTTTTTGTCCCAAAGGGTGTTCTCTAACAAGGTTTTAACGAGACGAATGTTTGATGGATTCTTTGAAGACACAAGACGAAGAACATGTACAGTTCAACATAAATCTAAGCAACCAAGAGGGAGTATTGTAACTCACTAGTCTTTTGGTTTGCTCATATTTACATCCATCATTAAATTGAGTTATGTTCATTAATTTCATGACTCTTATAGTGCTAACTTGTGGCCTATATAAAGAGGCTGAGATGTACATTTGTAACATATAATTATATGAATGAATATTGGAGAATATCATATTGATTGAGCTAATTGTATCACAACATTTCTAATTTTTTTCAAATCCACAATTTTATCAACAACATTTGTAACCGCAGCCTTGCATCTTCTGTTTTTAATGAGTGATTGCAAATCTTAAATACATTTTCTCATTTGACAATTTTCATATAATTTCTTCATTTTGACTTTGACTAATGAAATTAAACATAAACAACATACAAACAAAAAAAAATTTGAATGACTGATACATCTGATTTCAAATTCAAACATCGATCAACAACAAATTAAATTAACACTTCAAAGAGAATATAGGATTTAAATCTTGGTTTTCTAATGTGATTTTCGTTTTATCATCCAATGTAAATGCATAATGAAAATATGCTCTAGTTCGTTTTTCTAGGAATTAAACTAACACTTACAAAAAAAAGAAGATGTAAGTTTACAGTTACAAATGTTTTGATAAAATTGTGGATTTGAAAATAATTAGAAATTAGTAATATAGAAGGGCAAAGTAGGTATTACAAGTTTGTAACAAGCCATTAAAATAAAGTAGCAATTATAAAAGGTAAATAAGGAGTATTTAACGTTGCTTTAGGTATGTCTAGGGGGCATATAATAGAAAAACCCTATATACCCATTAATTAATTAATTAATAATTACTTCCAAAGTTATATTCATCTAATTAACTAACTTGATTAAGGATTTAACTCCACTAGAACAACTTATTTAGAATTAAATTAAGGTTAATTTGTTTATTTAACCCATGATGAATCACATGTGGCTTATAAAAACTTTAAAAAGAGTCAAATACTTAAATGAACAAATATTATTTGCCACATGTATTACATCCTCATCACATGAAATTACAACATGTACCATTAATTTTGCGAGCCAACAACAAACCTCCTGATCCAAGACTTAGAATTAACAAAATTTTGACTTTTATCAGTTTGATAAATAAAAAAAACTTTGATATCGGTAATTGATAGAAAAAAAGTTTAGAGTATGTTTTCAAGTATTTATATAGCTTGCCCTTTAAGTTAATGATACAATATAAAATAGCTTGCCCTTCTCTTAGAGTCCTCAACTAATAAAAAAATAAAATTTAAAGTTACAAAATAAGGTATTTTTTGGTTTTTTGGTAGGATGTTTAACGGAAACACTATGTTTGTCATTTTTGCAAACTTGGAGATCCGAGAACTGTTGGAAATGGTGTCCAACCCATCCAAAAAACCGGTATTCCGGTTCGGGTATTTTAGAGTCCTATTCGGATTGCCCTCGAGGAGTCACCGAACATGAGAAATAACGAGACTTTTAACTAAATGGTTTAATTAAATGACTATCGGGCTAAACGGGCTAGCGTAGTTAATGGGTAATTAACTAACTATTGAGATCGGACTTGACATTAATCGGATCGGGCTTAATTAATAGTTAATTAAAGATGGGCTTGGACCAATTAGAGTTTGACTCTAATAGGGTTTGGTCAAGTATATATTAAGGTTAAGGTTTTTAACCTAATACACTTAATCACTTGTGCCCCTTTGTGCTCCAAAGCTTTCGGCCGAACACCCCTCCACAGCTACCGATCGCTGCCGCCAGCCCCTCCGTCGCCGCCGCTGCTCAGCCGCAGCTCTGCCGCCGCCGTCGCCGGAAAACCGAAAGGTTTTCGGTTTGTGTTTTTCGGTGCTCGTTTATCAAGGTGCTTTATACTACCTAGTGGTGTAACGCCCCAAGTTTTGTAATTTAATTTAATTACATTTTATTCACTATTAAACCTTAATGTATTGTTTATTTTGTGAAAAGAAAAGAGGTGATGTGGTATTACATGCATTTATGTGATCAATTTATGATATGTCAATAAATTATGTGACGCTTGGGCTACGCGTTGAACGTGACCTTTAATTTACTCGAACAAGTGCTAGTTAAAGGATGGATTATTTAATTTTGTATGGCGTTTCCAATCCCGACAATTTTATACCACGGCATTTAAATTCCGAGAGTTTGTGATCCGGTTGAGGCCGGCAAAAGGATAAGGCCGAAACCTGACTTGTGGGAAGAATTTTGCTCGATTAATTGTTAAGGGCCGAGAACTTCTTGATGGATTTTGGATCCTTGAGTCCAACAAATAGAAACAAATAAAGGGGCCGAACCTTCCTTCATTTTTCTTTCTTCCTTGTTCGGTTCTAACGGGTGGGCCCGATATTAGCAAAGCAAAAAAAAAAAACCCTAATCACCCTTAATACTAAAGCATACCATGTACCTGATCCTCAAACCTACATCGATTACCCTAATTCTCCCCATAACCAGCCGTGACTTCCATCCAAACCAGAAATCAGTCGAATAACAGAGCATATCTGGTTCGTTTTCCTCCTTCCATCGGTGATCAATTGAGCAAGCTGATTTCCGAGTTCTAGAGTTGTGTTCGTTGGTAAGATTCTCGAACCATCTCTTCCGTTTCCTTCCTCTCATTCGTTTCTGGGTTTTAATCTTTTGTTATGGAGATTGTATTCCAAGCATCTTCAGCAACAAATGATCTTTCGAGCAGGAGATTCGGCTGTGGCGGTGATCGTGAATCAGTAGATTCTTTCCCCCGAATTTTATTTTGTTCCTTGCTCCAGTTCTGTTATGATAACTGTTATTGACACCGTTTCTTTTTGGTGAATGGTAGATTCTTATTGCTCAATCGTTTGTAATCCCCGACTGAGCAGAAGGTTTCTTGAATGAACAGATGCTACTTCGAAATCACATGTTATCTCTAAAAGTCGGTGCACCAGTAATGCTACTTCGAAATATTGATCAAATTGTTGGGTTATGCAATGGAACAAGACTAAGGGTTATTAATCTAAATGATCAAGTGGTCAAGGCACAAATAATTACAGGAACAAATATTGGTCACACTACTTTGATACCGCGTTTGAAACATAGTCCTTCAGACAATTAAGAGACTTCCATTGAAGATGAATAGACATCAATTTCCATTATCTGTTTGTTTTGCCATGACAACTAACAAAAGCCAAGGACATTCTTTATCAAAAGATGGAATATTTTTTCCCAAACCAGTATTCACTCACGGTCAGCTTCACGTCGCTGTTTTTAGGGTCAAATGTCACACCCCGCCAAAAATCAGTCTTACTTCATTTAAAATGTTTTACGGAAGAATGGAGGTGTAATGTTCATGACAACATAACAAAAATTAAGTAAATAAACAACCACGCAATAACAGATGAAAATAGTTTCACTTTCTAAAAATAGAAAGTTTCCAAAATAGCAGTTTCCTAAAATAGAAATTGTTTGAAAATGAAATGATTGTTCGTAAACTTAATGTTTTATTCATGACTCATGACAATCCACTTGCTCATATCCTCCAGTCTCACTGTGCTCCTAAATCACATGAAAAACATGAAGATAAAAGGGTCAACATATAATATTGAGTGAATCCACAAGGTTGAGTGTTTATGATGAAAATGTTATGTTTGCTACTCAAAATGATTTTTAAGAAAAATTTTTATGACTAAAAAAGTATAAGTTCAACAGTCTTATTCTATGAGAAATAAGTATGAAAATGAAATGTAATTGTAGAATATCTACAATTACTAGTTTTGGTAACGAAAAATGTGTTGAATAAGTTTGTTATGTATGACATGGCATGACTATTATCCCCAACATGTAGCTAGTCTATTGAGTTAATATACTAACCCCTAAGTCCACAATCAACACTTCAAGTGTAACATCCCAGAATCCGGTAGCACGATATTGTCCGCTTTGCCCTCCGGCGCACGGTTTTGTTCTTGGTATGGACCACTCCACCCAAAAGGCCTCATGCTAGGAGAGGTATCCACACCCTTATAAGGCATGTTTCGTTCCCCTCTCCAACCGATGGCTTTCATGCTTGAACTTCCACCCGAGTTGCAAGGTGTCCATGACACGTTTCATGTTTCTTATTTGAAAAAGTTTTTGGGAGAAGTGGAGAATGTGATCACACTTCAAGATTTGCGGGTCGATGCACCCAACCGATTAATTGAGGAACCCGAGGCCATATTGGAGGCCCAAACGAAGAAATTGAGGAACAAAGAGACCGAGCTAGTGTTGGTCAAGTGGAAGCATTCCCTTGGACCAAATTTGACATGGGAAGTCAAAGATGAGATGAAGAAAAGCTGCCCGGACTTTTTAGATTATGATGTGATTCCGAGGACGGAATCCTCTTAAGGGGTAGATAGTTGTAACGGCCGTAATTTCATGTTTTGTATTTTCGAATATTTAATTCGGGATTTATTCGAATTATAATATGTATGTTAATTTTTATCTACCGTTGTGTTTTATCAAGTGTTTGAATGTTTGGGTTTTGTGTTAACCAAAACGGGTCAAGTCTTGGAAGGAACCAAGCTTGAAAGCTGAATAAATGCAGAGGTCCAGAGTTCGCGACGCGAGCTTATGCTCGCGATCGTGAAAAGCGAACAGAGAAATTGGGGTTCGATCATGAGGAATTAGCGAACGCGAGGTCAGAAGCGAACACAGGTTCGCGACGCGAACTAGTCGTGAGGATGGTCGCGAGGTTGGGCTTGGACGGCTTGATGACGTCATACCCGCGTAAGTTCACGGTGCGAAGTGGAGTTCGCGGCATGAACTTGTGTCTGGCAGTATAATTCGGGTTTTAGCTTAGGGTTTAGGTTCATTCACCCCTACAACCCTACCATCCGTTATTTTAAAGGAAGTGAACGTTTTTGGAGGTCTAGAGCTCAAATCTTCATTATCTTGGAGGATTTGAATATCAAGGGTATGGATTCTTGATTATCTTGCTTATCTATCTTAATTTCAAGCTTTACTTGAGTAACAATGGTGGTTTGGACAACCTACCATGTCATCTTTGGGGAAGATGACCAAACATTGTAAGCTTATAATCAATGTGCACAAGTTGGATTTGGGCTTATTATTGAGAATCTTGAACTAGGGTTTGAGATTCCACCAAGTTTGATGAACTTGGTGGTTAGGAAAGTAGTTATGGATGGATTTATGATTAGTTATGGGTAATAAATAGTTATTGTGATGATTTTAATGTTAGGTCAAGAAGACTTGAGAATTGGAAGTACTTCTTTGATTAAGAAGTAAGCATTGTGTTGATAAACATAATTTTGGATTAACATTTCTAAGGTGATACATGATATTTCTGAGTACATAGTAAAACGATTTTTATGGTTTAAATGATTAAACAAGTTTTTACTAGTCTTTATATAGATAAATGATTTAATAAAGAAAATGATTGAATTGTTAGTATATAAATTGAATTGTTTGTTGATTTGATTTGGTTAACACTAGTATGCTGTGAGTTATGATTTGGAGCATTGGCTTAAGTTTCATGAATTGTTGTGTGGTAGCTAAACAATCGGATCCTAGATAACCCATCAATTGGGGGAGTTAGTGACACCTACTTGGGGCAGTATCACCCTGTGCAAGAGTAGAATGTCTAGTTTGAGATAACCTAGAAATCAGGGGAGTAATAGATAACCCGGATATCGGGGGAGCAACAGATAACCCGGACACGGGGGAGTTTACCTAGATAACCCATATGGGGGCATTTTTTTCGGGGAGGCCCGTTACGTATGTGTGGGCTTATGCCAAGCCTTAGAGTATGATTGACTATGTGCAATGTGAGATTTATTTAAATATTATTTTATTGCAAATATTTCTAACCGGTTCTAAAACCCATGTTTCTCACAAGACAATATTGTCTCACGTACTACGTTTCTTTTTGGCTATGTACTCAGGTTCGGGAGCAAAGGATTAGACGGCCCGTAGTTTAGCATTTGAAGTGATTAGCTCGGTGTACTTATCTAATTCCCGAGACTTAAGTTTTGATATTATTGTAACGCCGAATTTTGGGATGCTCTGATACCATTTGTAACATCCCAGAATCCGATAGCACGATATTGTCCGCTTTGCCCACTGGCGCACGGTATTGTTCTTGGTATGGACCACTCCACCCAAAAGGCCTCATGCTAGGAGAGGTATCAACGCCCTTATAAGGCATGTTTCGTTCCCCTCTCTAACCGATGTGGGACAGATGTTACATCAACTCCGATTTGTTATCGTTCTTTTATAGATATACACTCCCGAAAGATGTCTTGGATAACCAAGTAATGATCAAATAATGTTGGGAGGATGCGTGTCAACCAATAGTACTATTTGCATATCCATGGTATAGATCCACTAGTTAATGATTGCTGGTAACCTTAGTCCAGTATAATAATTATTTGTCATGCCAACGCGATAATAAAAATGTAAAGTTGTTGTACAGTCATAGAAATAGTAGCATTGCTTATGTTTTCCACCCGATAGTTTATAAAACAGTAAAAAGTAGTAAAAAGGGGCTGTGGACTCACTTGGGCAAAGATTAGCACTTGATAACTCATAGGACTCCTTCACAAACTCCTAGCTTCCTAAATGTATTAGCGTTTCTAATCAGACTAAGCTAACACATGCGATCTAATCATATAGTAGATTGGCCTAATGGGCCGGCGCTTGGGCCAAGGCCCGCCAAGATGGACTAATTGGGCTTAGCAAGGACATATGGGCCGAATGGGGCACTTGGGCTTCAGTTTGGGCTTATGTCCGATTAGGTTGGGCTATGAATTGGGCTTGGGCCCAATTGGGTTAGGTTTGGGTTTGGTTTGCCTAATGGGCCACAGTTTGGATTAGATTGGGCCACGGATTGGGCTTGGGCCCAAAGGGTCTCGGTTTTTGGTTATGGGCTGATTAGGGTCATGGTTTGGGTTGACCGGTTGGGTCAAGCACAAGCCTTGACCCGGTTCCACTTGTGGGTCAATCTATGGACAAATCTAGTCAACAAAAGTCAACTAGGGTTTAATAGATTTCGGCTAGGGTTAGGGTTCGACATTAGGGTTGGCCAAAACCCTTTGGTTTGGTGGTGGTTTCGGTCTAGGGTTCGAACCAAAGGGGTTGTCACCGGCTACCGGCGTCGGTGACTCGAGTCTAGGTTCAAGTCGAAATTACAAGCCTAAAGTTTAAGGCTTTCTAGGGTTTAACGAATCATCACAAGTGTAGGGTTTCTAGGGTTTATGGAAGATCAAAACAATGACAAATCAAAAGGAATAAACGAACAAGTTATCAATAAACGAACAAGGGACAAAATCGTGGACACGCATGCAAGCATGCACGTCGACTTGCGAGATCATGGCTTCACCGGGACCATATGGCCTTTGGCCATGGTCTCGGGTTCGAATAGATACCGAAACAAAAAGAGAAACAAGCAAAAGAGATCGGTTTCCATACCTTGCTATCGATCGGACCAAGAACGAACAAGAAAACCGAATGGGATTGCTTGGGATCGGACGAACTTCGAACTCGAGACTTGCTTGGGGTTTAGTTCGGCCGAATGGATGGAATCAATAGGGTTTTAGGGTTGAGACAAGTGTTGTATTTATAGTGTGGGTAGGCAATAAGAGTTTGAATCGAATTGAGACTCATTTGAATTAGGATCAAGAAAAGAACAAAAGAAAATGAAACGGCCAACACCCTCAAGGGGTGCTTCAGCCGGATAGGGTCACACACAAGGGAGGGGGGCCGACCACAAGGTGGTCGGTCAATGGTTCAATGTGTCAAGTTTAGGAACTAGTTCAAATCGAGTCACGTTTATATAATTAAATTTGTTTATGGTGTAACTATTATAATGTTACTATTTTTAGAAATATTTTAGCTCAAATGTGTTACCATAAGTAAAATAAAATGTTGTGTTGGCTAAAATGGTCAAACACTGATGTATGGTGCAAAAATAGATGTTTTGTTGTATGTTTGGATGCCAGAAATAGAAATGTCCAAATATGGAAACTTTCTAAATAAGGAAAGTTTAGAAATGAAATGAGATTACATACCGGAAATATCGATTTGTCACATCACAAGTCGTAAGGGATTAAAGTTATTGATGTATGGTAAAGACGACAAAGTTTGTAAGAAGACATCAAACGTTGTCTACCATGAAGTACTACAAAAAATATAATCAAAATTACATATTTATCCATCCATTGTAATTAGACTTTAAGTTTTCTAGTTTTACATATGAATAAATGTAGACGTTATGTCTTTAATATTATGCATAATATTTTAAGTTTTAAATTTTTTTGTTACTCTTATGTTATGGTTATTTATTATGTAAATTTATAATTACTTACTTTAATATTATTATATAATTTAGATGTGACTAAAACATTTTTATTTTATTTTCCACTATCATTTTTAACAAAAAAATTATAAGCCGTCCGTGATTCTCACGGGTTATAGGCTAGTTATAAAAATAACAACACATCAATTATTGTTAGGGATTTGCTAACCATAACCTTTAGGGCAATGGTTAAGGGTTGATTAATTGGTTAATGTACAAGTATTGAAGCATAATTATTATGGATGGTTAGTAATTTTTAGAGGGAATGGTTTCTTTATGGTTAAAGTACACTAAACTTGAGCGTTTCCCTTATTGTTATACGGAGAAACTGAGGAAGTATGAAAAAGAAAACTTTGATACACCCACCCGATGTTTACGGGTTGGCCCTAAATGCTACCTAACCCGAGTCATTACCCGGCTTAACCCACCCGAACGTGATAGAAGAAAACCAGTTGTATTGCCGGCGTCCTTTTACTTGGTCAAGAATCATAACCCAACCCTACCCTACCTATTAGGGGTGAGCATAACAGGGTACCCGCCGGTTCCGGCCGGAACCGGAACCGGAACCGGAACCTCTTGTACCGGTTCCTCAATTTTCGGAACCTGAACCGGAACCTCCGGTTCCGGTGCCGGTTCCGGTTACACAGTCTCTAAAATCGTAAAATAAAAATAAGATGCAAAACTTAAATATTAATCATTTTTTATCATTTTATCTACTAATCTTTGAATAATCATAGATTCCAACCACTTAAACATATGATTATCTATTTATTGTATTGTTAAAACACTATATTCAGACTAATTAATGACTAAACTCATTCAAAATTACACAAAATTTATCATATTGTTAAATTTGGACATTAAATTTCTCAAATATATAATATTTTAACAAAAATAATCCGAATAATCGCCGGTTCCGGTTATCCACCGGTTACCGGTTCCTAAATTTTGAGAACCGGAACCGGAACCTCTTAGGGCGGTTCCATAATTTTAGGAACCGGAACCGACGGTTCCAAAGCGGTTCCGGTTCCGATTCCGGTTACCCGCCTTTTCTGCTCACCCCTACTACCTATATCACAATCACCATCCCAATCCCTATCCAAAACCCAATCCAGATCATATGAAGGGGGAAGTGAGCAACGTTGTCAATTTAATTACCCTATTATTATGTCCCAAGCCGATGTTACATACAGGTATCTAATTTCAGATCATTGCAATTTTTCTTCAGTCACTTCCTCTTTTGTTTTGATTTTCAAAACCTTTCTCGATTAAATTTCGCTTGATCTTGCTTCAATAATTGATATTTGTTCATCCATAGTGATTCTCTAACGTTTGTTCATTTGACTTATTTTTGTTTGAAACAGTTGTGGTTCATGTGGATACCCTTTGAATTTAGCATCTTCAAATCGTATAACATCTGAAATAGGCGCAAAGTATCGCAAATCAATCAAAAAAGGTTCTATATCTTTTCAATCCATTGATCTTAGCCGATTCACTCAATTAGACGAATCATCCTGTTTCCCTATTTGTTTAAACCCTAACGGTTCTAAAACAAAACTATTATGCCGCCAATGTGGTCTGCACATAGGATACGGTTATGTAGATGCACATGCTTTGCATGATATCGAATCATCTAACTCACATTATAAGCAAATTGTAATCAAAATCCGAGCTTTACAACCTTTAGATACAAATGGAAGTCCCTGATCAATCTTTCATTACGCATCTTGCAGATGATTGTTTATCTTTCATTTTTCAAAAAGTTGACTCTAGTGTTGACCGAGAATCTTTCGGTTTGACTTGTCAACGCTTTCTACACATTCAAAATTCATATCGAAAGTCATTCCAATTCCGGTGCTCATTCTTTCAGTTAAATCACCCATTCTCTGAATCTAGTGTCAATATTGATTCGTTCTTTCTTGATAAGTTGATTAGACGTTTTACACAATTAGAGTCATTATCCTTATGCGGTTGTGCAAATCTTCTAGATTCGGGTTTAATCCAATTGCAAAATCACGGGTCAAGATTGCACTCTCTTTATCTAGATTGTTGCTTCAAACTTACAGATGTGGGATTTGCTTCAGTTGCTAATGGTTGTCCATCTTTATCATATATAAGTCTTTATCGTTGCTCTATAACCGATAACGGGTTACAACTTTTAGCTAAATCGTGTTTATCTCTAAAAGACATAAATCTTGAATGGTGTTCCCTCATAACCGATTTGGGAATTTCCTCTATTACAAACAATTGCCGTGAAATTCGAGCAATAAAGATAACTCATTGTGACCAAATTGAAGGCGTAGGGTTTAACGGGTGTTCTCAAACGTTAGTTTGTTTAGAAGCCGACTCTTCCAAGATTAAACCCGAGGGCATTTTGGGTATTTTAAGTGGGGGTGGGCTTGAGTATCTCAATGTTTCTTCACTTAGTTTGTGCATACACGGTGATGGTTTGAGAGCAATTGGTGGTGGGTTGGGTAGGAATATTAAAATTCTTAACTTTCGGTTATGTAGAATGGTTTCGGATGAAACAATAATTGAGATCTCAAAAGGGTGCCCGTTTTTGCAAGAATGGAACTTGTCTTTGTGTAGTGAAATCGGGCTTTCGGGGTGGGAGTCAATCGGGTTGTATTGTAATAATCTTGAGAAACTTCATGTGAACGGGTGTCGGGGTCTTTGTGACCGAGGGTTGCTAGCTTTAGGAAATGGTTGTAGACGTTTGTCGGTTTTGTATTTAACGAGATGTCGAATTAGTGTTGTGGCGACCACGATGTTTGCAATTGTGAGGTCGGATGTGGAAGTTAAACGTGAAGAAGTTATGTGTATTATGCCTAAACATTTCTTTTGATGATGATGATATCTGAGAGTTGTTATTGTTAATTTGTTATAGTTAAATTGTTATTTTGAAGTGTAATTGTTCAAATTCATTGAAGTTTTAATCTGTTGTACCTAAAACTTAAGAAAAGGTTGTTTACTTTCTCCATATTTATGAGTTCAGACTTGAAATTTTACTCGTGTTATATGGAAGTACATATGAGATAATTCAAAATAAAAAACATATGCAACAAGGATATGGTGCACGCACTCTAACATGCATTAGTGATAAATAGCGACATAATATTTGACGGTCTTTACAAGGTATTCAGAGGGTCACATCCTATTAGACTTAGGGAGTTGACGATGTACAGAGATTTTAGTATATATACAGAGTTTGAGTTTAGCATAATTATAAATTTATATAATTGTACAAAAAAGATAAAATTAACGCATAATTATAAATTTATAACATAGTTAATCAAATTTTTTCTTCATTTTCTGCAGATGTAGTTAGGACTTGTGTGAAGTTTTGCAGGGTAGTGGTGCATAGACATGTTTTGTAGAACCCTAGATGAAGGCTCCAGGTTGGTTCTAGACAGATGGCAGGCATGTTATCCGAGTGTGGTTAGTATCTTGTAAAAATTAGTTATTTTTGTGTTATCCAATCATATCTTTGTTTAATGAATCATGTTTTAATTTGATGTTTGAGTACTAATTGATTGTGCAATGCTTCAATGAAGATTGAAGCACAATTATTTAAGAATTCAACTAAGATGACATTCAAGGGAAGTGTTTCGGGTCAATCCAGCCCAACCATACCATTTTGACCACCCGTAACCAACTTTCCATTCATCCGAATTGTTAGATGCACTGGATTTTCCATAATTAACTATTGACATTTGCTATAATCAGAAAATAAAAATAAATTGGAGCTTAATATTACACTAATTATCATATGCCATTGACAGGTTCTGGAAATAGCCTATCATGTTGCAAAGCCTGTCTGTTTCTTCAATGGTAAAAAAAATTGGAGCTTAATATTACACTAGTTATGTTTGTTCATGTTGGTGTAGCTCTAAATAAAACTGGGCGCCATCATCCACCACTTCAATTTCAATTCTTTATATACGTTATATTCTTTATTCTTCTTCTCCTTCAAATCAGAGTCGGACATTGCTGCGTCTTCTATCGCCTTGAACATGTAACGCCACGCCTCTTGAATAATTAACTACTTTTAGTTTTCAAATGACCAACTTAGTTTTGTTCATATTGTTTCAAATGTAGAATGGAATTTTTGGGGTTTTGTTGTCTTGTTGTAATTCAAAAGTTTGTTATGAATTCCACATACACAGGTGAAATAATGTTCTTAAGATTTTGTTCATTCTCAGTTATATTATGCAAAAAATTTCAAGTTTTGGTTCATTACATGTTACATGCTGCAATTAGGTTAAATTTATTGTTAATTCCAATTATGTTATGCAAGAAAATCAAGTTTTTGTTTGTTAATTCCAGTTATGTTACATGTGGCCCAAGAAGATTCATGAATGTTCATCACTTACTCTTGACTGGCTCAAACACTTTGATGTTGTCATAACTGGCAGGTTCTACTCTTTCATTAATTCAAAGATTGTATACTGTAGTATTGCTCATAAATGTTATAGATATTGCTCATTAATTTAAAATTATTTCAATTTATATTGTATACTGTACTATCGCCCATATTTATTATTTTTGATTGCATTTTATAGAGAACCCATCTTACAAAAACTATGAGCGAGGTTAGCGGTACCGGGAGAAAACCATGGCGTCAAAAGGTGCTGGGAGAGCAAGATACGGAACATTGCGTGTGCCCCAGGTAATTTATTGTGTCATTTACTGTCTTTTGGTAGTAAATTTTTTTAAGATGTATCATCATTTGCATGCTTCCATTTTATTTATGAATAGATGGATTTAGGTTGTGGTTTTTAGTACTAGGGGTGAGCATAAAAATCGAAAAACCGAACCGAAACAACCGCCACAAAAAAACCGAACCATTTGAAAAACTGATGTCAACGGTTTTGTTTTTTGAAAAACCCAAATGTTTGGGGCGGTTTTCAGGGGCATATGAAAATCCCGACCGAAAACCCCGCCCCGCCATTATATATCTTCCAAAAATTTTAAAAATATTCATATATTTATAAAAGATTTGACATTTAATTATCTTTTAAATAAAAACAATTTTTTAGGTAATTTATTCCTATATTTTCTAGTTTTATGTTAGTTGAATTTTGTTATTACACAATATTAAACTTACTAGTTGTTTTCTATTTATAACGAAATGTGTTAAGGTTTGGGAGTTTGAATCATAATAGTATTAATTTTTAAGGTAACAAATTGGTAAATTTAAAGGAAAACAAAAAATCGAAAAAAAACCCCGAAACCGAATCGAAAAACCCCGAAAAACCCGAAAAACCGAGACCGAAAAACCTGAAACCGAACGGGGTGTAATTCTTAAAACACGAACTTTTGGGGCGGAGTTTGGTTTTAGTTAAAAACCGCCCCAAACCTCCCCATGCTCACCCCTAGTTTTTACTTTGAATGGGTCAAGTCACAAAATTTAGTTAAAAGGGGAACTGGTCAAATACAATTAAGGTCAAACAAATTAAAAGATGCCCAAAGGCTATTTCCTAAATCGCGCTATTCAAATTTTGTTTCTTTAGTTATAATAAAAACAATGGTTATTTATAAAATGGACAAGAAAGTGTTTGCGGGTTAACCAACCCACTTGCCCATTTCGACCATCTTTGTACATGGTTTCTTATTAATGTTACATGTTTGAAAATTATGGACAATAGTTTAGGCATGGTGCTGTTATGCATGGGCCAAAATACGCAGCCATGAATCTAAGCTCGACAAAAAGGTTAGACGATTAGTGCTTAAAATTGCATTATCTGCTCTTGCAGCGGAAGGGAAGGCAATTCTTTTCTTACTGACTTATTAATAAAATTATTATTAATTTAATATCTGAAAAAGTAACTTATTACAAAACTGTAATGTGCAGCTTTTTGTATTTGCTGATTTAAAGCTCCCGACTCACAAAACAAAGAATATTGTAAGTTATGTTAACGAAATGGAAGAAACTAAAACGGTTCTGTTGGTGTGGATTGATGATAAGCTAAAACTTGCTACTCAAATTCCACATTATGTGTTCTTCCCTCTATTGTAAGTTACAACGGTTATATCTATAGATGGACTGATGGACAGATCATGTGAGGGGTAAATGTGTCATTTCTTTAGTACGAATGGAAACAAGTAGGGGCAGGTTGACCCGCGGACACCTTTTTTGTTCTACTCCCTTAGAACTTTTTATAACTCATTAATGATTAATGCATCAACTATAATCATAAAAATAATAGCTTGTACAGTAATAATCTAAATCTTTGAATTTGAACAAAATGACGTACTAATGTTTTAAAACCCGGGTTATTACTCGGCCCAGTAAGATGCCGGGTCACGGGTCAACCGGTTCAATCGGCGGGTCAATCCGGGTCAACTAACAACATATAAAAAATATTATATAAAAGATATGTATATCATGCAATAAAATTTGTACATTTATGTATGTTAGAAGTAAAAAAGATTAAAAAACGGATCAACTAACAACATATAAAAAACTATTATATAAAATATGTATGCATCATGCACTAAAGTTTGTACATTTTAAGTAAACAATTTTAAACCGGGACAACCCGGGTCACCGGGTCGCCGGTTTTCACCATAACCGGCCGAGTCAAACTGGGTCGATTCTAAGGAATAATGATAAAAACACAACCCAAATTGACCATTTGACCCACTCATAACTAAATCCTACTGTGTTTGTTGCTATCCTTCTGCATGACACATTGGTGATGTCACGTGATGCTTTTGACCAGATCGTAAAACGTATGCACACTCCCATTAATCGGAATGGACTAATGGAGTTAAGAAATGACTAAATCCGTTGAAGAGATTTTGGTATGATTGCTTTTTTCAAATACGATTACAAAGTTTTATTTCAATTATAATAATGTAGTTTTACCATCATGACCCTTTTGACCAATTCCCTTTAGCTATTTGGTGACTTACCATTTTGACCCATTAATGATAAAACTTAATTAGACCGACCCAATATAAATAAACAGGTTTACATTACCAAGTTGTGCACTATATGCTCTTTTACCTTTTTTTACCCGTTACTAGATATATAAAGGTAACCCAAACCGACTCAATGACAAGCAAACGCGTTAAATGTACCGAATTTTGAATTTTTTTATATACTTTCATATTAACCGTGAACGTACACGGAGAAGATGTAAACGGGGGCACAATTCGAAGATGTCTTCATTTGGTTGATTTTGTAGGATTTTAAAAACCAATATGATTGGAAAAAAAATATTGTTACATAATAATGAGGTAAATAGCCTAAATCTGTATATGAAGAGAAAATTGCCAAGAAATGTTTCTAACCATTGAAGAGTGTGAAGAAATGAGTTTGTAACCATTTGAGTTATAGTTGTTTGAATATAGGTTAATTTAAGGGATGCAGACTACACTCCACTCTGCCCACATTTGGATGAAATTACATGAACTTCTTTCAATAATTATGTCATTCTTACGCTCTGCTTTTGCTATACATGTGATCAATGAATATGATCTTATACCGTACCCTAAATTTACAAATCACACATCAAATTATCAGATACAAATCGGATAAGAAGCGTGACTGAACGAACATATAGCAATTTAATCGTATTTACATATAATCAAAAACGAATTCAAATCAATAGAAAGTGAGATTACTCATTTTGTTCGTCATCAGACGATCGGTGGCCGTGTTCAACCTCTTTGATCTCCAATTCCCCAAAATCGAGCTGTCTAACTCAGCTAAATGGGTTGTATTTGGGTTGGTTTAGCTGTAGGAATTACCATCCGTAAGAATCAGTGTTGGGATATAAAACAAGATAAACATTCTATTACTGATGCTGCAGTTAGTATTTATCAACGAATATTGAAGTTAGTACTGATGGGGCAGAAAAGCAAGTTACTACTGATGATGCTGAACTTGGATTTACTACTGACGATCAACGATTACTACTGATTCTATTTATGGTGCTGATCGAGTCCGAGATTCTAGTATAGTTTGTTATAGAATGTATATCTTTATGTATATTGATTGTAATCAAATCCTAGAATAATTAGGTTAATAATTTAGGCTTCAAGGACTATTATATATAGTTCCTTACGAATTGTAAATGTACGTGTGTATTGTTCAAGCATATCAATATACATTGAAGCTTTTTGTGATTACTGTGTTCTTATTCTTATCTGTATTAATTTACAGTATTCATTGTTCTTAATCAAATAACAAAAGTGTTGATCCGCTGCAACTTCTTATTGTTAGTAGATCTTAGATTAAATAATCTGTCTGGGTTATTCGATCCTGACAATCAGTAAGACATGTTATGTTTTTAACATCTTATTTGAGCTTGTTAAAGCATTTTACTTCCAATATTAATTACTATGGTAGTTTATTTTTAAAAATTCATTCGATCACGCTTCATACATTGAACTTTTTCCGATTATCATGTCGTTCCTACCCTCGGTTTTTTCTATACACGTGGGCCGTGCTAGCAGTTTAATGAATCTTCCACTTATTTGATGGGTTGGTTAAGAGATTATTTATTGTTAAACTATGTAAGTAAACGATTTTGTTGCCCACGTAGATGAGCAGCTTGAGTCCTCCAATTAGAATTGCTTGCCGACGAAGCTTTCACCGCCTTCGTATCTTGTATCTTCTCCCGCCTCAATTTCACTTCTTTATACATCAATTTCATGTATCCTTTCTTCTTCTTCAGCTCAGCTCAAAATCTTTATATTCACACCGCCATCTTCCACCGCCTCAACACGTGAATGATTTGTGCAAGTTTTTGACTATATGTTATAGTGTATTAAATGTTGGTAATTTGGTCAACTCAATCATACCTCCACTTCATGGCTTTCATTTCAGAGATTTCTATACTATATATCTCTTCGTGTCCTGTTTATATGTTCTTTTCTAGTAACATAATGTATATGATTTACTGATTTGATTGTGGTTACGATTTTAACTCGAATGAAAGAGTAATTAATTTGATGTTCAAACAGAAGGAGTTGGACAATATATGAGTGTTAGTAATTGAAGTAATATTAGGATTGTGTTTGGAATGGGTATATAGAAACACTAAGGAATCTTCTTTTACCTTTCATCCTTTTCATTATATTATCTTTGATTTAGGAAAACATACACAAAACTTCATGCAATTGGTGTATGCATATGATGCACTCAATTGAAAACAGATGAATCAATCACAGTTAACAAACAAACGATTCAAGAAACAATGATCGAATCAATGAGATTCAACCAATTGTGATGTATAACCACTGTTCGAGATTTGGTAGTCTCCCAATATTGTCTTTTACCAATTCACAAGTACAAAACAGAATGAATAACAACTATCCTCTACATCTCCTTTTATAACAGCTATTGACTTCTCTAACTAACCATTTGACTTTACTAACAACTTATTGTATTTTGACTAAACTGCCCTTATTCGTATCAATACCTCCTGAAAAATTCACCTTGTCCTCAAGGTGTAAAAATTGTTCATTTCTTGATTCTCTAACAGTTAACAATATCATACTTTCCTTACCAATTATAATCATCAGTTTTCCACCACCTGTTATTTGCAAATCAAGATTTTTAATAGTTTATTTACCTTTTTAAACATTCCATTTCTTGTCCATCTAATCCCACCTTGTTATGCTTTTTTTCACTTAATTCCAAGAACACATATATATCATATAGAGACCAACTGCACGAGATTAAACCTAAAAGACCTTTTTCATACACATGAAGGCATCCAGTAGAATTAGTATCCCCACGTCTCACAACTTCTTCTACACCACACGTCAGAATCTGATCATCATTTAGGCTCCATGAAATGCAAGAAAATGGTTTTGGTGGCCGATTAATCTGTGTTTTGACGAGATTTTACCATCCATATCAACCTCCCAAATAATTGCTGAATTGTCACTTGATGATGGCGCCAAGTATTTTCCATTTTGAGAAAATTGTAAGTACCAGACTTCATCACAGTGGTCTTGCAAGGTCTGAACTGTTTGTGAAGCAACCTTATCACTTCCACAATGATAATAAGTATACAATGAAGTTTCACCAACGGGTCTGTAAAACTTCTGCCGAAGTGTCAATCATCTTTGATTCTGTAGTTAGTTGCTGATGTAATGTGAGGTTTCCAGAGCAGGGACTAATTCGTAACAGAGGAACATGGAAAACGGAATGTCTTCGAGCAGTAACAAGTAATTGCAACCTGTAAGCGACTTTTCCTATTTTTTCAGCACCTCATAAGGATCGTAAAATCTTGTTGTATCTGGGGGTTTAGGTTCTTTACCACCCCATACATCATATATAACAAAAAATAAATTCAAGTAATGTGGCTTTCTAGTCACATTTGGCTTAAGCATTTCATCGAACACCTTGTAGGCATATTTGAAAACCCCACTGTTAGAGTATAAATTCTTCAAATGAATCCCAGGGTTGAAAGGTTGGATTCTAATCTGATTACTCAAGGATCTAATGTGTAAATCTCGTGGCAATTTAGGTGTGAAACTGAATGAATCACTTACAATTGTTTCTTGCATAGGAATTTTCGTTTTCAATTCCCCTGTTGAATTAGATCCCTTAACTTCCATGAATTTACCCTTCAATTCCTTCCACGAGCCTGAATTCATTGCCTCGTCTTCCAAATTCTTAGTGTTTTCTTCCCATTTAGCATCGTCCATAATAGCCCGCAATCCCTTAATTTTCTTCACCGCGTTTCTTCAAATTGGACTGATTTGGTTCAGAATCTTCTCCTCTCTGACCTACATCGTGACATAGGTCCAGATTTTCTTCTTGAATTGAAAATATCGATGCGTTGTCTTGATTTATTTCTCCATCCCGAACACAATCATCTTCTGAACTTCAGTTAACGTTGCAGATATCTGTCTGATTTTGATTAAGAATTGTCAATTGCCACAGAATTTCTTGTACCTTTCCCTCGAATCTGGATTGTGTTTCCTGAAAAACACAAAACTCCGATTCCAATCGCAATTGACCACTCAGCAAATTCAGCATTCTGCTCTCCATTTCATTGATTTGGAAATCATCGGAACTGGTCGCCATGGATTTGACTGCTCTGATACTGTTAGTCTCCAGACTAAGTAAATAAGATTTGATGATCGAAAGCTAAGAAGAATAATATCAGCTGAAGTACGTATCTCAACTGAAGTACAATTATATTCATAATCCTTCAGTTGAGTACGTATTTAGTTCTAGGAAACAAGTCAAATCAGCAGCTATAGAAGAATGTTCATTCGAAGTCTATGGCCAAAGGACAAAGACCAGAAGAAGACCATTCAGCTGATAGTGGAATCAGTTGATGGTACCTGCTGCAGATAAAGACTTAACGGAAAATGTTCTTGACACTTTGAACATTTTCCTTTCCCGCTCAAAGAAGAAGAAAACGATGAAGATCTTCTATTTTGGAATAGAAGATAATACGTCACTACATCATCATTTGTCCCTCCAAGCATGTAAAGGGAAAGTCAACTACTTTTGTACTATCATAGTACATCTTTTCACTGTACGTCAGAAATGGTAGCAAAGGGAGTTGACACAAAGTACAATTGGGAGTGTAACCTATGCAAGTGCATTAAATGTTTCCGTGGACAAGTCTACATCGACGAATGATATGTTTACACATCGATTAACTTGTGGACAAAGGAACATGGATCTTGGGCTATATATAGAGATGTAAATGCTTGCATTTACACACACCTTTTAGCATTAATAGCACAAGAACATTCTCTGAGAGTTTGTTATTGTCTGGTATTAACTCTCCCATAGTTATTACACAGGCATTCAATATCAACTGTTAGTATCAGCTGATATAACTCTCCTTGCATAGTCTTCGAGTTTGAGCGAGCAAAAGTGTCACTTCAAGTATAAAGTTTTACTTAGTGTGTACTATCTATTTCTGCAAACGTTGTATTGTATTAAGTTGTTTTAATAAACTCTTAATCATTGAAAACTTTGTGTGTTCTTTATCTTATCGTCTTTATTTGTAACGCAACACATTTGTGTTGTTGGGATCCAACAACTGGTATCAGAGCAAGTGTCAAAGTTGTTTTACCATCAACTTTGAGCATCTGTTATGGCTGAACCTACAAAATCTGATCTTCGATCATCTGGAAAACCTCCCAAACTTACTCAAACCAACTACCCCATGTGGAAAACTCGTATGTTATCCCACATGGTTACCTATCACCCAAAACATCAAGACAATATAACGATAAGAAAATACATTCCCAAAACCCTCATTCCTGGTACCCCTGAAGTACCAGAACACTATGTTGTGAAATCTGAAGCTCAATGGACAGATGCTGAAAAACGTCTTGTTCATCTTGAAAATAAAGGAAGGGATATGCTTTTTCAAGCAGTTGGTGATGAACTGTATCACAACATTTAATTCTGTGACTCAGTCAAAGAAATGTGGGGAAGGTTGGCTGAAGTGTATGAAGGCACATCTGTTGTGCGTGAACACAACAAAAACATGCTCATTCATGACTACGAGCTGTTTAAAGCCAAGCCTAGTGAGACTATAGCTCAAACATTCAATCATTATAACATTTTGTTAAACGAGCTGCAGCCTCATGGGGTTGAAAAGGACGATATGTCCAAAATGTGTAAGTTTATGGCATGAGTACATCTCCTACTTTAAAAGATTACACTCTTTCTTCTCTCTACGGCATGTTTCTAAGCCATGAGAGAACCGCACTCAACAAATTTTCAATCTCCCAAGGACTCTAAAGTGAGCTCCTCAGGATCCTCAGCTGCTCTTGTTTCTCTAAACAAACCCAGCAGATTGAATATCCTCCCTCAGATGATGAAGCTGACCCAACTTCAGCTGTTGATCTGTTCAACATACCTGAGGTCAGCATCGAAGAGATTGATGAAGACGAAGATAATGAGGCCCTTATAACTGAGCTTGCCCTACTTGTCAAAAATAGAAAAATTTTCAAAGGCAAATCTGGCTCCTCAGCTAGAGGCTCAAGTAGCAGACCTGTCTCATCAGCTGCACCTTCCAGACCCTCTGGAAGTACACCTGATATCTCTGAGATAACCTGCTACAACTGCAACAAAAAGGGACACTATGCTAACGACTGCAAGCAAAAGAAAGCTAGTTCATCATCCTCAAGTGGCGAGTCCATTGAAGAAACATACAAAAAGCTACAAGCCTTCACCAAAAAGATCCTAGAAGAAAAGAAGGCACTTGAAGGGAAAGTTGCTGACAAGGGTCTTGTAGCTGAAACTCACGACTGGGCTGACTTTGGTGACAGCTCATCTGATGATGATGAACCAATGGCCACAATGTGTTTGATGACTCGTGCTGATGAAAGCATTACATCTGATGATGCTGGTTCGTATCAATGGGTCAACATAGTTCACAAAAAGGTACCTTCTCTAATCTCTGCTAAGGCTTCTGAGGCCAAAGATATCGTTGATTCCATTATCTGTGACTTGCACTTCATTGATCAGCTGAAAGGTGAATGTTTGGATAAACACAGTGCTATTCTTCGTGAAAATGCTTTTCTAAAAGAAAGATTAATTGATCACAAAACTTTAAAAGAAGAACTTTCTGAAACAAACTTAGTTCTTCAACACGATCTAAATGAAAAGGTTAAAGAACTTTAAGCAATTAAAAAGATTTGTGAATCATGGTCTCGTTCATCCAAACGTGTGAGTGAGTGTGTCAACTCACAGATTCCTAGTCAAGTACAAGCTGTATTATTAGGAGATTTCCTTGCTGCAGCCGCTGTACCTGACAGCAGTACGGATGATCTGTACTACTCGTCAGCTGATGCTTCTGTGCCAGCTGAAGAGTTGGTGTTTGGTTGCTTTATTAAGTCTACCAAAACCTATGCTACTGAAATGTCCAAGGAAGAACCTTCTGAAACCATTGGTGATGAGTCATCAACTGACTCTTCAGCCATAGTTGTTAGGACACCCACAATAGTTATTGTTGAGCCAAGTAAGTCTATTCTAGGCTCAGCACCTGCTGTTTCTTTTGCTAGACCTCAAAGGAAGACTAGCAAGACAACATGAAAGAAAACCGTTCTTACACCCTTCAAGGGTGAGACAGCTGGAGTTCGTACTCGAGCTGCAAAAAACAAAGGTAAGAGTGTTCTTAAAACACTCCAAGTCCTTCTTCAGCTGGTCCTGTCAAACAGCTGAAAGGAAAGGTCAGCAAGCTGTCATCACTCGTGCAAACTCTGACTATCTCAGATAATCAGAAATGGATTTTGGGTCCAATACCTAGCCCTGCTGCTTCGCCCTCCACTCCACAACAAAAGAACAGAAAATGTTATAAGTGTGGAGATCGTGGGCATATGGCAAGTGAGTGTGACAGCACAAGCTTAAGACCCTCTCCAACTTCAGCTTGTGAGTCCATTAAGAACCCAACCCCTGTAAGCTCCAGCAGGAAATCACAAGGACCCACCGAGGTGTGGGTTCCCAAAAAGAAATAACTCTTTAAACTTATGTGCAGGGTGATCAAAGCAAACATGTCTGGTACTTAGACAGTGGTTGCTCAAGACATATGACTGGATACAAATCCCTGTTAGAAGAGTTCGAAGTTTGTGCTGGTCCTCCAGTAATTTTTGGTGATAATGGTAGAGGCTCAACTGAAGGTTATTGATCCATTTCAAATGGATCTATAAAAATCACAAGAGTTGGTTATGTGAACGGGCTGAAACATAATTTAATCAGCATTAGTCAACTATGTGATGCAGAGTTCTCAGTGAACCTTAATAAGTACAGAGGAACGGTGACAGATAAAATTGGAAAAGTCATGCTTATCGCACCAAGAAACAACCATGTATACACAGTTGACATGAATCCTCAAAATCAAGAAGTTTTTCTATTCTCTCACTCCACTGAAGAGCTGAATTGGTTGTGGCAAAAAAGTTTTTCTCATTTAAATTTTAAAAATATATCGAAGCTGTCTCGAGGACAGCTGGTGAATGGCTTGCCATAGATCAAGTATGAAAAATATAAACTTTGTTCAGCTTGTGAACAAGGAAAACAACATAAAAGCTCCTTCACATCAAAGCAATGTTTCTCCATCGATAACTGCCTGCATATGCTCCATATGGATCTCTTTGGTCCTATGAGTACTGGAAGTCTAGGTGGAAAGAAGTATACACTTGTTATCGTTGATGAATATTCACGATATACTTGGGTTATATTTCTTCGCAACAAAAGTGATGCAGCTGATGAAATTTTCAAATTCATCAAGAAGATGGAACTTCTAAATGGGTCAAGAGTAAAGCAACTGAGACCAGACAATGGTACTGAATTCAGAAATCATACGTTGGAAGACTTCTGCTCAGAAGTTGGGATCTCACAAAAATTTTCAGCTGCTAGAACACCTCAACCGAATGGTGTTGTTGAAAGAAGAAATAGAACCCTAATAGAAGATGCAAGAACAATGCTTGCTGAGTCAAACATGCCAAAACAATTTTGGGCAGAAGCTAGTAATACAGCTTGTTTTACTCAAAACAGGTCTCTCTACGTGAAGAGACACAAGAAAACTTCTTATGAGATTATTCGTCAAAGGAAATCATATATCGGTTTCTTTCATGTCTTTGGTTGTGTATGCTTTGTGTTAAACACACGAGATCAGCTAAGTAAGTTCGACTCTAAAGCTGATGAAACAATTTTCTTGGGATACTCCACTGTGTCTAAGACATACAGAGTTTTCAACAAAAGGAGACAAACATTGGAAGAATCTATAAATGTTACTTTTGAAGAGCACTCTAAGGCTTTAAATCCCACCTCTGCTGAATCATCGACGCATTTCAGAGATCAGCTGTACCACCAACTGATGATACAGCTGAAGCATCATCTGACGCTTTAAATCTTTTTGAAGTTCCAATAAATGATTCAGATGACACATTTCATGATGCTCCCACATATCTTGTAGATATTGCAGCTGTGCAACAAGAACTACCAATAGCAAAAGCATCATCAAAGGCTAACTCTAAGCCACCTCTTCACCTTCAAGAAGATTAGTTCAAGATGAAGTACTCAATCCTGCTGAGCATTCAGCCGCTCAACAAGGATCAAATTCTGCTGAATCCTCTTCCTCTTCAGCCGCTCCTCAATCCAAGTGGACCTCAGAACATCCAATTGAATTAATCATTGGACATCCACAACAAGGAGTGGTCTCAAGAAGTAAGGCATCATGTAATCTTTGCCTATGGTCGTGTTTCTTAGCAGCTGAAGAACCGAAAAATATTAAAGCTGCCTTAGAAAACTCCAGCTGGATTCAAGCGATGCAGGAAGAACTTAACCAATTTGAGGTCAATAAGGTGTGGCAGCTGGTACCTCCACCAGCTGGTAAGACAATAATTGGTACCAAGTGGGTATTTAGGAATAAAATGGATGAAGAAGGCATGATTATTCGCAACAAGGCTAGACTCGTTGCACAAGGATATAGACAGGAGGAAGGAATCAATTTCGATGAAACATTTGCTCCAGTAGCAAGGCTTGAGGCTATAAGAATATTTTTAGCTTATGTTGCTTACAAAAACTTCACAGTTTTTCAGATGGATGGGAAGAGTGCATTCTTAAACGGTAAATTGCAAGAGGAAGTCTACGTGAAGCAACCTCCAGGTTTTGAAAATCCTAAGTACTTAGACTATGTGTATAAGCTGGACAAGGCGATGTATGGGTTGAAACAAGCTCCTCGTGCATGGTATGACACTCTCTCCACGTTCCTTGTAGAAAATGATTGCACCAGGGGAAAGATTGATAAAACCTTATTCATTCGTAAAAGCAAAGGTGATATCATTCTTGTTCAAATTTATGTGGATGACATAATATTTGGTGATACTGATGAAAAACTTTGTAGACGTTTCTCAAAACTTATGTCTACAAAGTATGAGATGAGTATGTTGGGTGAATTAACATATTTTCTTGGTTTACAAGTTAAGCAATCTAAAAATGTAATTTTTATAAATCAAGAAAAATATATCAAAGATCTTTTATACAAAATTTGATATGAATTCGTCATCATCTATGAAGACTCCAATGGCTCCTCCAAATAATCTAGATGCTGATACAACTGGGAAATCAGTTGATATCACATTCTACAGAGGAATCATTGGGTCTCTGCTCTATCTCACTACCATCAGACAAGATATTATGTTTGCTACTTGCATCTGTGCAAGGTATGAAGCTAATCCAAGAGAATCTCATTTAATAGCTGCTAAGCGAATTTTGAGGTACCTTAAAGCTACTCCAAGCCTAGGTCTTCGGTATGCCTCCGGGTTTGTTCTAATTGGCTATTCAGATTCAGACTTTGCAGGTTGCAAAATGGATAGAAAAAGCACTACTGGAGGATGTCAGCTGCTAGGTGGCAAGCTAGTCAGCTGGACAAGCAAGAAACAAAATACTGTTTCCACCTCTACAGCTGAAGCAGAATATGTTGCTGCTGGAAGCTGTTGCGCTCAAGTCCTTTATATGAAGAATCAGCTGGTTGATTTTGATATGAACTATTGCAAGGTTCCTATCTACTGCGATAACACAAGTGCTATCGTTATCAGCAACAATCCAGTTCTTCATTACAGAACCAAACACATCGGTATCAGGTATCATTTCATTAGAGATCACATTGAACAAGGTGACGTTGAACTTCATTTCATTTCAACAGACCTTCAGCTGGCTGATTTGTTCACTAAGCCTTTAGATGAAAAACGTTTCAACTTTTTAATCAGCGAGCTGGGTATGTTAAATGCTTAAATCATCTGCTGAGGTACTATCAGCAGCTGGTAAGATCACCTTGTCACTTAGTACATTCAGCTGACTAAAAACATTTTGAATTCATTCAATCAGCTGAATATCCATCTCAAAATGACACTTATCCGGTTTTATAAGTTAAAACGTTTGGTTTTCTAAAGAAAAGGAATCTTTCATCCCTATCCACACGATCTATGTGGCCAATATTTTCACTCAAGTGAAAATATATGGCATTTATGAAGGACAATAGACCCTGACACCAAAACGGCTCCACTAACCCCTCACTGTCACATCCGTGCTCCTTTTTCGCACGGATACCAGCATTTCCATAGTTGGTTTCTAACTATCCATTTATAGCCCGGTTTAAATTCAAATATTTACCCAAAGCATCCTACAAATCCCTATAAATACCCATCCATCTCACCCCATTCACCTCACCACCCTCTAAACTTCTTCCCAAAACTCTCTCAAAAACCCCATATTCTTTCAAGCTTTTGTCTTTCTTCTTCTCCCAAAATGTCTAAGAAATCATCAAAAGCTCCTCTCACTAGAGCTGTCATCGAGTTCACTCAGAACTCGAACTTGGTAGCAAACACATCTCCACCGGAAAACCACCAAGACGTTTACTGTCCGGTCGGAAAATTCTTGCGCTACTGTCCAATCAGGGGAGCTTTCTTTAGCTTCACTAAGAGTTTTTACGAACTCACGCACATCATTCAGTGCATTGGCGGCAACCTAGGGTCTCACAACCAGTTCAACTCTAGCCTTCAAGTCTTTGCTGAAGCCCTAATCACCGGTCAGCAGATTGATTATGGGAAACTGGTTTTCGAGGAGGTCAAGACCAAGCTCAAGGCAAAGGGAACTCACATTCCCTATATTCGATTCTTCACTCTTTGCATCGCTCATGTGATGCTTGAGAAGCTGAAGATCGATTATGAAGACCTTCAGGGGGAATGGTTTGAGGTTTGTGCCTTATATAACACCATCTTCAACTTTAAGAAGGAAGCTGGTAAGGATATTCCCCTCTCCTCGTACATGCTGAAGATCATTAATGATCGGACCAGATCCAAAAGGGATCGATCACACGGCACCACAACGAAGAAATCTGCCCTGCAAGAAGGTAAGTCCTTTTCTCATCTGAAGGGTTTTCCAGCTGCTAGTCGTCCGCTAGCTGCTGATGAAAATAGATCCACTTCAACAGGGATCTCAGTGCCCATTGATGTGGAAAATGAGGATGAGGAGTGTAACGACCCGAATTTTTGAAAATGAATAAATTATTTAAAAATATAACAAATACGGATAAAATTGTTTAAAGAACGTAGGAATTGGTTTCGTGTCATTTGGACATCGTATGAGAAAGTTACGGACGAAACGGGTCGAATCCGGGTAGTAATCGAGAAGGAAAAGAAATTCAAGAAAGGCTGCTGTAACGATTTCGTTAGTACTGATTTCGTTAGTACTGACTTCGTTAGTACTGATTTCGTTAGTGCTGATTTCCGTTAGTGCTGATCAGTTAGTGCTGATTCCGTTAGTACTGATTCCGTTAGTGCTGACTCCGTTAGTGCTGATTTCCGTTAGTGCTGATCAGTTACCGCTGATCAGTTACTGCTGATTTTCGTCTGGAACACCTTAAATACGGGTTTTTGGCCATTAAGTGCCAAACTTGAAACCCTAACTCTCTCTCTAAGTTATTATACATATTTTGAGTGGAAAAGATCATCTGAAGCTGATTTTGGGGTCCGAATCAACTGATTTTGCTTCTATTGTTGAAGATTAAGGTAAATCTTCACTCCTTGATGTTTATTACTTTAGATCCACAGAAGTAAAAGCTTGGATCTCGAACCCTAGTTCTTGGGGTTTTCTTAAACGGTGAAATAAAGGTTGTATACACTTGGTAGATGGTATTTTAAGAAAGAAAACAAGTGTATGGTTAAGATTTGTAAGAATCTTAAGATTGGTTAAACCTAGGGTTTTGAAAATCATCAAAATTGGGGGAAAGTGTTATCAAAAGGATTTATAATAATAAAAGGGTGTATTATTAGTAGTATTTGTTGTTGAACAACTTGTGATTGTTGTATTAGGCTTTTGGTAAAATCTTAGAAAGTCGATTGATTGTTGGAGCAAGGAAATTGGCGTAAAGGGCACGGTTGGAGCATTATTTGCTAAGGTGAGTACATGTGAACTTTAAAACAGAGTACATAGCGGTAAAGAAGCATTTTCATAATTTGTGATTACTAATGTTAAACTAGTTGTTTATTGTTATTATTAAATAGTTGGATTAATTGTGTGAATACTAATTGAGATTAGTATATGGATAGTTTGCATGATGTCCTTACGGCATTGTTTATAAGATGTGACATATAGTTACATATAATAGTTATGACGGGTAGACTGAAATAGGACAGGTACGTGATAGATTCGGAGGCATTCTGGATTATCACGGTATCTTTAAACCGATGGATTGGAGGCATTCCGATCACCTAACAAGATGTTGGATCTTACTGAATTGGAGGCATTCTGATTAGTAAGATAAGATGGGTCACCTTGCTTGGACAAGGTGACAAAGGGGGTTCTACTGAATCGGAGGCATTCTGGTTAGTAGGACAAAAAAAAATGGGGTCTCGTTGTTTTGGAGGCATTCCGAACAACCTGACGGGTTGAATAGGCTATGAATGAATGTGATAGGATTACCGAGGAGGTGATCGATGTATATGAATGTGTTAGGGCTACCGCGGAGTTAACTAGAGTATATAAATATATATATATATATATATATATATATATATATATATATATATATACTTAATATGTGTGATTATTTATATATTTATGTCGGGTCTAAAACCCATGTATCTCACGAGACAATTTTGTCTTACGTACTATGTTTGTTTGTGATGCTATGTACTCAGGTTCGGGAGCTAAGGATTAGGTGCGTTTCCTAGTGAAGGCGCACAAGTTTAGTAGAGATAGCAAGGTGGATTTACGTTTGGCTTTGGTTATGATATATTTTGTAACACCACTAGTGACTTTATTATATATCAAAGGTTTTGTAAATCCATATTTTGGGACAATACTTTAAATGTTTGAAAAAGGAAAGGATTTTACGTAAATATTTTGTATTAAAAATTTGAGGTGTTACAACTTGGTATCAGAGCTATAGCTTAAGTGAATTAGGTTGGGTTAACGACCCTAGGCTTAAGTTGTTGAAGTAGAATGATATATTTCCGTTAGATAACTAGGTTTACCTTGAAAGCTATAGGGCTAAGTTGTCTTAGGGTCGAACCCTAGGAAGAATTGCCTTATGTGGTCATTTTTCGAGCTTGAGAGTCGTAACGGACTATTGGATGAATGAGCGATTATGAAATAGTTGTCATCTTATTATAGCAAAATGGTGAATGTGGAAAGTGGATGAACTCCACTTAACTCGGAAGAGGATCCGGAAATTTATGCTAACTACACGCCAGTAACATTAGAAGTGGTTCGTGATATGTTTGACCGAATGAGGGAAGAAGTAAAAGAGGACATGAACCGGATTATTGATGACCGGATGATCAAGGAAAGGGAAGGTAATTCCAAACCAGGTGTAAAGAGTAAGTGTTCGGGTAGCAAGGCCCACTTGGAGAAATTCTCGACTGAAAAGGAAAATAATATGAGTCTTGATAAGAGAAATGGATGTTCGTTCGGGGCATTTATAGCATGTGAGCCCAAGGTGTATTCGGGAAGTTTTGAGCCAAGAGTCACCATCTGGTGGATTCGAGAAACTGAGCAAGCTTTGGAGAGTAGCAAATGTAAAAGGGAAGATATGGTGACATATGCTTCTAGAATGTTGAAAGATGAAGCACACATGTGGTGGATTATGATGTACGGAATTTTAGGCAAGAAGGCGATATACAAGATGTCATGGGATGAATTCACGAGCCGTTTGAAAGAGAAATTTTTGCCCCAAGAGAAACTTAGAGGAAGTGCAAGAAGAAGTTGTGATTTTAAGAAAAGGAGATGAGCTGGTGGATGTGTACACCAAGAAAGTGGTTCAGTGGGTGGTCCAAGAGCTACCAAGAGGTGGGGAAAAGAGGAGAATCGAAGATAATTTGGAGCCATCAAAGAAGGGAAGGTTCACACTGACTTTGGCCAATAAAGTTAGTGGCGGGAAGTGTCATAATTGCGGTAAGGGCCACAAGGGAGTATGCAAGTCGGGTACAACTTTATGCTTCACACGCGGAAGAGTTGGGCACAGGGCAAACGACTGCGGGGTGAATAACATCAAAGAAGTGGAGTGCTACACGTGTCACGAGAGGGGGCATTTTAGTGGTGCATGCCCGAAGAGAAGAAACGTTATGCTGACGTCAACTGCTCACGAGAGGCCGAACCAGTTGCAAGTCAAAGGACGTGTCTTACACCTCACTCACGGCGAGGCTAGAGGAAGCCACGATATCGCTTCAGGTACTATGTTTCTAAATCTTATGTTATACGTTACAAGAATTACTTGTTGATAAGTCGCACGAGGTAATGCTTTTAAGGATGGGCCATTGGAGTTGCTATATGAGCCTTTGATGTGAAAGTAGTTATTAGAGTTATCATGCACGACCTATATATGGTTAAGCGTTCCGAGTTAAAGACTGGAATTGGGAAAGATGAAGTTAAAGTATATTGAAGGGAATGATGATGGGCAACCTTCATGAGGGTATAAAGTGGAGTTAAATAAATGATCAATATGTTATGATTGGTAAAGAGGATAACTATGGTGCCATGGGGTATTAAGGACGAAATATGAAAGTGGCAAAAAATTCTCTAGGTAAGATTGATAGTGTGTAAGGTGTTACCGAAATGGTATGCTAGGTCAAGAGTAACAATAAATTATTGGAAAAATGACATAGAAAAAGTGTGATAGCTTATAATGAGTTTTGGATCGGAGTCAACTGGGTGACTCGAGTTGACCGGATTATTTGGTAAGAATGTGGAAAATTGAAAGTATTAGTGGTTATCTCAATGGTAAAAGAAAGATTGGGAAATTTAGTAGTGAGTAAATGAATCGACTAAGAACGATTGATAAATGAGTAGATTTGGGAAAGCACTAGAAATGATTATGTGAACACCATGTGGTATAGTGTATAAGTGGGAGTAATGACCGATGGGAGGCGTGTGATTTTAGGAAGATAATATTATGTGAAAAATGGAAATTGAATGGGCAATTATGAAAGAAAATGATAGCTTGATGCTAAATGAATGGTGCATACATGAATTGTATGAAAGATAGAATGGTATTGCATGGATCTTGTTAGATCGGAGGCTTTCCGATTAACAAGATTTGATGAGTCACTATGGATTGGAGGCTTTCCGATCATTGTGAAAGTTTGAAGTCGGGATGGATTGGAGGCTTTTCGATCATCTCGATAAGATAGTTGAAGTATGATTTGTTGTACCCGGGGTATGGTGATTGTAGCTGACGTATGTAGAACCGTATGGTTAGTTGTTGATAGGATTTTATGGTAAATGAGAGCTTGAGTTGAAAATATGGTTTATGTTTAAGTGTAAGTATGTGTAGGAGATGCCTACAAGTTTATAGATTATGAAAGGGGGTGCTTTTAGGAAGCAAAGTTTATTAGTAGCCGATGAGTGGTAAACGTTGTATCATGAGTGGTTAGGCCACTGATGGATGTGATAGAGGCTCTAAAGCCGGTAAACGAGAATTGCAAGTATGGTATGTGGATGTTTAGAAGAGGTTTAAATGGTGTAAGTACTTGAATGAAAGTTTAGACGGGTAATAGAGATTGGTATTGCTTTAAATGGAAATTGTTAATCGATTGTAGAAATTGAAATTGAGGAAAAGAGGAAACAATTGAGAAAGGAAAGATATATATTGGAATCGGGAATGAAAAGTCGAGTAGTGATGTCTCAATAGTAACAGATATGTGAATTTTGCAAAGTAAGTTTGACTTTATTCATTAGTCAATGTTGGTCAACTAGTGGATTGTTGACTTGGGTCAAAATTGGGTTTTGACCTTCGCTTAGTATGATTAGGCGAGGATAAGAACATAATGTATCGCCCACATGTATATGTTAATGGTTAATTGATTAACGAAAATAATTATAGTGTGTGACTTTGACCGTTGTGTGTTCGAGTTGAATTTGGGAATTGAGCATATGGTTGTTAATGAATCATGAATGCAAGGTCGATTGTAAAGGGAAAAGATAATTAAGGGAACTTTTAGTGAGAAAGGAAATTATCAAAGTATAGTTGACTTTGTGCTTAAGTCAAAGGTTGACAAATTTGGGACATGGCGACTTGGTCAAAGCTAAGCATTAACATTCATTTTGATTGATTTAATAATAGTTATGATTGGGTCATATCGTTCTTTTGTTGATAAAGAATTTAGTTAAATGATAGGAAGAGTTATAGTTGAGTTATGGAACTTTGACCCGTTTGGGGTATTAAGGGCTTAAGACGGATTTTGACCCGTTTGGGCATAACGGTGTTAAGTGACTTTAAATGTATAATTATTATTGGATCATGATTTGAAAAGGTTGATGGTAATAGATACATGAGGATGGAAGCGGAATGGGATTGGAAATCCTTGAGTTGATTTCGAGGACGGAATCCTTTTTAAGGGGTAGATAGTTGTAACGACCCAAATTTTTGTAAATGAATAAATTATTTTAAAATATGATAAATAAGGATAAATTGTTTAAAGAACGTAGGAATTGGTTTTGTGTCATTTGGACATCGTATAAGAAAGTTATGGACGAAACGGGTCGAACCCGGGTAGTAATCGAGAAGGAAAAGAAATTCAAGAAAGGCTGCTGTAACGATTTCGTTAGTACTGATTTCGTTAGTGCTGATTTCCGTTAGTGCTGACTCCGTTAGTGCTGATTTCCGTTAGTGCTGATCAGTTACTGCGGATCACTTACTGCTGATTTTCGTCTGGAACACATTAAATACGGGTTATTGGCCATTAAGTGCCAAACTTGAAACCCTACCTCTCTCTCTAAGTTCTTATACATATTTTGAGTGGAAAAGATCATCTGAAGCCGATTTTGGGGTCCAAATCAACTGATTTTGCTTCTATTGTTGAAGATTAAGTTAAATCTTCACTCATTGATGTTTATTACTTTAGATCCATGGAAGTAAAAGCTTGGATCTCGAACCCTAGTTCTTGGGGTTTTCTTAAATGGTGAAATAAAGGTTGTATACACTTGGTAGATGGTATTTTAAGAAAGAAAACAAGTGTACGGTTAAGATTTGTAAGAATCTTAAGATTGGTTAAACCTAGGGTTTTGAAAATCATCAAAATTGGGGGAAAGTGTTATCAAAAGGATTTCTAATAATAAAAGGGTGTATTATTAGTAGTATTTGTTGTTGAACAACTTGTGATTGTTGTATTAGGCTTTTGGTGAAATCTTGGAAAGTCGATTGATTGTTGGAGCAAGGAAATTTGCGTAAAGGGCACGGTTGGAGCATTATTTGCTAAGGTGAGTACATGTGAACTTTAAAACTGAGTACATAGCGGTAAAGAAGCATTTTCATAATTTGTGATTACTAATGTTAAACTAGTTGTTTATTGTTATTATTAAATAGTTGGATTAATTGTGTGAATACTAACTGAGATTAGTATATGGATAGTTTGCATGATGTCCTTACGGCATTGTTGATAAGATGTGACATATAGTTACATATAATAGTTATGACGGGTAGACTGAAATAGGACAGGTACGTGATAGATTCGGAGGCATTTTGGATTATCACAGTAACTTTAAACCGAAGGATTGCAGGCATTCCGATCACCCAACAAGATGTTACTGAATTGAAGGCATTTTGATTAGTAAGATAAGATGGGTCACCTTGCTTGGACATGGTGAAAAAGGGGGTTCTACTGAATCGGAGGCATTCTGGTTAGTAGGACAAAAAAAATGGGGTCTCGTTGTTTTGGAGGCATTCCGAACAACCTGACGGGTCGAATAGGCTATGAATGAATGTGATACGATTACCGAGGAGGTGATCGATGTGTATGAATGTGTTAGGGCTACCGCGGAGGTAACTAAAGTATATAAATATATATATATATATATATATATATATATATATATATATATATATATATATATATATATATATATATATATTATAAATATGTGTGATTATTTATATATTAATGTCGGGTCTAAAACCCATGTATCTCACGAGACAATTTTGTCTTACGTACTATGTTTGTTTGTGATGCTATGTACTCAGGTTCGGGAGCTAAGGAATAGGTGCGTTTCTTAGTGAAGGCGCACTGGTTTAATAGAGATAGCAAGGTGGATTTACGTTTGGCTTTGGTTATGATATATTTTGTAACACCACTAGTGACTTTATTATATATCAAAGGTTTTTCTAAATCCATATTTTGGGACAATACTTTAAATGTTTGAAAAAGGAAAGGATTTTACGGAAATATTTTGTATTAAAAATTTGAGGTGTTACAAGGAGGTTGCTCCTTTAGTGGTGAAGAAACGAGTCAAAAGAACGGCTCATCGGTCTCCCACTTCCTCTCCCTTCCTTCCCCCGCCTTTTCCCACTTCACGTGCTCCTTTTTTCTCCTCAGCTGAGGGTAAGAGGGTCTGCTACCTGTGGAGAAGGTGTGGTGGCTGATGATGCTGACCTGGCGACAGCAGTATCATCAGGATTCGGCCAGGATCCTCTAGGTACTCACTCGAGTCCTAGATTAGAAGGATTACGATCAGAAGCTATGCCAGCGTCTGAGAATAATCCTTCCCATTTTCAATTTGGTAGTGTTTATCAAGGAACTCCACCCACAATCGGAGCTCCTAGTCAAACACTCCTAGCTGATCACTTCTCTCTTTATCTTCCTCTTTCTCCTCCACCTGCTGATTTCTCAACTAGTCAGCAGACTTCAATACGGCAATTTCGTTCTTTAGGAGTTTGTGCCGGCTCCAGCCCTCTGCGTAGCTCCTCGACTGATTCATTATCAGTCGTTGTAAGAAGGGAACAAACTCCATAAGCAACCTCAGTCTCTCAGCAGACTACTGGTGAAGTTTTTGGCTCAACCCATGCCACCCGTGAGTCAGATGCACACACACCACCACCAACTTCTTCATCACTTTCTGAGTCAGCAGTTGATGATAGATTGATTGGAAACCAAGTCATTCTTGAAACTGTTCTTTCTGTTTCCCACAACGTCACCAGCTTACACCAGCTGGAGATCGAGGAAACCACCACCGCCGATGAAGAGACAACTGTAGACCCAGTTGTTACTGAGGCATCCACCCAAGCTGCCAGTGATCGCGAACGTACTCGCCAACTGAGCTGTGAGGCAGCTGACACACTTCCCAGAGGAACTCTTCCTCCAGTCTCTATACCAGCTTAACCGACTGGTGAGACTGAAGCTCAAGGTTATCAAACAGCATATGCCGTGATGTTTGACTCTGCTGATGAACCCATTCAGCCCTACTATTCATCTTTAGACGAAGAAGTAGATGAACCTTGGCTTCAAATTGATTCGACAGCTGATGTCGGCACTTCTGATAGAAACCTAGAAGTTTCAGCTAGACCCAACTCACCCCCCATAGTTTCTGAGCATCACATAGGAGCCATTCCTTCTAACTCAGAAACACCTACTTCCACAGCTGAGGTTACCCCTCCAGCCGGAGACATACCGGACCCCTTCCCCCAGAGCGTCCAAGTGTCCCATGCTGAATCCAGCAAAGCTGGAGAAAGCATTCCCATCAGAGCCGCTGCTGCTCTGATGTCTAGAGTTGTGAAATCCTAGATTCGACCTGGGATGGCTACGCTGAGGAAGCAGATGAACACCCTTCACAGGGATGTTCCAAAGAAGTGTGCTGATGTTGTTGAAAATCTATACTCCAGCATCACCTCTCTGCATACTGAGGTTCATACTCAGACTCCTCGAATGGCTCTTCTTGCTGATCAGATTCGCTGCAACACAAGCGAGTTCATCTCCCTCAAAGAATATATTCATCGAGAGTTGAACTCCATTCGCGAATATGACAAAGTCGAAAAGGAAAAGCTTCTCTCCGAAGCCCGGGCAACAGAAGCAGAAGTCGAAAGACAGCTGAATACCTTGCATTCCAAGGTATCCCCTCTCCAACCAGCTGTCGATCGTATTGGTCTTGCACAATCCAAGCAAGAGTCTCTGCTGACCAATACTCATAGCCATCTCTCTAAGGCTATTGAGGAGTGTACTTCTGCTGTGTCCACCAGGATGGACAAACTGGAGACTGAGGTCAGTTCTTTGACCTCTTAAGTAGCTGGTATCCAAGGCACCCTTAACCTCATTCTACAAAAGCTAAATGAGGGTGCCGCTGGTGTACATCTTGCTTCAGCACCAGAGAGTACCTTACTTTTTCAGGCACTCTCTGAGGGGGAGAAAGAGCAAGCTACATAGCAGGTGAACAAATTGCTTCACAAACTATAGTCACCTCTGCTGTTTGAGCCAATATAGAAGACATTCCAGCAGGTGAGACTCCAATTTCTCCACCACTCACCACTGCTGGAATACAAGAAGGAGAAGAAGACGTTTCAGTAGACGAGACCCCAATTATAACAACACTCGTCCCTAATGAAACACCTGAGGTAATTGCTTCAGCAGATGAGACAACAATGCAATCAACACTCATCTCTACTGAAGGTCTCAGGGCTGAAGAAACCTCAATTGATCATGTTAAGATCGTTGATTCATTTAAATCAGTTAAGGTCCCACAAGTCCAAACCCCGCATATCCAAATCCCTCAGCCCATTGTACAAGTGAATCCTCAACCTGCTTAGGGGGAGCTAAATCTTGCCGCGTTTAAAGCTGGCCTCCTAGAGGAAGTCAGATCCTATGCTGATCTCGAAACAGTTATTGCTCTCCAAAGGAAAAATCAAGAAGAGCTGTTTCAAAAAGCAAAAGCAGAGAGAACTGAGAACATTAGGTTGTTCAATAAGGTTCTCTATAAACGAAGGCAAGAACCAAAAATCACCAGCGTCAGAGGCCCCAAAACAACATCCAGCTCTCCACCTGAAGTCATCATTTATAGAGCTGGAGGGGTCTTCATTCCTGAAAGGGTTCCTCTGAACAAGATCAGCACTCAATTCAACTATGATGAATGGAATGATGCTAGCAGCTGCCAAATCTGCAAGACCATCGCTTACTATAACAGATTTGGAAAATGAGATAAAAGTCGCAACGATTTCCTTTAAGACTCTATGCGATAAGATCAGGAAACAATCTCCTGATGTGGCAAATCGCATACCAGCTGAATTGCGTGAATCTCAAGTTGTTGATGTCAGAGAACCTGCTAGTGAAAGCTCCTCAGCAAGAGGGGAGAAACGTAAGTCAGTTCTCCCCGAGCCTTTCGCTGAACCCAGAACACTTGATATTGGGTCTTCAATAATTTTTGTAAAAACGACCAAGACTCAATATCACAAGAGCCATCCCCATGGGAGTAAATTTTGTCCCTGGGCTGATTGTTAAAGAACCCATCTATGACTTTTGCTATCTGGAAAACAAGAGGCCTTACTTTCAACGAGCTGATGAATTAGACCAGTGCGACGTTGAACAACTTATGGTTTATCACAAGCTGCTGAGTTCCTCTACTGAAGAGGGAAAATAAATGAAGAAATTAATCAACTCAGCCATCAGCTCAATATATCAAGGTGTCGTAAGGGAAGCTATGCCTACGACATTGTAATTTTTTGTTTTGATTTTCCTTGTACTCAATCAGCTTCATATTAATAGAAAATCAAAATTTAGTAATATACTTGTAAAAATATTATAAAAAGATAAACATAAAGCAAATAAGCATTCGACTGATCCAAACAGCTGAATCATTACAGGTTCATACTTATACAGCTATTCGATTGCATCAAATAGGGGGAGATTGTTAGTCTCCAGACTAAGTAAATAAGATTTGATGATCGAAAGCTAAGAAGAATAATATCAGCTGAAGTATGTATCTCAGCTGAAGTACAAGTATATTCATAATCATTCAGCTGAGTACGTACTTAGCTCTAGGAAACAAGTCAAATCAGCATCTATAGAAGAATGTTCATTCGAAGTCTACGGCCAAAGGACAAAGACCAGAAGAAGACCATTCAGCTGATAGTGGAATCAATTGATGGTACTTGCTGCAGATAAAGACTTAGCGGAAAATGTTCTTGACACTTTGAACATTTTCCTTTCCCGCTCAAAGAAGAAGAAAACGGTGAAGATCTTCTATTTTGGAATAGAAGATAATATGTCAGTATATCATCGTTTGTCCCTCCAAGCATGTAAAGGGAAAGTCAACTACTTTTGTACTATCATAGTACACCCTTTCACTGTACGTCAGAAAATGTAGCAAAAGGAGTTGACACAAAGTAAAATTGGGACTATAACCTATGCAAATGCATTAAATGTTTCCATGGACAAGTCTACATCGACGAATGATATGTTTACACGTCGATTAACTTGTGGACAAAGGAACATGGATCTTGGGCTATATATAGAGACCTAAATGCTTGCATTTACACACACCTTTTAGCATTCATAGCACAAGAACATTCTCTGAGAGTTTGTTAATGTCTGGTATTAAATCTCCCATAGTTATTACAGAGGCATTCAATATCAGCTGTTAGTATCAGCTGATATAACTCTACTTGCATAGTCTTCGAGTTTGAGCGAGCAAAAGTGTCACTTCAAATATAAAGTTTTAGTTAATGTGTACTATCTATTTCCGCAAAGTTTTAGTTAGTGTTTTAATAAACTCTTAATCATTGAAAATTTTGTGTGTTCTTTATCTTATCGTCTTTATTTGTCATAACGCAACACATTTGTGTTTTTGGGATCCAACAGATACCAATTTGATGCACTCAATTGAAAACAGATGAATCAATCACAGTTAACAAACAAACGATTCACGAAACAATGATCGAATCAATGATATTCAACCAATTGTGATGTATAACCACTGTTCGAGATGTGGTAGTCTCCCAATATTGTCTTTTACCAATTCACAAGTACAAAACAGAATGAATAACAACTATCCTCTACATCTCCTTTTATAACAGCTATTGACTTCTCTAACTAACCATTTGACTTTACTAACAACTTATTGTATTTTGACTAAACTGCCCTTATTCGTATCAATACCTCCCCCTGAAAAATTCCCCTTGTCCTCAAGGTGTAAAAATCGTTCATTTCTTGATGCTCTAATAGTTAACAATATCATACTTTCCTTACCAATTATAATCATTAGTTTTCCACCACTTGTTATTTGCAAATCAAGATTTTTAATAGTTTTTTACCTTTTATAAACATTCCATTTCTTGTCCTTCTAAATCCCACCTTATTATGCTTTTTTTCACTTAATTCCAAGAACACACATATATCATATAGAGACCAACTGCACGAGATTAAACCTAAAAGACCTTTTTCATACACATGAAGGCATCCAGTAGAATTAGTATCCCCACGTCTCACAACTTCTTCTACACCACACGTCAGAATCTGATCATCATTTAGGCTCCATGAAATGCTAGAAACTGGTTTTGGTGGCCGATTAATCTGTGTTTTGACGAGATTTTACCATCCATATCAACCTCCCAAATAATTGCTGAATTGTCACTTGATGATGGCGCCAAGTATTTTCCATTTTGAGAAAATTGTAAGTACCAGACTTCATCACAGTGGTCTTGCAAGGTCTGAACTGTTTGTGAAGCAACCTTATCACTTCCACAATGATAATAAGTACACAATGAAGTTTCACCAACGGGTCTGTAAAACTTCTGCCGAAGTGACAATCATCTTTGATTCCGTAGTTAGTTGCTGATGTAATGTGAGGTTTCCAGAGCAGGGACCAATTCGTAACTAAGGAACATGGAAAACGGAATGTCTTCGAGCATTAACAAGTAATTGCAACCTGTAAGCGACTAGCTTTTCCTATTTTTTCGAGCATCTCATAAGGATCGTAAAATCTTGTTTTAACTGGGGGTTTAGGTTCTTTACCACCCCATACATCATATATAACAAAAAAGAAATTCAAGTAATGTGGCTTTGTAGTCACATTTGGCTTAAGCATTTCATCGAACACCTTGTAGGCATATTTGAAAACCCCACTGTTAGAGTATAAATTCTTCAAATAAACACCAGGGTTTAAAGGTTGGGTTCTAATCTGATTACTCAAGGATCTAATGTGTAAATCTCGTGGCAATTTAGGTGTGAAACTGAATGAATCACTTACAATTGTTTCTTGCATAGGAATTTTTATTTTCAATTCCCCTGTTGAATTAGATCCCTTAACTTCCATGAATTTACCCTTCAACTCCTTCCACGAGCCTGAATTCATTGCCTCGTCTTCCAAATTCTTAGGGTGTGTTTGGTACAGAGATTTGGAGGCAGAGAAAGGGAAATGAAGGTAAAATCTCTTGTTTGGTTACATTGAGAAAAGAAGATGGAGAAAAAAAACTTTTCCTTTTCTCTAGTTTTAATTCTCTACTAAACAAGGGGAAAAGGGGAGAATCATATAATGAGAATTAAAAAAGAATTTTGTCTTGTTAATTCTAGTCATTTTTGTTGTTTAATATGGAAGTAAACTTGTTGAATTGTTACAAAGTTATTGAACATAAGCATCGGTTTTTATAAATTTGAGTTTAATCATCTGAGTTCCTATAAGATTTTGATTTTTAGTTGCTTTACTTGAGTATTTATAGATGTTATCATTGATTTTATTAATGAATTATTATTATTAATTTATCTACATTTTTGTATGTTTTGTGTTTAAATAATGATTATTGTGGAAAATAATATGTGCAGAAGTTTGTAAATGATTCTCTGTTACATTTCTCTACTGAAGTCTCTGTGTACCAAACAGAAGAGTCAATTCTCATTCTCCAGACGAATTCTCTTTCTCTGCAATTCCATTCTCTGCACTCAATTCTCTGCAATTTCATTATCTGTACCAAACGTACCCTTAGTGTTTTCTTCCCATTTAGCATCGTCCATAATAGCCCGCAATCCCTTAATTTCTTCACCACGTTTCTTCAAATTGGACTGATTTGGTTCGGAATCTTCTCCTCTCTGACCTACATCGTGACATAGGTCCAGATTTTGCTTCATGAATTGCAAAGATCGATGCATTGTCTTGATTTATGTCTCCATTCTGAACACAATCATCTTCTGAACTTTAGTTAACGTTGCAGATATTTGTCTGATTTTGATTAAGAATTGTCAATTGCCATAGAATTTCTTGTAGCTTTCCCTCGAATCTGGATTGTGTTTCCTGAAAAACACAAAACTTCGATTCCAATCGCAATTGACCGCTCAACAAATTCTGCATTCTGCTCTCCATTTCATTGATTCGGAAATCATCAGATCTGGTCGCCATGGATTTGATTGCTCTGATACCAACTTTGATGCAATCAATTGAAAACAGATATATCAATCACAGTTAACAAACAAACGATTCAAGAAACAATGAGATTCAACCAATTGTGATGTATAACCAGTGTTCGAGATGTGGTAGTCTCCCAATATTGTCTTTTACCAATTCAGAAGTACAAAACAGAATGAATATCCTCTACCTCTCCTTTTATAACAGCTATTGACTTCTCTAACTAACCATTTGACTTTACTAACAACTTATTGTATTTTGACTAAATTGCCCTTATTCGTATCAGCATATTGGTTATGTGAGATACAAGAAAGTTTACATAATAAATTATAGAATAGTTAAATTTTTACCAATAGCCAGAAACTAGTATTTTGCCTCCAATAACTTTAGGGGGTTGACCCCAAATTAGTGCTATTGGATTCTTCTTAAAATCATGTTCTTGTTTATGAGCTCCTCTAAAAGCGCAACTCTTATTATTTAAGCATTTGTGTTTTGGCAATGGTGATAGAACTAAAATCAAAAGGTGAAGTTGAAGGTAACTAAGGAAAAACCCTAAACCCTAATTTAATGGTGAAGTATAATGAGGGAAGACCTAGAGATGAGGTGCTTCTTATATTGCTTTTACCTTTTGATCCCAAATATTCGATATTTTTAGTACACATTAATTTCTTTGGTGCTGCATGTGTTGTGGTACCTCATACCAAGTATTTCTCCACATGAAAAACTAAGACTATTACTCTGTTGGTAGAACTGACCAAGTATTTCTCCACATGAAAAACTAAGACTATTACTCTGTTGGTAGAACTGAGTCTATTAATCAGTAACTCGGCCGAGTACTCGATGGGTACTTGCTACGAGAGTCGGGTTGGTCCTAACCGGTCAAAAGCTCGGGAAAAATAGAACACGGTCCAAAGTCGGGAAAAACTTGGAAACTAGGTCAAAAATCGGAAACTCGGTCAAACTCGGTTAAAACTCGGTCAACATTGTTTGTTGGGTTTAATGCTATAACTTTTCTTTCTTCGTTTGTCAAACATCATGTAATAATGTATACTAATGGGGTACTTTGGAAAGTGACAGTGAAGCAAAATACATTGATTTCAATTAAAAGCGGTTCTGGAAGAGGTTTATAACAACTTATCGTAATATATTCATTTGCATATGTATGTGTTTGTGTGTGCATATATCATTAATTTCTTTCTAAATTCGTAAGACCATGGTTCTCGTTTCTCTGCCATCTACCGTAAGGTGCAACTAAAGCCACTTAAGTGGATTAAAGTTTCAAAAGGGGACCCCATAGAAGCATTAATGGTTCTCAAATACGTGGGTGTTCTTACACATGCTGGTCGAACCGTCGAAAACACGTAATTTTCCCCATATATTTGGATATGCTCACATAAATGGTACAATTCTACAGCAACAACTTTTTTGTTATTATACTTTAATATGTGACTTCTTATCTTTCTTTTATTCTCCCAGGTTGAAGAACTTGGCAGATATTTTCGCAATAATATGTATCCATGTTAATATAATTTAATTTTGAGTTTTAACTATCCATAATATGATTATCATTATTATTTCTTATAATTAGTTAATCAGACCATATACATTTTTCAGGTGAAGGTACAGGGCTTCTTCGTCTGCACTGTACACATTGACACGATCTTAAAATATTCAGCTCAAATGAGGGACGTGTGCAGGTATCACTTTCCTTTCTTGAATAGTTTGACTTTGACCTTGCATTTTGACTTTGACCATTCATTTTAACATTGAATTTTTTACTAAGATAATAGAACTTTTTTTTAAAGGTTTCACTTTTTAGCAAAGACTCTTCAATGTTAGATGGATTTGATCATGTAAGTACCAAAATGGAAGAAGCCTAGGCATTTCTCTACTTACGCTTCATTATTATATCCAGAGTAAATTACATAAATCATCCCCGTGGCTTATATGAAATTATGGATTCATAATTTCATCCCTCGACTTCTCTAATACACAGATGGTCCCTAATTTTGATTTGTAACGTCAATGGTCCCTAAATTTGAAGTATGGAACATCATTGGTCCCTAATATTTAAACTTGTAACGTCAATGGTCGCTAAAAACTTAACGACCTATTTCTCTTCAACGGCTGCAATTGTTACATGTTTCAAAATTAGGGACTACCCGTGTAGTAAAAAAAAGTTAGAGGGACAAAATACATAGTTTCATACGAACCACATGGACAATTAATGTAATTATTCTACTATATTTAGCTTTGGTTGTGATTTTTGTAAGCTTTTATTGTGATATTAGTTATGCAACTTTTTTGGTTGATATTAAATTTATATATTTTTACTTATATAGGGTCGATCAATTACGCCTGGTTCAAAATTACTTGAGACTAATGAATCATCAGAAAAAACCCGAATGGTTGATGGGGCTGGAATTCCTCAAAATGCACCTGTAGTACTTCTCCACTGGTAAGCCATTCCACACTTGTAATTGTTTTAACCAGGTATATTGATGGTACATTTTTATAGGTGAAACTGACAAAAAAAGGTTACTAAACAAGTGAGACTACTTGCAAAAGATGGAGATAGAAACTTGCAGGACCAACATCATATGATGTAATTCCTCCACGTGTTTCGAAAAGGCAGCTGAGAAGTGTCATGATGACTCGTTATCAAGCATTGTGGCTGCATGGTTTTGGTGCAAACCTGTTACTGTGGGTACTGGATCTCGTTTTAATATTCTTTGGGATACCACAAAGGTTTGAATTTGATTCTCCATGGTTAATATGTTTTTTTACTGAGTGATTATTTGATTATGATAATTGAATATTAGATGAGTTCAAATAATATACTTCATGTTTTTTCAGCTTCAATTGAATAAATAAGAAAGCATTGATGTGAACTTCCTTCACTTAGTGTGCTGTAGGTTTGAAGAAACTGACAGTGGTCTTGGTGGTGCTGCAAAATTGGACCAAGGTTCACCAGGGTTTTGAACTCTAGCCTGGTTTACGGGGAAGGAAGGTCAAGATCATTCAAGAGAAAGGTTGTTGTTTATTAGTTGGTTGTTCCAGTTATATATATATATATTATATATATATATATATATTATATATATATATATATATATATATATATATATATATATATATATATATATATATATATATATATATATATATATATATATATATATATATATATTATATTCTAATTATAGAGTATTGAGGTTCTATTCTATTTACATAGAGGTGATAATATTAACCCGTTTCTAATAACCGATCGATGTGGGCTCCTTTCAAAAGTAATTCGACTTATGTTGCTTCATGTGTTATTATCAAAGTTATCTATTGAATCCATCTTTTTACTCGACGTGATAAACTGAAGCTTGTACATAATAAAAACTTAAAAGGCCTTCAGCTATGTTTCTGATTAAATCTAACAATCATGGTAGTCTATCTTTAAATTTAATTATTAAGCCAATATATTTACTTAACATGATAAACTGAAGCTTGTACATAATAAAAACTTAAAAGGGAAAAATTATTAGACTGCAGTTATTGGTTGGAGTCCTTCCAAGAAGATAGGAACTCTCCAAAAATAAGCGTATACCACTTTAGACAACAAACAAACGGTATTCTTTGGTAAAAGGCGAAAGAATAGTTCGCTTTGTGTACATTGCATGGTTGCGTGCCTTCTAATCCTGCATCTGCGTTGTTTATATACCACTAGTCTCACCTTCTGTGCGCTTCTAAAACCAGCCGATGTGGGAAAAAGCCAACACCCATTTCTCCTCATTTCCCAGTAACCTCATATTCGTATCATCTTAAGTCTAAAACTTCACTTATATTTTGTTGTTTCATTTACAGTTACTTATTTAAAAGCATTCCGGTTCATTTTTTATTTTTTTTTCAGAAATGGGTTGTTTTTTTTTATTTTCACAAATAGGACTGTTTTTTACCACCTTTCAAAAATAGGGTTGCAGGCCTCTTGGAAGCCAGTTTTCATTAAAAAAAGGGTTTTCCGGAGGCCGGTTTAGGCCACTCTAACAGGGGTAGTCCCCGAGGCCGGCTTTTGCCATTTTCTTTCTTTATGCGATTCTTTCTTTCCCAATAATTTCTCTCCTCACTTTATTCTCTGGCCACATAAGTTGTCATTTTCTTTGTTATATTGAGCTATTTAATTAAAGAAAATGAAAAAAAAAAACTTTTAATAAAGAAGCAACGAAGGAGGAGGGCGGTGGCCAACGACGGTGGAGGAGGGCGGTGGGCGGCGACAGTTGTTATAGGTGTGTTCCAGTAGTAGTTTTGTGTAGTCAGTGTCCGTGGAGGAGGGTGTGGCCAGTGGCGAATGTTACAGGTGGGTGTCGATGGTGGGGTGGCTGTAAAGAAGGATGGTGCGGTGGCTGTGAAGAAGGATGAGAATGGGATTTTGTTTTTCTTTTACCTCTTTCATTTCTTAAAAGAAACAATCTTTTTTTTTATTTCTTATTGAAAATCTACTGTTAATCACATTTCTCTCAATGGTTAGTGTAAACATGAAGTTGTTTTTTGATAAAGAGAAAACTACATATTTTTTTCTTGTATTGTAGGATGAACTTGATGATTATAACAGCAAATTTACTCTCATTTGTGGTCTTTGCACTACTACAGAAACGATTTGTTGTTGCGGGTAAAACGATTTGTTGTTGCGGGGAAAGGAACGCACTAACAAACTACGCACTATCAAACAACACAAACCGCAACAAAAGAGAAACCGCAATATCAAACACAGAGACCGCAACAAGAAAGAAACCGCAATATTAAAGCCAACACCGCAACAAAAGAGAAACCGCAATATCAAACACAGAGACCGCAACAAGAAAGAAACCGCAATATTAAAGCCAACACCGCAACAAAAGAGAAACCGCAATATCAAACGCTGAGACCGCAATAAGATAGAAACCGCAACATTAAAGCAAAAAACGCGCTATTAGTTTTTCGCACACTACACATACCCGCAATATTAGTTATTCGCACACATGATAAAGTAACCGCAATATTTGTTATTCAAAATAAACAAAAAAAAAAATCATTCCACAATATATATATATATATATATATATATATATATATATATATATATATATATATATATATATATATATATATATTATTATATTCTATATTTAAAGATAGCACCCAAAAACATATATACAACAGCACAGTAACTTAATGTCAAAAAAATGTACACTTGCAGGGTTGTGATCATTGTAATGGACCGTGTTTCATAAATTTACAACTATATGTTCAAGAATTTACACTTGCTAATTAATTGCTAACCTTTAATAAGTGGCATCACTTTGCTTGCACCTCTTCATCCATTCGAGATACAGTGGCAACAACCTTTCTATGTATTCATGAATCATAGAAGCATCAAAACTCTTATTACTCTTCCACATCTGCTCATGAAAAAGAATTAATATCAATAATTTTTACATCTAAATGAGTAATATTTTAAAATTATAACATAAACTTACAGATTGGTTGATGTTAAACTGTATGGTCTGTAAAAATTCTTCAATATGTCGACTAACAATGTAACCACATTCCCAGCTTTGGTCTTGTTTCCAGCACTGTAATATTTCAATATATTGAATATTTTATACATCTTAAATAAATTGGTAAAAAATGGAAATTGAAAACATACAGTTGTGTTTATCCATTTAAATCTACGGGGAAACATATGATTGATTACTCCTACAAGAGTGTAGTAATCGGGACCAGATTCACGCTTTAAAGAATCAACAATATATGCAATATTCGTTTTAGGACAGAGGATAAAAAGCATCCAGTGTTGCCTGCAAGTAAACACAAGCAATTAATCAAAGTTACTTGCTTGTATGATGATTTAAAACATCCAGTGTTGCATGTATTATGGAAAATCAAATATTACTGTTGATAGTATGGTGCAAGAATGTATGACTTGCTTGGATGATGATTTAAAACATCCTTGATATGTTGGATGACATGGTTCTTGTTGGTGCGACATTCTGGCTCGGTAATATAGTGTGCATTGAAAAATGCACATTGTGAATTGCTGCCGGCCATTGCATAATAATACCTTAAATATACAACATAAAGTTAATAAATACAATTATACCCAAATATTAAAATATTAAGCTTACATTGACAAACAATGTATCATGCTGCTATCAACCCAATGGAATCGAGCAAATTGTAAAACCTCGGTTGCTGGGATGCCTTCTGAATATATCTCCGGATACATACCCGGAGGGGAAGGAACACTAAGACCAGATTTGTTATATTTGAAGAATGCATCAAGTATTGGGAGAAATTGGGGAGCATCGGCCACTACCATCGCATAATGCTGGTCGTACTGAGGATCTAGAGGAACATCCTCGGGTTCGGATTCTGTTTGGGCTTCGGGTTCTGTTTGGGCTTCGGGGATGGTTCGGGCTGGGCTGTCGGGTTGAGGTGTGGTGACGGTTTGGGATGTGGTGGGTGTTTGGGGTATAGGGTCTGTTCGGGCTGGGCTGTCGGGTTGGGCTTCTGGGACTGTTTGGGCTATGGGGACTGTTTGGGCTATGGGGACTGTTTGGGCTGGGATAATGGTTTGTGCTATTGGGGCTGTTTGGGCTGGGTTAATGGGTTGGGCTGCGGTTACGGTTTGGGCTGCGGGGGCGGTTTGGGCTGCGGGGACGGTTTGGGCTGCGGGGAATGTTGGATCCTCCGATTGCAACTACCACAAGTAATCATAAAAACATTAGTATTTAAATATAATGATTAAAATAATGATAATGATAAGACTAACCATTTGTGCATAACTAACAAACTCTTGGTCTAAAGGGAATGTTGAAGTTTCGGGTATTTCTGGTATATAAACATTGTTGGTTGATAAATCAAATGGAGAGGATTCTCTCAAGTCCCTTTCCGGGGAATTGACAAGTCCATCACCGATAAGCTAAAACATCTCTACAACATTAGATAAAAGCGTTCACAAACAATAAAAATAAACTAAAATATACCTTCACTGCGTATCTTGGCCACTGTACTATATGATATGGCAAATTCTCAACCAGTTGGACATCATCTGTTTTTGTAAGAGGATGTACAGGCAAATCCTCCTTTCCGGCCACGATGGAATCCACTTGGACTTTTACACAACCATCGGCAATCTGTTTATGATGTAACAGTTGGAATACCACAGTTGGCCATACTCGTCCATAACCAACTTTGACTAGATGGGCATCCGCCACCCTAACTAGCAACTCACACGGTGACAACACATGTAAAAACAGATACAATTATAAGGTTGGATAGTATAGGCTGCAAAACTTTTAAATTGTTACCTCAATAGGTGGATAGTGTTCCACCATTTCACGGGACCCACATGAATCATGGTGGCTTGTGTTGACCGCGGGGGTACTTTGCGGGATCACATTTCTAATCAATCCACCTTTGACCTTTGTGTATCCAATTACCTCGGATACGGTCCGAGATCGTCCCCCGTGCTCGGGTCCTAAGAGAACAATTAAAGGATCCTTCTTATTTTCTGCATAAGTACCATCCGCTATCATCTTTTTCTCTTCCGCGAGCTACAAAAAATATTTGTTTACCAAAAAGATAAAAATATTCAATTAAATAAAACTTAGTTTACCAAAACTTGGAAATTGTCCATCGCTTCGTTAGGAAGTTCAAACTTTCCTTCACTATTCTTAACTGCACAACCCATCAAAAACAACTTAGACCGTTCATTTTGAATCTCCGAAAGAACACTATGGTTTTGTAGAAGTTCAGACCAAACTGCATCCTTTTTATTTTTTTTTAAAACGGTTCCACCCGCTTCGGCCCACGCGGACCTTGAATTGTCTGCTTTTATTGCTTGCCAATGCTTTCTCCCTTTTTAGCTACACAAATTAACAAGTTGTTAATAATAAAATATTGTACAACACTAAACATATAATATAATTAAGAGATACCATAAATTCTGGGGTGCTTCTTTGTGCCTTAAATGCTTCCCAATCATTCCTTTTAAGAAACTTATACTTCTCACAAGCATCCTTACCTGTAAGGACGAAATTTTTAACAAGCCTAGATTTAAAATTAGTACCAATTTTCACAGCTTTCTTCCTCATTAACTCTTTTGCATCATCGTTCTCGATATTCCACATATTCTACAATTTAGAGTAAATAAATTATATGCTATCATCACTTAACAACTATTTCATATTTCTAATAAATATATACCTTGGTATCCAGCCATAGTTTTTCATATATGTCTTTGTCCATTTTGCCCATATCAGTTGCTAGCGGGAAACGATGTTGAACCGTCATCCCAAACCATGACGTCAGTTCTTTACTTAGAGGGATATTATTTTCATCAAATTCAGTTTTATATACATCTTCTTTATATTTCTTCCCAAAAGATGCAGGACCACGTTCGCCTCTACGTCTCTTACGTTCTTGATTATCGGCCATTTCTGCAGAATTACGACACAAATGCGTGAACATAATACGTTAACAGAAAAAGATGATTAAGAACGAATGCATAACAAACACGTACAAGAAATCATTAACATAATACTTTAATACCTAGCTTGGTAAGGAAAATCGGCGATGTAACGGTAAACTAGGGTTTAGGTCGACGAGATCGAGTGATTAAGGTTTTTGGAAAAGTGATTAAGGATACGACGTGGTGAAAGCAACGTCGGTTACTATCCAAGGTGAAGAAAACGACGGTGAATCCAAACTCCGGCGAACTAGTGCAGAGTGATTTTGGTGAAGAAAACGGAGGGTTTGGTCGAAGAAGGTTTTGCGCAAAAGTGATTAAAGGATTCGATGTTTGGATAACTTATGTTTTGGGATTTAAAAATTTTGGAATAAACAATTTCGTTTTAGCGGGTCTTTACTACGTATTAGCGGGTTATTTTATTCTATTTGTTACCGCGGTTATTGTCCATTAGTTATTGCAGTTTGTTTGTTGTTGCGGTTTGATGATTTAGTTGTTGCGGTTTTGTTGATTTGTTAATGCGGTTTTGAGTTTCATTTTTTTTCGCATAGTAAGGAATTCAAATTGATAAAAAAATGTTACACATGAATAAAACAGTAAGTTAATTATAAATTTGCATAGTACTAAAACACATATATAATACAAATATTAATTTTCAATAATATATAATAGATCGAGTTATTAAATGTATGTTCCTTCTCCGTCAGTTCGTACATATGAGCTTCTATTCATGTTTTCAAAATTCCCGGGTTCGATACCGACGGAAAATGGTGGTAAATCATCGAAGTTGTCGTCTTCTTCTTCATCCACAACATTATCAACCCCAAGAATACGTCTTTTACCTTGCAACACAATGTGGTATTTTGCTTTGCTTGGATCTTTGACGAAAAAAATTTGTGATACATGTGTTGCGAGAACGAATGGCTCGAATTTGTAGCCATTAGTTTCAAGATCGACAAGTGTAAAACCATATTCGTCAACTTTAACACCCGTACGGTTATTTACCCACTTACACTTGAACACTGGGATTATGAAATCAGAATACTGCAATTCCCAAATTTCTTCTATCACACCGTAATAAGAATCTTTTGCGATGCTTATCAATGTATCTTGATCACGCCTATCGATTTCGGTTGTTGATGCTATTACTGTAACTCCACTATTTTGCACTGTACTTTTTCTATCTTGATCTTTGGTGTAAAATGTATAACCATTAATATCATATCCTTGGTAAGTTCTTACTCTAGCATCTGGACCTTGTCCCAATTTTTTGACAGTGTCATCAACGTCGTCACTTGTTGTCACCCTCTCTTTCAACCAACTTGCCAAATCCTTGTTTTGGTTGTTTATGTACCACACTTCTTGTTTACCCGGGTTCGTCGACTTTAACATATCCATATGTTCATCAACATATGGAGTGAGGCATGTCATGTGCTTTAAGATTACTAAATGAGCAACTTGTAGTTCTCCGTGCATTGGCACTATTATCTTAAAACATACTCCTCCCTTTCCTTCAAGTCGACCTGAATGGCGACTTTTAGGAACGCCAACACTTTTGACACCTTCCATATAGCCTAACAAAAACAAAATATATAATAAATTAATTTTTGCTATAGTTGATCATATATATTACATACGTACCTTGACAGAACTCAATCACCTCTTCAGAAGTATACCCTTCAATAATACTTCCCTCTGGTTGATTACGGTTTCTTACATAACCTTTCAATATTCCCATGTATCTTTCAAAAGGGTACATGTAACGTAGAAATACAGGACCACATGCCTTAATCTCTTGTACGATATGAGATATTAGGTGAACCATTATATCAAAAAATGATGGTGGAAAGTGCATCTCTAGTTCACAAAGGATAACATAAACGTCTTTCTCCCATTTGTCCAAATCTTCGACATCAATAACTTTCGTATGAATATTGTTGAAAAACAAACAAAGCTTTGTGATTGTATGTCGGATATCATCTTGTAAAATTCCACGAATTGCGATTGGAATCATATGTGTCATCAAAACATGACAATCGTGAGACTTCATCCCAAGCAATTTATAATCTTTCATTGATACAAATCTTTGAATGTTAGCTGAATAAGATGACGGAACCTTAATATCGTGCAAACATTGGCATAACTTTTTTTCTTCTTCTTTCGTTGTATTATAACATGCGGGTGGAAGATAAGTACGAGTGCCTCGTTGTACGGGAGCAAGATCTTTACGTATTCCCATCTCGACCATGTCATTTCGAACCTTAATACCATCTTTAGTTTTGTACTTAATATCCAATAATAAGCCTATCAAGCTCTCACATACGTTTTTTTCTATGTGCATAACATCAAGACAATGTCTAACATCTAAATGTCTCCAGTAAGGCAATTGAAAAAATATGGACTTCTTTTTCCATATGGCATCATTATCAATACGGAATCTCTTACCCAACACAACATTAATATTTTCAACTCGTGAAAATGTATCAAATCGTTTCTTCACCGTCCTGACCTCGACAGTTCCGTCAAACTCAACCGTCTTCTTCCTAAACGGGTGACTCTTGGTAAGGAATCTTCGATGTCCCATGTATACAGTTTTTTTACAATTTCGTAACCACACCGAGCTTGTCTCATCTTCACAAACAGGACAAGCTTTCTTACCCTTCGTTTTGTACCCTGACAAGTTACCGTATGCTGGAAAGTCATTGATAGTACAAAATACCATGGCCCGCAATTTAAATTGTTCTTTTCTATAAGCATCGTATACATCTACACCATCACTCCAAAGAGTTTTTAAGTCATCAATCAAAGGGGATAAATAAACATCAATATCATTACCCGGTTGTTTCGGACCTTGAATCAACAAGGACATCATAATGTATTTCAGTTTCATGCATAACCATGGTGGGGGATTGTAAATGCATAAGAGAACTGACCACGTACTATGACGACTACTCATGTTACCGAAAGGATTTATCCCATCCGAACTAAGCCCAAACCGTATGTTTCTGATCTCCTTCCCAAACTCAACATACCTTTTATCAATGTTTCTCCACTGCGGTGAATCCGCAACATGTCTAATTTTCCCGTCAATCACACGTTCTTCTGAATGCCAACAAAGTAACTTGGCTTCTTTCTCGTTTGAATATAACCTTTTCAGTCTTGGTATAATAGGAAGATACCACAACATTTTAGCCGGTGGTCCATTCTTTGTCACATCATCGACAACTTCATCTGTATCTTTTTTCCGTTTATACCTCGATGCCTTGCAATGAGGACAGTTATGCAAATTTGCGAACTCGTTCCGAAACAACATACAATTATTGGGACATGCATGTATTCTTTCTACTTCCAATCCCATTGGACACATTAATTTTTTTGCTCGATATGTAGAAATTGGTAATCCATTTTCTTCCGGAAGCAACTCATGATGTAAAAGCTCTAATAGGGTTGTGAAACTTGTATCACTCCATCCGTTTTTCATCTTTAAGTTAATTAACTTCAACACAGCATCAAGTTTCATTAATTTAGAACCTTTATATAACGGTGTTTCGGCTTCATCAAATAAGCGATGTAATTCATCTTGTTCACCAACGTCACCACTCATATTAGTATCCAATTCATTAATACTTTCATCGAAACGGTCATTTGAAGTGTATTGATCGTTATCGTGGTATGAGTCAGTGTTCAATGTTGTATATGCAGTACTAGTACTACTACTATCAACATTGCTCGAAGATGTGTTAAAATTAAGTCGTGATTCTCCATGACTTGACCAACAAGTGTAATTATACATAAAACCATGGCGAAACAAATGGTGCTCTATATCACCGGTGTTTGTGAATCTTTTAGAGTTTTTACAAACGTTGCAAGGACATAAGAGCGAAGGACTTGCGTTCTTAACGCGATTCGATTCAGCAAACCGAATAAAATTTCCAACACCGATGACATAATCGGCGGACGAACGTATAGCATGATACATCCAATAATTACGCTCCATCTAAAAATTAATAAATTAAGCGACAATAAAAGTTAATTAATATTATATATTTAAATGGTAATTGAAGGATATATAAGTAAGTCACATATTCAGCCATTTATCAACCTAAAAAAACGAACACATTATCTTTCTAGCTACAAGATGGTTTTATGTTCATCATGTGGCAAACAAGCAGTGATTCGCACTTCATGGACAGCCAGAAACCCTGGACGAAGGTTTTATACATGTCCAACAAAGGTAAGGCCTTTAATTTTAGAATTCAACTAATTATTATTAACTATTGTATAATATTCTTTTTTATAGGGTTCTACATGTAGATTTTTTGTGTGGTTTGATCCTGTTATGTGTGAAAGATCCAAACAAATCATTCCAGGATTAATAAACTCGAAGAACAATCTTGAAATGAAGCTGGAGGAACGTGACTTAATGCTAAGGAAAATGAAATTGTATTTGATAGGGATTTGCATAGTTTTCATAGGATATGCAATGTTTGCATAATCTACTGTATTCTCTATTTTATGAATGTAATGTGTCTATTTTGGCAACTAATTGGAAGATAATTATATTTCTAAGTCTACTTCAAAGCATGAATTTAAAAAGAAAAAAAAGAAAACGAAATTACCTTAAAAAGAGTAGCAGAACGAAAACAGGATCTCAACGAAGAAGAAAGACAACTATTTCAAAATATGTCCGTTGGATATTAGATGAAAATGAGATTTGTTTTGTTATTGCGGTCAAACCGCAATAACAAAACGGAAAACCGCACTAACAAAGGAAGAAAACCCGCAATAACAAATATATTCTAGCCGTTACATATTTTCAGTAATTATTTGCTAATATTATAAATTAAAATATTTATATTAATCTATTTATATTTTTAAATAATTATTTTGATATTTGACATTATAAATTTGAAGATAAATTAATTATTTTATCGGAGACTTTGAAGATATGGTTAACAAAAAAAAATTTAAGATAATATTAAGAAAAGGGGATGCATTACAAGGGAAATTAAAAAGTCACAATATTTACAACGAAAAAAAATCAAAACAAAGTTAATTTCATGTAAACTCGGCCTCCGGGCTTCATTTTCTCAAGATCAATGGTGAAAACAACCCATTGGTTCCAATGGATGCCCCAATCCATCCTCAACTCGTCAAAATCCCCATGGATGGTGATCGGGCCATAGGGTCTTTCCTCGATTGGTTTCTTTCGATTACGAAACACATCAACCAACACGAACCTTGCACTCTTCTCTCCCATCTCAAAGACACAGCATGTGCCATAGTTGTAGAGTTTGACGTCCTCAACCAGCTGTGCTGGTATAGTCTGGAATTAAGAAATCAACAAAATAAAGATTAATCATAACTAGTAAACAGAAAGAAAAAAATTTGAATGCATACAATTTCCCTCCGTTGAATAATTTGGGAGGACAATTTCACAGCAAAGTAATGGCTGTGATCTAGAGGATCCTCCACTTGGTAGTTATTGATATCGTCGTCGGTAGACGACTCGATATCAATGATCTCTTGAGGAAGATTTTCGTTTTCCATTTCAGATGTTAATAACAAAAAAAATGTTTTTGATTAATAGTTTTCTTGTAACTGCATTTCAGAATAAAATTGGTTAACTATATATAATAACCAAGGGCGTCGAAAATATTGAAGAGGGAAAATTGACCGTCATCTAGAATTCAAGGTGAAACCGCGGTAACAAATACGGGAAACCGCAATAACAAATGTTTGAATTAATAATATTTGAATTAATATTTTGGAATTTATATTAATTTAATGCATCGAGTAAATACACATCAAGTTAGATGGAAGTTACCGCGGTAACAAATACGGGAAACCGCAAACCAAAATGTGATGTTCACCCTTGATCTCGAAACAAAAAACAGAGGTGCTGGAGTTATCTTCAACGTTACTCTTCTTTGAATTCAACATGATGTTTGTTAGCTTTGTGTTTAGGTTTTGGTTGTCCTTGTTTAGGTTTTGATGTTTGTCAACATGACTTCAACATGATGTAATGTTATCGTTGTATCTTTATGAAATTTGTTTTTGTTTGCCAATTAATTAACTAATTTAAACTGAAAATTTAGATTGTTATTGCGGGTAATGTATGGCCGCAACAACAAATTGAATTGTTATTGCGGGTTTAGCATGGCCGCAACAACAAACTTTGTAGTTGTTGCGGGTAATATATGGCCGCAACAACAAATGGATTTGTTAATGCGGGTAATATTTGACCGCAACAAAAAATGGATTTGTTATTGCGGGTTTAGCATGGCCGCAACAACAAATTGAATTGTTGTTGCGGTTATTTCTTTTGCAGTGCGAACTGCATTTGTTGTTGCGGTTTTATCATACCACCGCAATATATAAATTTATACGTGCGCAACAACAAATGCGATCTGTAGTAGTGTTGGTTGCATAGAAAGAGTGAAAAAAAAGGGAGAGAAAAAAAGAAAAAAACTTGTACTGTACAACTTTGATAGCTCTGTGTCTCGAACTGTAACGCTCCAAAATTTTAAGTAATTAAATAGTACTTTTAAATTAATTCAAATTACGTAAAACCTACTTTATTGTTAAATGGCTAATGAGGACCGTCTCTTAGTTAATTGTCAAGAAATTATATTAAATGAATTATGTGTTAGTTGCTTCCGTGAATTGTGATAACTAATTGAGTAATGTCTCGTATAAATAACTAGGGTGTTATTTATTTGTGTCTAAATAATTATGAGTATTATCTATCGTGTAGCGATTTGTGTGAAAATAATTAAGAGTATTAATTGTTTGAGGTATTTTAACCCCGGGAGTTTGAGTGTCGGGTTGAGGCCGGCCGGGCCAAGGCTGAACTCTTACTATCCTTATTTGTTATATTAGGCTCAAGAGAAAGGAGGGCCCAAAATCCATGTCGTTTCTTTGAGTCTAATTCCGTATATGAAAGCCCAGCTAAGAAGCTTGTGTGGGCATGAGTGGATTTAAAGTTGGGCTTAAGGCCCTGAATTGTGATAAAACGTTATTAAATGTTTGTCAAGGGAACATCGCCATTTAGTCCTACCCTAATTGCAGTCATTGAAATCACTCCCATAATGATGCGGCTGCTAGGCTTCCTCCTTGTTCTTCCACTTTGTTCTTCCAATAATCATCGCCTCCCTCGTTCCTCTTTCTTTCATTCTTTCCAACCGATTTGAAGTTAATGTCTTGGGTGTCATTTCTGGTCCGAGTGGATGGAGTGTAGCAGGAAAGAATTCCGGGTGTTGATCGAATAGTCGTTCTACCCTGATCGATCAGAGTAGGGGACGAGCGAACGACGAGCACGAGCCAAGAAGCTGAACTCAATCGCCGAGCAGGAGTAAGAAGTGGTGATTGTTGGTGGTGTTCATTCGAGACTGGGCACATGATCGAGCAAAAAATGTGGAACTACGGGTTGTGGTTGTCCTCGCCAAATCGTGAGCAAGTCCAGTGGATAGTCACACGGAGGGTTTGATCAAGGAATGCATTGGTAGTATTTTCCTCTTCCTTTTTCCATTGTTGTTTAACCGAGTGTTCGGGATCAAGCAGGAGGGTTCATCACACCAGTTTCGGTGGTATAATTTCACGCTTCTTTCGTTTATTTGATAATCATACTTGGCCTCTATATTTCAGATTTTTTTTACCATTGATTTTCTAGTTTAAACGCTACTGTGTTGCGGACATCAGGTGTGAGATTTCGTGGCTTGAATCGGCAATTGTTACATCAGGCGGTAAATTTAAATGATAGTTGGTGATTTAATTGTCTCGAGTGATTAAATAAACCAACCAAAGAGCTCGTATATATTTGGTGTTTCAGAATGTTCAAATAAGAAAATAAGCTGGTGACTTTAATTTGAGATTTTAGCACGTCACATTAATATGATGCTTATGTTAAATTCTTTTGGGGTGCGACGGGATTGAGACAAGGAGCAGTTTAGCCAAGTTTGGGTGGTGCATGAGTTGATGTTTTCGGCTTCGCGTTTCGTTCGTGTTGGTTCATAAGGGTATAAATCCCAACCTTTTTTTATATAGCTTAAAGTTATTTAGTTTTAAACGTAGCCTTATTATGTGATGTAGGACCTTTTAGGAACTGAGTTGTGACTTGTACGTGCCAAGGATACTTCTAGGAGCTTACGTTTTCTCGAGGTGAGTATTCTCACCGTGTATTCAGTTTTAACGTTATACATGCATGACTTACGTGTTACATAACTTGCACCATATTTGCTATCTGAGTTATCTGTTATCTGAGTTATCTGTGATCTAGCATCTTGTGTTCTGAGTTTCTGAGTTCTGAGTTTCTGAGTTTTGAGTTAAACATTAAACATAATATATCTGACTTGACACCGAAGAGCACTGGTGTCAGACGTTTTGACTTGGCACCGAAGAGTACTGGTGCCAGGCCTTTTTGACTCAACACCGAAGAGTACAGGTGTTGAGGTTGTGTGAGGCGGGTCGAGGTTGATCTCTCGTCCCAAGTCACACTAGCGCGCTATATAAATTAAAATCTGAGTAATAAAATCTGAGAAATAAATCTGAGTAATTAATCGAGTAGATTCTGAGTACGAGTACACCGATGTGCCCTCATGTGTTGTATGTTATGATTGTTTGCATTATGAGAATTATTCACTCAGCTTCCCCAGCTGACCCAAACTTTCCCCCACATTGTTTCAGGTACCAGCAAAGGAAAGGAGAAGGTGGACGGTTGACCGCTATGTCTTTTCATTACTGATGTGGACATCATTTAATATTTTAAAACACTTTACTTTATCTTAACTATTTCCGCAATAAATACGTTTTAAATGTTAAATATTAATATCTGAGATTTATTTATGGGACCTTTTGATTATAATCTTGCACACAAAATTTTTTAAAATCTTGTAAATTTTAGGGTGTTACAAGTTGGTATCAGAGCTCTGACTTGAGGGATTTGGATTCACAAGGGGTGGATTCAATCTCAAGTTTGAGTCTCGAGTTTTAAAACGCGAATTGAGCAAAATATTTTCTGAGTAAAGTTTCCACATCAAGCATACAGCATGTCACGTCGACCTCTCGCTTTTCCCCATTGCTGGTAATATTTAATAGTTTTTATTTATCTGAGATGTATGTTGTATTCTGAGTATGGATGAGTAGAGTAGTCTGAGATTTTTGTGTTTATTTTCTGAGTATATTTTTTTTCCGAGTGTTGTTTCTGATTGCATCTGTGAAATAAACCCTAAAAGTTATAATAACATACGAAAATTACATATGAAATGTACGACTCAATACTATGTATATATAGATATACGAATGCGAGGTTTGATGATTTTGAGTATAATTTAGAGCATAATTCTGAGTAAAATTCTGGTTTTAATTCCCAGTGTTTAATATATTTATGCATATACAAATACGCAAACTAGAGGAATTATAAATTTCAATGAGAAAGTAATAAAAGTTTTCAATTTAGAGAAACACCTTATAAAGTTGAAGTGAGATTTCATAAAATTCTGAGACAATTTAACCAAGAGTGTAATAGATGGATATAAACTGAGGATATAAAATCCATAAATTATTTAAATGAGAAATATGCTTGAATAAATGAGGAAGTTATTAGTATTAAAGAGGAGTAATGAACTTGACACATTGAGAAAATGTTAAAATCTTACGTTTTGGGAAAGCACTTAATAAAAAGAGTTATTGAAACGAGTAAACTGTGTAACGAGTAAATAAAATATATTACCAACTAATTTAAAGATTATTTTTTTATGATAATTTATTAAGTGGAGTAAAGTGAAAATACCGAGAACATATTTTTGCTGTGTTAAAACTTCGGTTGGATTAAACATGTTTTTTTTAAATGTTAAATTATCATTTGAGATTTTATTTAGTGAAACTTTTGAAGTCATTCATCAAATTTAGAATTTGTGAAATTTTTTCGGGTGTTATAAAATCTTGGGACAATTAAAAAGGAAAATGTTTTTATGAAGAGATGAAACACGAGTATTGAGGAAAAATTATGCTAGGAAATAATAAACTGAGATTTATTAAATTGAGATCAAAATAAGAAAACCTTTAAAGTATGTGATTTAAAAAGCTGAGCATGAAAATCCTTCAATTTTTCTTTATGTGATTAATGTGTTCAATGAAGAATTATTAAATTAACGCAAAGATATTGAATAAACTATATAAGTATGTTATATTAACTCATCGAGGATTTCCGAGCTGAATTAAAGATAAGTTATTCAAGCTTATCTTAAACGGTATTTTTTTAAAAAGTGAACTAAAGGGAAACTATCATCATTAATTCGGTGGTGATCTATTTAAAATGAAATTAAAAGAGTTTATGAGCTATATTATGTTCTGAGTTTAACTGTTGAAAACATAATAAAATATTTTGGCTGAGTGCCTTTTGCTGAGTGCCTTTTGCTGAGTGCATTTCTGAGTAATGTTTATAAGATTTTGAGTACATACAACTGAGTGCGAATTTGTATTTATTAGATATGGAAAATAAATTTTTCTTTTTCTGAGTGTGATTTGTTGGTGGAATTTTTGTGTGGGAAGTCGTGAACTTTGGGATTGACTCGTGACCAAACAAAGGTAGGTGTCGAAAGTAATAGATGGCCCCTATTACTTTCCGCACAGGACTTTTGGTTGGTTATGGGGAGATTTTGAGGGGAACGATGGACCAATGCTTGTTATTGTGCAATTAGTATGTGTATCTTAATTGTTTGTGTGACTACATGCTTGCTTGTTTATTTTGGTAGACGACACTAGTTCCAAACTCGAGGACGAGTTTTCTCCAAGTGGAGTTGAGTAGGGGTAAAAAGGAAAATTTCCAAGAATTAGTTATCATTGACTACTATTTTTTTTAAATATTACGACTGTAATGCTTATGCATAGAGATTTTTCTGGGTAAAGAAGTTAAAGTGTGAAATATAGATAATATAACTGATCAGAGAGTTTATAAGAGTAATTATCGAACTGAGTAATTAAGATTATTTAAAGTCATTTCACAGGGTAATTATAGAGTTTATAAGATTGATAACCGAGATTAATTAGGCTGAGTGTAAACGTGCAAATGAGATGTTACAAATATTCTAACTATATAGCTAATGAGATAATGAGAAATTATAAAGTAATGAGAATTTATAATGTGTCGGATATGAGGAAATGAGTTAAAATGAGGTTGTTAATTGGAGTTGATAATGAATTCTTAAAACGAGCTCAAATGAGAAAATTTCATGTAGATTGATTATTGAGTAAATTTTTAAGTTATAAGAAGTTTATAAATCGTGTTAAATGAACAGGTCGATAAAACAAGTTAAAAGAGAAAAGTTTTAAATTGTCGGGAAGTTCTATTTAAAATTTGGAGGTGCTATAAAGTTTTTATGAGAAAATTATATTTTGTGAGTAATATATTTTATTTAGAGTTATCGAATAATATTTTATTTATTAATTTATTTAATTTTTAAAAATTTTGAAGTGTTATAAAATTTTATGATTTGGCGCAAGTATTAAATAAGTTGAAGTTTATATTGAACTAAGGAGAAATTTCTAAAAGGCGAGAAAGTATTAAAATAATGAACAATGAGAAAATCTTTAAATCGGGAATAAAAGGTAATTGTGTATCGAGTAAATGAGAACTAATGGATTAATTCGTAAATCGAATAATAAGAAATCGGTCAAATAAGTGTATAAAATTTAATTGAGTTTTTTTTATAGTAAAAAGTGGGTAATATGAGTTTAATGAGTAAATATGTGGTCTAAATAATAAAAATAAAAAGTTATAAGTTGACTTGTGGGAAGTCATTAAATGAGGTTTGAAATAAGTTATCAGTATAGATTGAGATAAGTTAAAAGTTGAATTATGGAAATTTTAATCGAGTGTATTTGGAGTATATGAAAATGAGAAATTTGGGGAGATATATTTAATATTAAAATAATTTGTACTAATTATCGGTTCATATATCTTAATTATTAACCGAAGATGACCTAATATATATAAGCAAGTATATGGGAGATGAATTGGATGCGCGTAATTATGCATGTTCATGATTATGTATGAGATTTACGTGTGGTACGTAACACTGTTACTGATAAATGTTGCTACATTCTGAGTTCAATTTTCTGGGTTTATTTCTGAGTTAAGATTTGTGAATTACATTTCTGGATTTATTTCTAAGTTAAGTTTCCTGAGTTAGAATTCTGGGTTATACTTCTGAGATATATTTCGAGTTAGACTTATGAGTTACATCCCTGAGTGACATTTTGAGTATATTGCATGAGTAATACTGGGTGATTTTGAATTTCTGTGTGCATTATCTGTGAATTCTGTGTGCATCATCTGTGATCTCTGTGTGATGGGTACATTCAATGTGAACAACGTGTCTGCTTTTGTGTTATTTGACTGTGGGGCGACCCACACATTCGTTTCTTATGCTTTAGCAAGATCATGTCCCATAGAGTAGAGAACCTTTTCTGAGCCATTATTGATAGAGATGGGTCATAATAAAAATTGTATTTATTGATAAAGTGAATAATGTTGCTAAATGGAATTGTGCGGGAAGAAATGTCCCACAAACTTATTGTCATCGCCATGAGAGAACCGTGTATGATTGCGAGGATGGAGCGGATGACCGAATACTACACCGAGAGTATCTGACATCATCAACAAATCCGTAGCAAATCTCCAAGTGGATTGAATCGGAGATTCAACACAACATTTTCGCCAGGTGCAGGAACCGTGTCTGGCTGCGAGAGTAAGAAGACGCCTTCAATAGAGTAACGTAAGTATTTTGTACTTGCTATCGACATCCTTTTTTTTTGGTTTGAGATAAACCGAGATCCTTAGAGTGCACTTCAATTTTCTATTCTTTTAGCTTTATCGTTTCGCGCCACTAGAGACTGAAGATTTATATGAGTAACTGCGAGAGCCGAAGTTCATTCTGATCAAGTAGGTCACCATGAGGAGTTTCCTTTTTATTCATAGCCTTATCGTTCTTCCTATCTGAGGACGTGTGTCGTTAACGAGCCTGCGTTGGAGATGCGAGACTGCTACCCTGAGTTCTTCCGAGTAATGACTTCGAGGACGAAGTCTATTTCAAGTGGAGTTGAGTTGTAACGCTCCAAAATTATAAGTAATTAAATAGTACTTTTAAATTAATTCAAATTACGTAAAACCTACTTTATTGTTAAATGGCGAATGAGGACCGTCTCTTAGTTAATTGTCAAGAAATTATATTAAATGAATTATGTGTTAGTTGCTTCCGTGAATTGTGATAACTAATTGAGTAATGTCTCGTATAAATAACTAGGGTGTTATTTATTTGTGTCTAAATAATTATGAGTATTATCTATCGTGTAGCGATTTGTGTGAAAATAATTAAGAGTATTAATTGTTTGAGGTATTTTAACCCCGGGAGTTTGAGTGTCGGGTTGAGGCCGGCCGGGCCAAGGCTGAACTGTTACTATCCTTATTTGTTATATTAGGCTCAAGAGAAAGGAGGGCCCAAAATCCATGTCGTTTCTTTGAGTCTAATTCCGTATTTGAAAGCCCAGCTAAGAAGCTTGTGTGGGCATGAGTGAATTTAAAGTTGGGCTTAAGGCCCTGAATTGTGATAAAACGTTATTAAATGTTTGTCAAGGGAACATCGCCATTTAGTCCTACCCTAATTGCAGTCATTGAAATCACTCCCATAATGATGCGGCTGCTATGCTTCCTCCTTGTTCTTCCACTTTGTTCTTCCAATAATCATCGCCTCCCTCGTTCCTCTTTCTTTCATTCTTTCCAACCGATTTGAAGTTAATGTCTTGGGTGTTGTTTCTGGTCCGAGTGGATGGAGTGTAGCAGGAAAGAATTCCGGGTGTTGATCGAATAGTCGTTCTACCCTGATCGATCAGAGTAGGGGACGAGCGAACGACGAGCACGAGCCAAGAAGCTGAACTCAATCGCCGAGCAGGAGTAAGAAGTGGTGATTGTTGGTGGTGTTCATTCGAGACTGGGCACATGATCGAGCAAAAAATGTGGAACTACGGGTTGTTGTTGTCCTCGCCAAATCGTGAGCAAGTCCAGTGGATAGTCACACGGAGGGTTTGATCAAGGAATGCATTGGTAGTATTTTCCTCTTCCTTTTTCCATTGTTGTTTAACCGAGTGTTCGGGATCAAGCAGGAGGGTTCATCACACCAGTTTCGGTGGTATAATTTCACCCTTCTTTCGTTTATTTGATAATCATACTTGGCCTCTATATTTCAGATTTTTTTTACCATTGATTTTCTAGTTTAAACGCTGCTGTGTTGCGGACATCAGGTGTGAGATTTCGTGGCTTGAATCGGCAATTGTTACATCAGGCGGTAAATTTAAATGATAGTTGGTGATTTAATTGTCTCGAGTGATTAAATAAACCAACCAAAGAGCTCGTATATATTTGGTGTTTCAGAATGTTCAAATAAGAAAATAAGCTGGTGACTTTAATTTGAGATTTAAGCACGTCACATTAATATGATGCTTATGTTAAATTCTTTTGGGGTGCGACGGAATTGAGACAACAAGGAGGAGCAGTTTAGCCAAGTTTGGGTGGTGCATGAGTTGATGTTTTCGGCTTCGCGTTTCGTTCGTGTTGGTTCATAAGGGTATAAATCCCAACCTTTTTTTTATATAGCTTAAAGTTATTTAGTTTTAAAAGTAGCCTTATTATGTGATGTAGGACCTTTTAGGAACTGAGTTGTGACTTGTACGTGCCAAGGATACTTCTAGGAGCTTACGTTTTCTCGAGGTGGGTATTCTCACCGTGTATTCAGTTTTAACGTTATACATGCATGACTTACGTGTTACATAACTTGCACCATATTTTCTATCTGAGTTATCTGTGATCTAGCATCTTGTGTTCTGAGTTTCTGAGTTCTGAGTTTCTGAGTTTTGAGTTAAACATTAAACATAATATATCTGACTTGACACCGAAGAGCACTGGTGTCAGACGTTTTGACTTGGCACCGAAGAGTACTGGTGCCAGGCCTTTTTGACTCAACACCGAAGAGTACAGGTGTTGAGGTTGTGTGAGGCGGGTCGAGGTTGATCTCTCGTCCCAAGTCACACTAGCGCGCTATATAAATTAAAATCTGAGTAATAAAATCTGAGAAATAAATCTGAGTAATTAATCGAGTAGATTCTGAGTAGGAGTACACCGATGTGCCCTCATGTGTTGTATGTTATGATTGTTTGCATTTTGAGAATTATTCACTCAGCTTCCCCAGCTGACCCAAACTTTCCCCCACATTGTTTCAGGTACCAGCAAAGGAAAGGAGAAGGTGGACGGTTGACCGCTGTGTCTTTTCATTACTGATGTGGACATCATTTAATATTTTAAAACACTTTACTTTATCTTAACTATTTCCGCAATAAATACGTTTTAAATGTTAAATATTAATATCTGAGATTTATTTATGGGACCTTTTGATTATAATCTTGCACACAAAAATTTTTAAAATCTTGTAAATTTTAGGGTGTTACACGAACTTATTTTTTTTAACTTCTGAAAATCACGATTTCCAATATATGAATATTTGACTGGCCTGTTAAAGTATATATTTGGGTTGTCTTAACAGTAACACCCAATAATAAATTCAAAGAACAACACTGGGTTTGGTCTAAGTTGTATTATTTTCAAGAAGAAAAATATTAATAAAATAAGGAATGAAAGGATATTTGACTTGTTGAATGTCAGGAGAGAGTTGGAAAATTCAAGGTTCTAGAAAGTGGAAGGCGTGGCGTGGCGGCACCATCAAGCCTCAGCCAAGGCGAGCCATGACAGGCCATGGCGTTTTTCAAGGCGTGATTTAAGGCGGCAAATTTTTTATATAATATATATATATATATATATATATATATATATATATATATATTAAATTAAAAAAATTATATAGATCTATTGATTTATATAATAATTCATATATAAAGCTCATAAAAAATATTACATCTAAATTTCTAATTATATATTTTATCATTTAAAAAAATCATTTTTCACAGCCGCCTTCAAGAAAACTCGCCATAAGGCGCGCCTTATCACGCCTTATCTCACGCCACGCCTAGCCTAGCCGCCATGGTCTGTTTCTTAACGTTGACGCCGCGCCTCACGCCTTGGCGCCGCCATGCCACGCCTTTTAGAACCTTGGGAAAATTTAAAACCTCGAGAAACAAGCATAGTAGATGACTAAATTGCCCTTTAATAGTTATGTACTAATATATATTAAATGGTTAAAAATTGTTGCAAAACGAGTGGTAAAATTGAAATCAGTCTTTCTCCATGAGTGGGAAATAAAATGGGTGCCACAAAACTGGCCTCCAGGAGGCATTATTTTATTAAAGCCGACCTACGGGAGGCCTTATTTTAGTAAAACCGGCCTCTAGGAGTCCCCCTTTCTGTTACATGTCAGATTGGCCTAAAGCCGGTATCCGGAAGTTCGTCTTTTAAATAAAAACCGGCCTCTAAGAGGCCTGCAACCCTATTTTTGAAACCCAGCAAAAAAACAGCCCTATTTGTGGAAAAAAAAAAAAAACAAACTCATTTTTGAAAAAAATTCTCCATTTTCTAATTTGTTTAATTACACCGTAATAATATTTGAAATTGCGTATGTGATTTTGATCTTGCAATATTTGATTTTGCTCAAGCTCTTGAATCGAGCTGCAATCCACTATCTTTACATCTTTCCTTTCAAGAGTCATGTCTCATCGTTGTTCGTGGGCTTTAATCTTCAACTTGAAAGTTGTAGACAGTAGAATATATATTAACTAGTAGTTATTATCCCACGCGATGCTGCGGGGATTTTCATATGATACATAATATAATATTTACTGATATTTGTAAAATCATAATTTCATATTTTTAATAATTTTAATACTATAAATAACTTGATTTGTAAAATAAAGTTAGTGATGTTATAGATAAGTAGTTTGCACATTATAACTTTTAGATAAAAAAAATCAATATATTAAAACAAAAGAAGTTAAGATATAGGGTAAATTACAATTTTTGTCCCTGACCTATGGCCGATTCGGGGTTTTTGTCCCTAATTTTTTTTCTTCCGATTTTTTGTCCTTTAAGTTTTTAAAATTCTGGAAATTTGTCCTTCCGTCCAAAATCATCCGTTAACTAACGATTGTTTTGTCAATTTTCCCAATTTGCCCCTGTTTTAACATTTTCTTTATATTTTTCTTTTTCTTTATATATTTTTCTTCATCTTTTTATTTGTTTCTTTCTCTCTCTTCATCTTCTCAAATCATTTCGAGATGAAGATGAAGATTAACAAATCATATTTCCAAATTTGATGGTGGATTCATTCAAAATCACAAAGCTTTTTTTTTTTGGTAAAGGGTTTACCCCGATAAAATATATTAATCACAAACATATAAAGTACAAAGGAATGTGGTTAAGGCACCACATTAACCGCAAGCACAACCGCTCGACAACCAAGACTACCTATGTTTATGACATGCCATAAACAAAACTGAGCAAACAAACAACTAAACTCTAGCTACAAAATAAAAACCATACGAAACAAAACAGCTAGAGAAAGCAAAACTACTACATTTGATCTTCATGATCATGTAGAACTAACGACTTCGGGAGCTTCCAATTATTCAGCATCTTTTGCACATGATCCGTGTTCTTCTTAAATCTCATTGATAATAACTTCAGCCTAATGGTGACAATAATTTCATCATACAACTGCATATGGGATTTAGGCTTACAACATCTAGCCTCTTTTAATTGAGATATTGAGTCCCGCCTCTTTTAATTGAAAATCACAAAGCTTACAACATCTAGCCTCTTTTAATTGAGATATTGAGTCCCGCCTCTTTTAATCCATGAAAAATCAAACCATTTCCACCTCTACCTGCTCTCGATTCATCTTCCTCCGCCGCCGCATCGTCTCCGGCACCGGTTCTCCGAGAAGATGCATATCGTGTCGAATTCGATGATTCTGGAAGATGCGAAGATGCAATGAAGATCTGGTGTTTTTTGGGAGTTTTGAATCGATCGATGGTGATGATCTGGATTTTGGGTTTTGAATCTTGGAATCGATGTTGAACAAAAAAGACGAAACTTTAAACCCAAAAAGGGAATCAGAGGAGCATATATCTGGTGTTTTTTTGGGGGTTTTCAATTTAGGGTTTTGAATCTTGGGCAGATGATGATCGATGGCGAAGATGACGAAGAATAGAGATGACGGAAGAGGAAAGATCAGATCTCTTCCGCCGCCTTCTAATGGTCTCGGTGGAGGCTGACGGTGGTTGTGACGGTGGAGTTCACTGATGGTGGCGGTGGATGAAGAACATGAAGAATGTTTGGTGGGTTTGTAATTTGTAGGAAATTTGTAATTTAGGATTATGGTTCATTAGGTTAGGGTTTGTGAAGAAGATGAAGAATGGTGAAAAGGACCAAAATGCCCTCACATGCCTTGCATTTTTCGTCAGTTAACGGCCAAACATAGACGGAAGGACAAATTTCCAGAATTTTAAAAACTTAAAGGACAAAAAAATGGAAGAAAAAAGATAAGGGACAAAAACCCCGAATCGGCCATAGGTCAGGGACAAAAACTGTAATTTACCCTAAGATATAAGTATTCAAAATCTAAAATGTTAAAAGGCTAAAATTAGATGAGGAAAAAATGGGTTAAAGTTGACGGCTAAAACAAATAAAATAATATATTTGGCACAATATATATATATATATATATATATATATATATATATATATATATATATATATATATATATATATATATATATATATATATATATATATATATATATATCTACTATATTATAAAGAGTTTACCCCTTCCTTAATTAGCAAGGCTGAAAATTCAGCCAACACACTTGCCTTTTTTGTTTTGATTCAAAAAGTTTTAAAAAAGTGCATTGAACCAAGCTCGAACACAGGACCTGTAGCACAACAAAGGAATTCGCTAACCAACTGGACTGGATGGAATGACATTCCTTCTTTCATAATCAACAATTATAACGTGTCTTTCCCCAAAAACCTCTCCCATGTCGATTCAGTTCTCCCTTATCCCTAGACGCCTCCTCGATACCTATTTCGGCTCCTCGATTCCTCCCTCATCGATTCAATTCCTCCTTATATATATATATATATATCCTTAACCATTCGTTCGCTATCATATTACAAACCCTAATCGTTATGTGGTACTCCTTTAGATTATTCCAGGTAACCCTAAACTGTACCGTCGATCCATTCATTCTGATTCATTCAATTCATAGCTCAGTGTTCGAATCACATATCGATTGAGGTATTCCCATCGGTATTTGTTTATTTCACCTGTTTATTTTGATTTACCGGTTACGCAATTATCAATAAATTGGTTATGCAATAAATCGATGTTGGTAGAGATATTAGCGAGATTTTCACTTGAAGAGACCGTTTGTTGTTTGTGTTAAACATTTAATGGAAGGTTTATGAACCATACACTTTATATTGGCATCTGATGCATTTGTGTTTGGTGATTGAAGGCTTGAAGCTCACACTGATTTGATTGAAATTTTGGAATAGGGGAAAAGAAAATTATATTATACTTGGCGGGGAAGAACAATAGAGCGGATCTGGTTGGTTCTGGGATTGCTATCCTCAAATGGTAAATTTCTTTACATTCTTTATGGATTATTTAGTTATTAAGTCTAAAAGAATGTCCATTTATCATATCTCATACATTAGCATTTCTTAAGTTATGTAAGAATTTGAGTGTAGTAATATGTGGTTTGATTTTGATTCTAAATATTTTGTTTTGATTGTGAAAACACGCAGCTTCTATTTATGTAAGCAGACTTGTCTTAACTGATACTATGAAGATAAATTACAAGACGGGAAAATAGGATGATAGAAAACCTACATGCGATGTGTACTTAGACAGCTATAACCTTAGCATTTTCCCGTATCTTTTTAACTTTATTTTTCGTATTTTTTTTAAAGAAATACATTTTTCCGTAGCTAAGATGGAATTGTTGTATTGTATAGTTGGATAGATGGTCCAGATTCACTTGCTTAGGAGTTTGCTTGGTTACAAAAATGAATCTTGCCGCAAATATCAAATAAACAATGATGCAGGTACTTTTACTTTCTTCCCTCACACTATTTAGTCAGTGGTGTTTAGGTGCATATATTAAAGGTAGTATTTGTTGGGAACCTCAATGGCAATACTAATTAAAAGGTTAGTAAATAATAATAAAGTTTTTAACATTAGTTTTATGCACATCATAACAAGCATTGACTGATCTTGCAACAGAAGTAGGAGCAGAGATACTTAACAGCTCATGGATAATGGATATGGAAATAATCAAGCCTTGCTTTCATTTGTGAGGTGTTTTGGCTAACCAGGAATTGGGTCAAATGCTTCAAACGTGGTTGAAACTTGAAACTTTATAGTCTTTCTTCAATATATACAAACTCCCTGTATTGTTTTTAAGCATAGATTTAGTTTAGTTTTTAGGCTCTGCATTGACTTAGCAATATCTTCAATTATTGATTAGCATTATGCCCAATGCATTTGTAGTTTACAAAAATGTAAAATGTGTGAAGATATGGTTCCCAAGAAGCATGCACTAGAACTTAATCAACTAGGTCCCTGCTGTTGTGTCGATGGCCTTAGGTCATGTGTCTAAATTAAATAAAATTGCATCATAATTTATTTGTAGGGTTATGAGATCTTGTTTATTTTTGGATTTGGCTATTTTCTCACCATCTAATGGTTTTGACGCGTATCTTTTTATTTTCCTTTAATTTCTCCTATAATTTGAAAAAGGAACTTTGTTCATGTTAAAGAAATTTTTATATAGAAATTATCTTTTTGAACCTAAACATTTTTTTCTTTTTACATAATTTTTGTAACATACTTTTCCTTTTGACCTTTTTGAGATATTACCTATTTGACCACTTTCGACTAATACTCTTTTGATCTGTTTATGACAACACTTATATGTCAAATATGCAGATGAACATACAAAAAATTTTAAGAAATAATATAATAAATTAATAGATTAACTATTTAAGTTTATTATTTCTGCTACGTAGTTTAAACAAAGCTTTTGATCGAGCATCTTATCCAACCCCGTATATACAAATATACACAATTTTAAGATTGTCCAAAAGTGTTTACTTCAAATGGTTGATTAAAGAATCTTTATAAGATTGTAACATGGTACCGAATAAAATAGCAACAATAAGTCTTGAAAGAATCTTAAAATTTCCTTAACGGTAATTGTAAATGAATATCTATGAAAAAAATCATTCAATTGTTTGCCCCAAAAAAATAGTAACATGATACCCGCCGCCGCATTGCGCGGGTACCAGCTAGTATATATATATATATATATATATATATATATATATATATATATATATATATATATATATATATATATATATATATATATAATATAAAAGTTTATTTCTCTATATATATAACCAATATAATTAAAGTCCACAATCAAGAGATATTCTACCTCCTTCGTATGCAATAACCAAAATAAAGAATGCAACTGGAAGTCAACAAATAAGGCGCAGGAACAAAACAATTAAAAAAAGTCACCTGTTAGGCACTATTCATCCTAACGTAATTGTATTATTACTAATTAGCGTTTGGCATTTTGTTTCGAATATGATGTGCAACAAATTTAAGCTTGAACTGATGTAGTTGGTACTTGATAGGAGTCCTTTCTGATAAAGAAATAACTCTCCAAAAATAAGTGTATGCCATTTTAAGCAAAGCACACGATATTCTTTAGTAAAAGGTGGGGCTGTTAAAACCTGACACGACACGACAAAAATACACGAAAAGAAACGAAATTGGGACAAAACTGAAATTTGAATTCGTGTTCGTGTCGTGTTCGTGTTGTGTAAAACAAACACGAATTCGTTTCGTGTCGTGTTCGTGTTCAGAGATTAACACGAATATTGACACGATAATTGTGGAGTATCGGAGGCGCATCGAACCATACCGACTTCATTTTGGTTACACACGGTTTGAGAAAGCAAGAAAATTACAAAATTACATGATGTCAGGTATGGGTTTTAACTTTAATTTGGTGTAATACGGAGTCATATAAGCTTCAGTGTTCCTAATTTGTGGCTAACAATGCACACTCTTGAACATTTCAATTTCTTGTACAACATCGTTATGTATTTGTATACAATAATGCAACCTAGGGTTTATAGAAAAGGAAAAGGGGTTTTAGATGAAGTGGATAATTGGGTTCAATTTTGCATAAACATTGGGGGTTTGATGGATTAGACATAAATGTATTGTCGGTATATACATCAATGAAGTTCATATAATTTGAATACATCAATGTCAGTACATAGGAAGGCAAAATTCAATTATGGTTTAATAAAAAACAACTTTTTGATTGGGTTAAACTGTTGGGGGGGGGGGGGTTTGGATGTTTGAGTAGTACGTACAAGAATGTATTTTTCAGAATGTGTTAAAAAACTCTAAAAATTATGTGATAAAAGTTTCAATTCTGATAAATGGGCTTGAATTTACGATAATTATTTGCAAATACATCAATGTTAGATTGATGAATGCAGAAACAAACTGTGTTTGTATGTAATTAAAAATTGAAAATTAATAGATTTAAGGTTAAACATACATGTAATCGAGGTTGTCTATTAAAAGCATTGTGTGTTTTGTTTGTTATAAGTAGTACGTCAATGTAAGTTTGTATAATGGTTATGTTTATTTTTGGATTGTTAAACAACCTATTACATTCATGCACTGGTACATAAATGTAGTAGTACAACAATGTACGTTTTGTTGATTGGTTATTTATTTATTAATTTTTGTTTTTTTAAAGGAGTTAGAAGGAGTGGACGAAGGACAGCTAAGTTTGTAGATTACAGAGAGAGCCGCGCCCCAGGAAAAAGAATACAGGACCGACACTAATTGGTAAGTATTACAGATACATGTATGTTTTGTTAGATACTTAAAGTGGGTAATTGCAATTACAGATTTAGACGAAGAAGAAAACATGGAGATAGAGCGAAAAGGTAAAAAGTTACGAGTGGATTCCGCTCCTAATGCAGATATTGAAACTACAACCGTCAAAGGTCATAATTTTTTTCAATTATTAAATACATGTATGCAACCGTTTCATGTGTGATTTAGTTACTAACAGTGAATATGTGTCAGGTGAATCAAGTATTGGCAGGAAGCGTCTAAGGGAGGCTGACAAACAGAAAAAAAAGATTAAAGGAAAACATAAAGCGTCTAAGGGAGGCGAACGGGTGGTGTTCGGTTATTTGAGTTCAAAAAGACAACCGGAATGTCGAGTAAAGGGAATAGAGCCAACAAAGGAAATACGTTCAACATTGTAATTTCTGACATGATTGTAAGTGTTAAAAATAAAAGCTACTTATACACACATGTTTTACAATTATATATGTAGTTGACCACTATTTTATCAACAGAAAAATGCATTTGGACGATACGTTGAAACCGTTCATCATGCGAAAGCAAATGTCATAATGGGGGCGTATTTGTTTGCGGGTTCTTTCAAATGGCAAGGCGAACGATACAGGAAAGTGAGTGGGCTGTGTATGATGAGAATGATGGAAACATACTCGGGGGAGGATCTACAAAGGTGGGATTGCGGTCTAGATGGAGAAAAGGGGAAACTAGAAAAGCAACTTGGTATCCTAGCCAAAAAGTATGTGGCAAAAATTATGTTGTCGGAGAGCAACATAATCATGGCAACAGTCCGAAGCAAACTTGCAAAATTACACGAAGATATAGTAAAAAAGTGTAGTATTCTAAATTGTGTAAATGTAATTTTTTACATGGTATACATTAATGTAATTGTATTTATTTGTTATATATTTGATGTCAACATGGTCTAAATTACACGAAGATATAGTAAAAAATGTAGTATTGAACGTGTAAGTCCTAATAAAATGGCATTCAATATGTGGCAACATAAATAGCTTAAATATACAAAAAACATTGACGTAATGGCAAAACACGTAGTCTTAACATTGATGTATGTGTGTTTATTGGTTGTACATTTGCTGACATGCTGGTCCACGTTACACGAAGATGTAGTAAATTAGTGTAGTATTGAACGTGTAAGTCCTAATAACATGGCATTCAATGTGTGTCAACATAAATATGTTATTTTACAAAATACATTGATGTAGTCCCAAAATATGTAATCTTAACATTGATATAATAGGGTAATGTAACACGTCTTCTATCCGATAACAAAGAATTTAACAAATTAAAATTCCACCAACAAACGAATGATGTCCAATATCATAAAATGGTGAACCAAAAAGATTAAATTTGCAAAAAACGAAAAAAAATGGTTGAATAAAAAAATGTTTCTAACTGTTATTTTACCAACTGAAACAAACTTATTATCACAATTAAAAAAATGATTAACATATATGTACAAAATAACACTTATGTATCTTAAAATATTAAATAATACACATACACGTTCTACGTATATGACAAAAAAATTAAAAAATAATAACACTTATGTACAAACATAAGTCTTTCTTTCTAAATTGTCCTCTTCATCTTCGTAGAGTTTTAAAAATCTTTACCGACTTCACATTGATAACAATCTTTACCTAGCACCTTGCAAGCTAAAAAAACATTAAATAACCTCATAAGTCATATCAAACATAATTCTCAATATATACATGTATGTATATAGAGTAACATCAATGTATATAGGTATTGTAACATTGATGTACCGCATCTATATACATTGATGTTATTGTACATACAGGTCTTCATGCTCCTCAAGTGCGCAAGATCACTTCTCCTCATATCTAGCAATGTACCTCATTCTCATGATATATAGACATACAATATTGTACGTAACCATTCCATTTCATGTGTGTATGTTTATCCCTAAAAATATGTGACATCTATCTTGAAACATCACATAAATTCATCTAGACAAAATAGAATTCACTAACAGAAACCTTTGATATTAAAATATAACCACAAAATCCAAACATTGATATTCAAGTTACGATTTAAGCATAACCACTATAATTCAAAGATAATATTGATTAGTGCCATGAGTTTCCTTTCATGAAAAGATTTAAAAAAATATAAATTTATTATATTTACCAGAAAGTTGATCATAATCATAGCAATAACCTAAAATTAGAGAAAATTATTTTATTAGATGCAATTTTTTTGTACCTCGCATATGAATATATTATTTATCCCCAGTATGTATTTGTTTCATAAGTAAAAGAATGATATTTCTCTAGCAACTTTGCAGTTAACCCACTCTTAAAATTCTGAAAAGACATATCATCGAGCTCTTTCTGCAAATTCAGCAATCATAACCTTAAATCTCAATAATGAAACTCTCGATTAATAAAATTAAAGAAATATAGTTAGTTACAAATGTCACCCAAACGTAAACCCTAGAAAAAGAAAAGATTTCGAGTGTAATTATAAATTCAGATCTAGGAACCCAAAATGTAAACCCTAGAAAAAGGTTTTTAGATGATTGATGAACTAGAAGAAGAAGAAGAAGGGAAGACGGGTTTACCTGTTTGCAGCAGCGGCGATTGAAGGAGAAACGGGTACGGTGGAGCGCAGCGGCGGTGTAGTGGACGGCGACATGTGAAAGGGGAGGCAATGGTTTACATCGTAGAGAGAGAGTGAGAACTATGAAATTGAATCATGGGATTCTTTAATTGAAAGATCAGTTACCAAAATACACATATGGACTAAAATGACAAGTATACCCTCACGAGTTTAGGGGGGAATTCAAAAATTCTATCTTCTTATTGGTTTAAATTGGTTCTTACAGTTCTAACGCAAAAATTGGTTCTGATTTTAATTCTTCACTATATATATAATATAAAAGTTTATTTCTCTATATATATAACCAATATAATTAAAGTCCACAATCAAGAGATATTCTACCTCCTTCGTATGTAATAACCAAAATAAAGAATGCAACTGGAAGTCAACAAATAAGGCGCAGGAACAAAACAATTAAAAAAAGTCACCTGTTAGGCACTATTCATCCTAACGTAATTGTATTATTACTAATTAGCGTTTGGCATTTTGTTTCGAATATGATGTGCAACAAATTTAAGCTTGAACTGATGTAGTTGGTACTTGATAGGAGTCCTTTCTGATAAAGAAATAACTCTCCAAAAATAAGTGTATGCCATTTTAAGCAAAGCACACGATATTCTTTAGTAAAAGGTGGGGCTGTTAAAACCTGACACGACACGACAAAAATACACGAAAAGAAACGAAATTGGGACAAAACTGAAATTTGAATTCGTGTTCGTGTCGTGTTCGTGTTGTGTAAAACAAACACGAATTCGTTTCGTGTCGTGTTCGTGTTCAGAGATTAACACGAATATTGACACGATAATTATGATTTTGTCGTGTTTTTAGCATGTAATAAGTAAGAAATTTGTTATTTATTTTGTGTTACCGTGTTTTTCGTTTTTTTAATCGTGTCGTGTTCGTGTTAGCAAAATAAAACACGACTTCGTGTCGTGTTGTTTTCGTGTTCAACAAATGCGTGTCATGTTACTGGATAACACGAAACGATAGCATGATTTGACAGCCCTAGTAAAAGGCGATAGAATAGTTCACTTTCTGCTAATTACATGATTGCGTGGTCTTTGGATTGTGCAGGTTGGTTCATTATATATAACCATCCTCACTTTCGGTTTCTAACAACCAACTAATGTGGGACAAGTCCAACATCTTCACTGCTGCCCTTCCCCTCTCTTTTTTTTCATGTCTCCCTTTTTATTTGTTTTTGGTCTTTTCTTTTTTACTTTTCAAATTCATTTTTCTTGTTTATTAACATCATAATTGCAATTATATACTCACATATGACTACCACTAATACAATTTAAAGTTTGTTTTTCAAATGAGGGTTTATAGACATTAAAATACCCACCAACAAGTTACCATCTTTCAATCATTTATTTGTCGTTAAGTAATGACCTAACGAAACAACTCCAAACATGATATAGACCCATTCGTGGTGACATGAGTTTGGATGATTCATGATATTGGAGAACATATCAGCAATTTATTTTTTAAAAGTTACTTATATTTTGGAAAAATTTTGGACATATATAATTATATGTATATTTGTTATTAGGGCAGTCAAAACCTGACACGACACGACAAAAATACACGAAACGAAAGAAATTGGGACGAAACTGAAATTTGAATTCGTGTTCGTGTTGTGTAAAACAAACACGAAGTCGTGTCGTGTTCGTGTTCAGAGATTAACACGAAATTGACACGATAGTTATGATTTTGTCGTGTTTGTCGTGTTTTTAGCATGTAATAAGTAAGAAATTTGTTATTTATTTTGTGTTGTCGTGTTTTTCGTGTTTCTCTTTTTTTTAATCGTGTCGTGTTTGTGTTAGCAAAATAAAACACGACTTCGTGTCGTGTTGTTTTCGTGTTGAACGAATTCGTATCGTGTCGTGTTACTGGATAACACGAAACGATAGCACGATTTGACAGCCCTTTTTTGTTATATATAATTAATAGTTGACATGCCCAAAATGTAGTTGTGATGAATGAGATATCGACTCTCAGAGTGGGGTGTATGGAACAATGGAATCAAACAAATGAACTACTGGAAACTCGAACCTATCCACACTCGTCTCCCGGGTTTTAGGGGATTAGTTTCGCCACTCGGTTTAATTGAGTGTATTCAAATAATATTGTGAATAATATTATTTATAATATTTTGTCATTAAAATATACATTTGAATGAGTGGTTTTGATTTTTGTAATGAATTGGCTTAATAACAATAATGTATGTCATTAATCCACTTGACCATCTTCTATCCATCTTCCATTATAAATAGTGGGTTTGGTCATTTGGAAGAACACACACAAATTCATATACTTTCCTACTCACTTACAAGTTATCACAATTTTTTTTCTCTCTATGGTTAGTGTTCCTTAAACACAAGAAATTTCTATCAGTGTTCTGGCTTGGATTATATTCGGTAGTGTAAAACTACTCGGTTGTTTTACCCTGAGAGATAGACGACGAATCTATTTTAAGGGGGTCGTGAATTTCACGAGAGTCAACCAAAACTTGTTTCTTCTTTGTTTCTACATATTCTTATTTCAATCTTGTATTTGTTTTTAGTCATTTCCCAGTTATATTATATTTTATTAATGAAAATTGGTATTAGCTCCTACAATATTTAATGTGTTTTGATTTGGGCTCAAGCCAAGATCATGGCAAGACTACGAGAGTAATGGATCAAAACGAGACAAATTCATAAAATCATCCCAACATATTGATGATTTTTGGGAATATAATGGCAAACCATGAGATAAAACCAAATGCGATCACTTTCGATTAAGGATCAAGCCAAGAGGAAACAATTTTTCGTTTGAAAGAGTTCTTTTAAAAATACATAATCTATTGTATATGGCTTTAAAGTTGATAGTATAAATACCTAGAGAAATGATCAAGGTAGTTTAAGAATTTTACCTAGTCCCAAGGGATAGTTAATAGTCATTGGATCAAGAAAAAGTCAAAGGTCAAGATCAAGATTCAAACCATACAAGCACATGTGCTTCAATACATCAATCCCCCACCCACCTCCGGCAGCCGGAGACGGCGGTCGGCGGCGATGGGCGGCGGCTAGCGGCGGCCGGCGGCGGCGGACGGCGGCCGGAGGTGGCCGCCGGCGGTGGTGACCGGTGGTGGTGGTCGTGACTGGAAGCACATGTGTTTGAAACACATGTGTTTTGAAAATAAAGGAGTGTATACGTACAACCAAGCATTTGTGTTTCAAGTAATGAAGCATATGTGTTTCATAACGTTAAGCACATGTGCTTCGTGATTTAAAGACAAATGAATGCTTGTAAGTTACATGTGTTCAGGAACAAAAACACATGTGCTTGGCTTTATGAAGCACATGTGCTTCATAATGATATGTTCGTCACTTGTTCTGATTTTTTTTCTGTGTACTGAAGCACATGTGTTTCATAACGTTAAGCACATGTGCTTTGTGATTCAAACACAAATGACTTGCTTGTAAGTTACATGTGTTCAGGAATAAAAACAAATGTGCTTGGCTTTATGAAGCACACGTGCTTCATAAGATATGTTCGTCACTTGTTTTGATTTTTTTTCTTGTGTAGTGAAGCACATGTGTTTCATAACATCAAGCACATGTGCTTCGTGATTCAAACACAAATGACTTGCTTGTAAGTTACATGTGTTCGGAAACAAAAACACAAGTGATTGGCTTTATGAAGCACATGTGCTTCATAATGATATGTTCGTCACTTGTTTTGATTTTTTTCTGTGTAGTGAAGCACATGTGTTTCATAACGTCAAGCACATGTGCTTCGTATGCTCCCTTGTGTGTTCAGAAACTCATGTTTTTAGTGACTTGAAACACATGTGTTTTGTGACCTGAAGCACACGTGCTTCGAAGTAATATGTTGTGTTTTAGTGAAGCACATGTGTTTCAATACATCAATACCATCACCACCCCCATTACCACCAGCACCTTCACTGTCAGCCACCACCACCGCCGCTGGCCACCGGCGGCGGACAACGACTATCGTCGGCGGTCGGCGGCGGACGGAGGCCGGAGGTGGTCGGAGGCGGCGGCCGGCAGTGGCTGTAGGTGGCTGTAAGTAGGGGATTTAATCTTAACCATCTTAATCTAATGGATAGGATTTGTCCCTTAAGACTAAACAAATCCTTTAGACTTCCTACAATACAACTCTAAATACCTATCCAATATTTACGAGTAAAACAATTTCGTAGGTTGTTCACATAAGTACCATTTTCGCAAATTTTCAACCACGTTTTAAAAGATAGGGTTAGAATTGCAAATATTTAAAACTTGAAGGGTATCATTTAAACAGTATATATTGTTGCCGTTGCAGCCTTGCAGGTCACAATCCGATCGTTTTCAGGGTCGTTCATAGTTTGCCGCCAAAAGTTAACAGATTCACTCATGTAACGGTTAAAGATTGCCATATAAAACGCCCATAACGGTTATATGTACACCAGAGCTCTTTCTTTTTCACTCTCAATCAGCTCTAATGGCGAACCCCAAATCCATCAAGAACTCCAAATTAACCATTAATCCTCAATTTCTTCATCTCTTTTCCCCCAAAAAATCACCACAGAAACCCTCAATTATCCCACACACCTTCAACACGCACACTCTTCTTCTTCACTCTTTTGATCGCTTCAATTATGTGCCTTGCATCAATCAAATCATTTCATAGCAAACCATCAGTGTCTATAATCACTCATACGGCAACATATCCGCCTCTTTTTATGGCGTCACTGTCCTCCGTATTTGAAGATCCGGTAAGTCTCGACACCACCGTAATGGTGCCATTGCCGCCTCGGTCAGTGGCAGGATTTGCTTCGGACTTTTGGGAGCAGCCAGATGGGGAAGGTTTCAGGCCGTGTTTGGAATTTAGTTTGAACTATCGGAAGAGGTCTGCTAGGATTGCGAATGAGAAAAAGAGCTTTTTGGTGGTTGTGATCTCTGGAGGATTCTTTCAGATCAGGAATCAGATAATTGATGCTGTTGATATCGCCAGAATTCTCGAAGTTGCGTTGGTTTGGCCAATTTTACAGGGAGACGAGAGGTAACAGTAATCTTATCCCCCAATTCAATTTAGGGTTTAGGGCTTATGATTGTACCGCAATTGAATTCTGCTTTTGCTCCTTATTGTTGATTTAGGGTTCATAGTTGCTCCTAATTGCTGATTTGGGTTTTTCTTATATTTGTTGTACATGATAACTATTAACTAATCGATTATCGATAAACATAATTTGTATTTAGTATAATTTTCTATATGATAAGTGATAATTAATCTTTTGTATTCAGTCAATGATAATTAACATAATCGTTAAGTTTGAATATCCTTGTATACTTCTTGAAAATATTGATAAATGATAATTAAATATACTTCTTGAAAATATTGATTTCTTTAACATGATGTATATTAAAAAATACACTTCTTGAAAATAACAAGTGTAATAATGCTCCACGCGATGCTACGGAATTTTATTTACATTTTTCATTTACATATTGCGTAAGTTACATTAATAAATATGTCATAATGGATTTATCTTCTTTTAAAAACTACTAGCAGGGTACCCGCGCAATGCGGCGGCGGGTACTCGTAACTATTTTTCGAAGTGACGACAGTACCGGTGGTGGTGACAATAGCGATGGTGATGAGTGGTGGTGCGTAGTGATGGTAGGTGCTGACATTAGTGATGATAGAATCAAATCCGAAATTGTTCTTTTTGGTGAAAGTAAATATGGGCCTTTTAAATAGAGAAATGATGATTCAGTTCTGGTGACGTTAAAGCTTATATATATTAGTATCTGGAACAAATCAAAATAATCAAGCAGTTGAAGTGGTTAACACACAGTGACTACTTAGGAGAGGTCTTGTGTTCGAATCCTATAAGCAACACTTTATTTTTTTAGTTAAAGAACTTACTAAAACTGGAAATCTCCTTAAACTTAAAATTAAGGAGCTCCTTAAACTTACTAAAAGAGGTAGGCCTAAATGCATTAGTAAGTAATAATAGCAGTGTACCCGCGCAATGCGGCGGCGTCGGGTACCCAGAAACCATATTTCGTGGCGAGCAAGTGCTGTTCGTTAACACGGTAATAATTGTTGCTAGAAATAAATAATTAAACGGAAATGTGAGTTTTGGTAAGAGTTGATGATTTACAGCGTCGTATATTTAATGTTATTGGGTAAAATGGTTTTTGAGTAACAGACTTTTGTTATTAAGTGTGGGTGGTGTTACCAAAGTGTAATGTATAGCAAGTGGTTAACACATAGTGATAAGTTAGGAGAGGTCTTGGGTTCGAATCTTATTAGTCGCGATTTTTTTTTTAAGGTAGAGAACTAACTAACAAAAGTAGAAAGGTCCTTAAAATCAAGTTTAAGGAGCTCCTTAAACTTGCCTAATGGGGTAGGCCTAAATGCTTTATATAGTAGTAAGATATCTACCATATTATAAATCATTTAGGTTTCTTTTTCTTTTTGAAAATTATGTCACGGATTACTAAATCTGAACATGCTACTAAACATGTAGTAGTTTTTGGGATGATGATATTAACTCGAACCAGTCAACCTAAACTTGACAAAAGTTGCCATCCATACTCAATATATCCTAATTTAATTATTTAATATATAAAAGAACAGTCAATTTGATTCGCATAATTAAAATGATCATTTTATAAATATTAAGTACCTACAATAATCAAAATAATAAAAAATAATCCTTTTATAAGTATTTTAGTATTTTTCGTTGTAGTTGTAGGTAGATGGCTTCATTGTTTGTTGGGCTAATCATTCTTGGGTTCATTTAGAATTTCGTGGCTTTATTCTTTAATGATTTTACATTTAACCGCCTACAAAGATATCCAAATTAATTAAAATCAAGAAAGCCATGGACGCTTTAACGCACCATATGTTGTGTGATTTTCACCGTCTTTTATGAACAGTACAATCCGTATGATAAATGTATTATATAGATTATTTGTATTCAATAAATTGTAATTAAATATACTTCTTGGAAATATTGATTTCTTTAACATTATATATATTAAAAATCTTTGGGAAACACTGATATTGTAAATTTTTTTAAAAATATGATAGTACACATATTAAGAAACCATTGATTAATAGATGATAATTTATCAACACACATAAGTCAGTATCTAATAAATGATAATTAATCAATTAGTTAGATTATTGTTCTTGAATACACTTCTTGAAAATATTGATTTCATTAAACAAATGATAGTATGTACTCTACATATATTAAAAACCCCATTAGGGATTTTAATTAAAGATACTAGCAGGGTACTCGCGCAATGCGGCGGCGGGTACCCAGAAACCATATTTCGTGGCGAGCAAGTGTTGTTCGTTTACACGGTAATAATTTTTGCTAGAAATAAATAATTAAACGGAAATGTGGATTTTGGTAAGAGTTGATGATTTACAGCGTCATATATTTAATTTTATTGGGTAAAATGGTTTTCGAGTAACAGACTTTTGTTATTAAGTGTGGGTGGTGTTACCAAAGTGTAATGTATAGCAAGTGGTTAACACATAGTGATAAGTTAGGAGAGGTCTTGGGTTCGAATCTTATTAGCCGCGATTTTTTTTAAGGTAGAGAACTAACTAACAAAAGTGGAAAGGTCTTTAAAATCAAGTTTAAGGAGCTCCTTAAACTTTCCTAATGGGGTAGACCTAAATGCTTTATATAGTAGTAAGATATAAATTGATAAGTCTTTTTTTAGTTGTTTCAAATTTACATGAGGTAATCATAATGGAACTAAATGCTTTCTCAACCTAGTAGGTAAGCCAAATGCTTTCTCAACCTAGCAGGTAAGATCCACACTTTGACAACTTATACTTCTTCAGTATCATAATAAGTGACATAAATTAGCTTATACGCTTTTTGAGATAAAAAATTAAAGTAAATGTTAAAGTAGATTAAAGTACATAGTTAATGGACGATGGATCTCATTTTTCTTGAATAAAGTGATATTAATGAGTTTTAAAAATAAAAGTAAGGGTATAACGATAATTTCACTTTATTAAAATGGATAGTTAATGAGTATGAAGTCCTACTATTTTTACCAAATAAGGAAAGTTTCAAAGTGTGTTATTTATTTTGAAATACCCTAAGATAGAAAGTGTGTCACTTATTTTGATACGGAGGAAGTATGACTTATTAATAGGTAAGGTCCACACTTTGACAACTTATATGACTTTATCGATGCCAAATACACTTTTTAAAAATATAATTAATTCATTAAATCTAAGTTAGTATGCGCTCTACATATATTAAAAAACCTATTAATTTCCTGTTTTTTTTATTTCCTATTCTTTTATTAAGATACATAATTGATAAGTCGTTTTCTTGTTTTCTTATAGATATTTTCATGAGGAAATTACGATGACGATGCCGCATTTCACAACTTATTTGGCTGCGCATATTAATGGAGAGTTGGATACTGTTAGTTAAATAAAGTTAACTTCAAATAAAGTTTATAGGAATACGAGTTGAAACTGGTTAAGTTCTTTTTAACCATCGACTAACTACTAACCATCTAATCGAGAGATTTTAACGCGACTAACTACTAACCATCTAATCGAGGGAGTTTTAAGGGTTACTGTTAACTTCTTATTAACCACCGGACTAACTACTAAACATATATCTGAGAGAGTTTTAACAGTCATGGTTAACTTCGTATTAACCACCCGACTAACTACTAAACATCTCACCGAGAGAGTTTTAACGGTGACGGTTAACTTCTTATTAACCAACCGACTAACTACTAACCATCTAACCGAGAGACTTATAACGGTTACGGTTAACTTCTTATTAACCAACCGACTAACTCCTAACCATCTAACCGAGAGAATTCTAATGATTACCGTTAACTTCTTATTAACCAACCGGCTAACTACTAACCATCTAACCGAGTGAACACTAACGGTTACGGTTAACTTCTTATTAACCAACCGGCTAACTCCTAACCATCTAACCGAGAGAGTTTTAACGGTTACGATTAACTTCCTATTAACCAACCGACTAATTGCTAACCATCTAACCGAGAGAGTTTTAACACTTATGGTTAACTTCATATTAACCAACCAACTAACTGCCAACCATCTAACCGAGAGAGTTTTGATGCTTACGGTTAACTTCCTAATAACCAACCGACTAACTACTAACCATCTAACCGAGAGAGTTCTAGTGGTTACGGTTAACTTCTTCTTAACCAAGCGGTTAACCATCTAACAGACAGAGTTCTAACGATTACGGTTAACTTCTTATTAACCAGCCGGCTAACTACTAACCATCTAAACAAGAGAGTTCTAACGGTTATGGTTAACTTCCTATTAACCAATCAGCTAACTACAAACCATCTAACCGAGAGAGTTCTTACGGTTACGGTTAACTTCTTATTAACCAACCGGCTAACTACTAACCATCAAACCGAGAGAATTCTAACGGTTGCAGTTAACTTCTTATTAACTACCCGGCTAACTACTAACCATCTAATCGAGAGAGTTCTAACGGTCACGGTTAACTTCTTATTAACCAACAGGGTAACTAATAACCATATAATCGAGAGAATTCTAACGGTTACGGAAAACTTCTTAGAAACCAACCGACTAACTCCTAACCATCTAACTGAGAAAGTTTTAATGGTTACGGTTAACTACTTATTAACCAACCGACGAACTACTAACAATCTAACTGAGAGAATATTAACGATTACGGTTAACTTTTTATTAACTCACCGACTAGCTGCTAACCATCTAACCAAGAGAATTTTAACGGTTACGGTTAACTTCTTATTAACCAACCGGCTAACTACTAACCATCTAACCGAGAGAAGTCAAATGATTACGGTTAACTTCTTATTATCCAACCGGGTAACTAATAACCATCTAATCTAGAGAATTCTAACAGTTACGGTAAATTTCTTATTAACCAACCGACTAACTCCTAACCATCTAAGCGAGAGAGTTTTAACGGTTATGGTTAACTTCTTATTAACCAACCAATAAACTACTAACCGTCTAACCAAGAGAGTTTTAACGGTTACGGTTAACTTCCTCTTAACCAACCGACTAACTGCTAACCATCTAACCGAGAGAGTTCTAATGGTTACGGTTAACTTCCTATTAACCAACTGACTAACTGCTAACCATCTAACCAAGAGAGTTCTAATGGTTACGGTTAACTTCCTATTAACCAATTGACTAACTGCTAACCATCTAACCAAGAGATTTTTAACGGTAACGGTTAACTTCCTATTAACCAATCGACTAACTCCTAACCATCTAACCGATAGAGTTTTAACGGTTACGGTTAACTTCTTATTAACCAACCGGCTAACCACTAACCATCTAACCGAGAGAGTTCTAGCGGATACGGATCACTTCTTATTAACCAATCGGCTAACTACTAACCATCTATCCGAGAGAGTTCTAGCGGTTACGGTTCACTTCTTACTAACCAACCGACTACTAACTACTAACCATCTAACCAAGAGAGTACTAACGGTCACGATTCACTTCTTATTAACCAACCGGCTAAGTACTAACCATCTAACCGAGAGAGTACTAACGGTCACGATTCACTTCTTATTAACCAACCGGCTACGTACTAACCGTCTAAACGAGAGAGTTCTAACGGTTACGGTTAACTTCTTATTAACCAACCGGCTAACTGCCAACCATCTAACCGAGAGAGTTCTAGTGGTTATGGTTAACTTCTTCTTTAACCAACCGGTTACCAATCTAACAGACTGAGTTCTAAAGGTTACGGTTAACTTCTTATTAACCAACCGGCTAGCTACTAACCATATAATCGAGAGAGTTCTAACGGTTACGGTTAACTTCCTATTAACCAACCGACTAACTGCTAACCATCTAACCGAGAGAGTTTTAACGGTTACGGTTAACTTCCTATTAACCAACCGACTAACTTCTTACCATCTAACCGACAGAGTTTTAACGGTTACGGTTAACTTCCTATTAACCAACTGACTAACTCCTAACCATCTAACGAGAGAGTTTTAGCAGTTATGGTTAACTTCTTATTAACCAACCGGCTAACTACTAACCATCTAATCGAGAGAGTTCAACGGTAACGGTTCGCTTCTTATTAACCAACCGGCTAACTACTATCCATCTAACCGAGAGAGTTCTAACGGTCACGTTTCACTTCTTATTAACCAACCGGCTAAGTACTAACCGTCTAACCGAGAGAATTCTAACGATTACGGTTAACTTCTTATTAACCAACCAGCTAAGTACTAACCGTCTAACCGAGAGAGTTCTAATGGTTACGATTACCTTCTTATTAACCAACCGGTTAACCATCTAACAGACTGAGTTCTAACGGTTACGGATAACTTCTTATTAACCAACCGGCTAGCTACTAACCATATAACCGAGAGAATTCTAACGGTTATGGTTAACTTCCTATTCACCAGCCGATTAACTGCTAACCATATAACCGAGAGAGTTTTAACGGTTACGGTTAACTTCCTATTAACCAACCGACTAACTTCTAACCATCTAACCGACAGAGTTTTAACGGTTACTAAAAAGTTCCTATTAACCAACCGACTAACTTCTAACCATCTAACCGACAGAGTTTTAACGGTTACGGTTAACTTCCTATTAACCAACCGACTAACTCCTAACCATCTAATCGAGAGAGTTCAACGGTCACGGTTCACTTCTTATTAACCAATCGGCTAACTACTAACCATCTAACCGAGAGAGTTCTAATGGTTACCGTTCACTTCTTATTGACCACCGGCTAACTACTAACCATCTAACCGAGAGAGTTCTAACGGTCATGATTCACTTCTTGTTAACCAACCAGCTAAGTTCTAATGGTTATGATTAACTACTTATTAACCAACCGGCTAACTGCCAACCATCTAACCGAGAGAGTTCTAGTGGTTACGGTTAACTTCTTCTAAACCAACCGGTTAACCATCTAACAGACTGAGTTCTAACGGTTACGGTTAACTTCTTATTAACCAACCGGCTAGCTACTAACTATATAACCGAGAGAGTTCTAATGGTTATGGTTAACTTCCTATCGAGAGAGTTTTAATGGTTATGGTTAACTTCCTATTAACCAACCGACTAACTTCTAACCATCTAACCGACAGAGTTTTAACGGTTACGTTGACTTCCTATTAACCAACCGACTAACTCCTAACCATCTAACCGAGAGAGTTTTAGCGGTTATGGTTAACTTCTTATTAACCTACCGGCTAACTACTAACCATCTAATCGAGAGAGTTCAACGGTAACGGTTCACTTCTTATTAACCAACCGGCCAACTACTAACCATCTAACCGAGAGAGATCTAACGGTCACGGTTCACTTCTTATTAACCAACCGGCTAAGTTCTAACCGTCTAACCGAGAGAATTCTAACGATTACGGTTAACTTCTTATTAACCAACCAGCTAAGTACTAACCGTCTAACCGATAGAGATCTAATGGTTACGATTACCTTCTTATTAACCAACCGGTTAACCATCTAACAGACTGAGTTCTAACGGTTACGGTTAACTTCTTATTAACCAACAGGCTAGCTACTAACCATATAACCGAGAGAGTTCTAACGGTTATGGTTACCTTCCTATTAACCAACCGACTAACTGCTAACCATCTAACCGAGAGAGTTTTAACGGTTACGGTTAACTTCCTATTAACCAACCGATGAATTTCTAACCATCTAACCGACAGAGTTTTAACGGTTACGGTTAACTACCTATTAACCAACCGACTAACTCCTAACCATCTAACCGAGAGAGTCTTAGCGGTTATGGTTAACTTCTTATTAACCAACCGGCTAACTACTAACCATCTAACCGAGTGAGTTCAACGGTAACGGTTCACTTCTTATTAACCAATCGGCTAACTACTAACCATCTAACCGAGAGAGTTCTAATGGTTACCGTTCACTTCTCATTGACCAACCGGCTAACTACTAACCATCTAACCGAGAGAGTTCTAACAGTCATGATTCACTTCTTATTAACCAACCAGCTAAGTTCTAATGGTTACGATTAACTTCTTATTAACTAACTGGCTAACTGCTAACCATCTAACCGAGAGAGTTCTAACGGTTACGGTTAACTTCTTATTAACCAACCGGCTAGCTACTAACCATATAACCGAGAGAGTTCTAACAGTTATGGTTAACTTCCCATTAACCAACCGACTAACTGCTAACCATCTAACCGAGAGAGTTTTAACGGTTACGGTTAACTTCCTATTAACCAACCGACTAACTTCTAACCATCTAACCGACAGAGTTTTAACGGTTACGGTTAACTTCCTATTAACCAACCGACTAACTCCTAACCATCTAACCGAGAGAGTTTTAGCGGTTATGGTTAACTTCTTATTAACCAACCGACTAACTACTAACCATCTAATCGAGAGAGTTTAACGGTAACAGTTCACTTCATATTAACCAACCGGCTAACTACTAACCATCTAACCAAGAGAGTTCTAACGGTCACGGTTCACTTCTTATTAACCAACCGGCTGTGTACTAACCGTCTAACCGAGAGAATTCTAACGATTACGGTTAACTTCTTATTAACCAACCAGCTAAGTACTAACCGTCTAACCGAGAGAGTTCTAATGGTTACGATTACCTTCTTGTTAACCAACCGGCTGTGTACTAACCGTCTAACCGAGAGAGTTCTAACGGTTACGGTTAACTTCTTATTAACCAACCGGCTAGCTACTAACCATATAACCAAGAGAGTTCTAACGGTTACGGTTAACTTCTTATTAACCAACCGGCTAGCTACTAACCATATAACCGAGAGAGTTCTAACAGTTATGGTTAACTTCCTATTAACCAACCGACTAACTGCTAACCATCTAACCGAGAGAGTTTTAACGGTTACGGTTAACTTCCTATTAACCAACCGACTAACTTCTAACCATCTAACCGACAGAGTTTTAACGGTTACGGTTAACTTCCTATTAACCAACCGACTAACTCCTAACCATCTAACCGAGAGAGTTTTAGCGGTTATGGTTAACTTCTTATTAACCAACCGACTAACTACTAACCATCTAATCGAGAGAGTTCAACGGTAACAGTTCACTTCATATTAACCAACCGGCTAACTACTAACCATCTAACCAAGAGGGTTCTAACGGCCACGGTTCACTTCTTATTAACCAACCGGCTGTGTACTAACCGTCTAACCGAGAGAATTCTAACGATTACGGTTAACTTCTTATTAACCAACCAGCTAAGTACTAACCGTCTAACCGAGAGAGTTCTAATGGTTACGATTACCTTCTTGTTAACCAACCGGTTAACCATCAAACAGATAGAGTTCTAACGGTTACGGTTAACTTCTTATTAACCAACCGGCTAGCTACTAACCATATAACCGAGAAAGTTCTAACGGTTATGGTTAACTTCCTATTAACCAACCGACTAACTGCTAACCATCTAACCGAGAGAGTTTTAACGGTTACGGTAAACTTCCTATTAACCAACCGACTAACTTCTAACCATCTAACCGACAGAGTTTTAACGGTTACGGTTAACTTCCTATTAACCAACCGACTAACTCCTAACCATCTAACCGAGAGAGTTTTAGCGGTTATGGTTAACTTCTTATTAACCAACCGGCTAACTACTGACCATTTAACCGAGAGAGTTCAACGGTAACGGTTCACTTCTTATTAACCAATCGGCTAACTACTAACCATCTAACACAGAGAGTTCTAATGGTTACCGTTCACTTCTTATTGACCAACCGGCTAACTACTAACCATCTAACCGAGAGAGTTCTAACGGTCATGATTCACTTCTTATTAACCAACCAACTAAGTTCTAATAGTTACGATTAACTTCTTATTAACCAAATGGCTAACTACCTACCATCTAACCGAGAGAGTTCTTGTGGTTTCAATTAACTTCTTCTTAACAAACCGGTTAACCATCAAACAGACAGAGTTCTAATGGTTACGGTTAACTTCTTATTAACCAACCGGCTAACTACTAACCATCTAACCGAGAGAGTTCTAACAGAGTTCTAATGCACATACTTACTTTGATTTATAAAAGTGCCATCAGGATTTTGATCAACTTGTAAACCAAGTAAATAAGTAAGTTCTCCCATCATACTCATCTGATACTGAGATGACATTATCTTAGCAAACTAGTCACACATTGACTTGTTAGTGGAGCCAAAGATAATATCATTAACATATATCTGAATAAGTAAGATGTCAGAACCTTTCCTTTTTGAAAATAATGTTTTGTTAATTATACCTCTTATAAATTTATTTTCAATTAAGTACTCAGATAGGGTATCATACCAGGATCTTGGAGCTTGTTTGAGCAAATATAAAGCTTTATCAAGCTTGAAAACATAGTTAGAAAATTTAGGATAAACAAAACCTGGTGGTTGTTTAACATAAACTTTGTTAAGGCAAAAACGCCTTACCCCTTTGGAATCTTAAGATAACAAAACAACCTAGACTAGCTTAGTTAAAATAGTAGAATTAATATGCTAAGTTTAGGAGTGATACTGAGTTTGGCCACTATTGGCCACTCAGTATCAGCACTCAGTATTGGAAATCCAATACTGAGTAGAAGGACTGAGTTACAGTCAGTTTTGTAACGGATTAAGATCAAATCCCTTGATATTAGTCATTTCCCTAGTTTAGTACTTCGGTTACTCCTTTGCCCATTATGTAAGATCTTTATATCATTATAAATAGAGATCATCTTGCAAAGGAGAACTTACCAATTTACGTATTCACTTTCATATCTTTGTAATTGATCAGTGGTCTTGTTATTCCGCAACAAGCCACACTTAGTGGATTTATACATTGACTCTAATACTGTGTTATACACTTTAATTGTCCTAAGTATATTAATATAATCAATTAACTTATAAAACCAGGGTGTTGTGACCTAACGTATCAGAGCAGGCTAAATAAATTCTTATTTAGTAGATCTATTACACTGGCAGCCATTCCCTATATCTATCTGTGACAACTCGATATTTCTGGTATGTAACTTCATTTCATTTCTAGAACTTTCCTTATTTAGAAACTCTCTATTTTTGGACATTTCTATTTCTGGCATCCTAATACACAACAAACTTATACATTTTTACACCATACATTAGTGTTTGACTATTTTAATCAACGCAACATTGTTATTTACTTATGGTGATACTCTTGAGCTTAAAACATTTCTAAAACGATAACTTATCCGGTTAAACAATAAACGTAACGATTTAATTTAAACGTGACTCGAATCGAACGAACCATCGAACCCGACACCAAGGGTTGACCGACCACCTAAGTGGCCGGCCTCTCCCTCTTTGCTTGACCCCATTCGGCCGAACACCCCTTGGGTGTGAGGTTGGTTTTCTTTTGATCTTATCCTTATCCCATTTCAAATCAATTTGAGTTTGACTCAAACTCTAGTTTCCATCACCTTATAAATACTACCCTTAATCACAAAACCCTAGTTTTCCCTTTCTTGCTCCCTTGTGCCGTCGACTACATCATCCCCATTCCCATTCGGTTTGTGTTCAAGCATCAAGCATTCCGCAAGCCTGAAGTGTTCGATTTCCGTTCACCGCAAGAGGTACAACTCAAACCCTTTCGATTGATTGCTAGTTTCTTTTGTATCGGTATTCACATAAACCCGAGACCATGGCCAATGGCCATATGGTCTCGGTTAGCTCATCAAACCCGTAGCCTACATGCATGCTTGTGTATGTGTGTGTTGCTCGGTTAAATCGTTAGAACTCGCTAGATTTGTAGTTGATTTGTTGATTCGTTGGTTTATAACCCCAGATCTCGAACATTAGCATGTAAAACCCTAGAACTAGAACCCTAGATTCGACCTATGACCAATCTAGACACCAAGACCGAACCCTAGACTCGATCTAGTTCGGATCTATCTCAAATCATTAGGGTTTCGGCCTAGCCGGCCAACCCTAACCGAACCACTATCAAACCGAGACTAGTTTGACCTAGATTGACGAAATTTGACTTTTGTTGACTGAATTGTATCCTAGCCTAAACCCTAGCCGAAATCTAGAACCCCAATTTTGACTATCGTTGACTAATTTGACCAATTTTGACCCATAAGTCAAACCGGGTCAAGGCCTGATCTTGACCCAAACCGTGGGCCTAAACCCGAATACCCAATCGGGCCAAGGCCCGTACTTGGCCCATATCGATCTATCTTAGTCCATCGGGCCCAAACCTTAGTTGGCCCATTAATAATCAAGCCCATTTGGACCAAAGCCCAAACCTTTGGCCCACTTATACCCAAACCAAACCCAATTAGGCCAAGCCCAATCCGTGGCCCAATCTAATTGGACCTAAGCCCAATAAGAGGCCCAAGTGGCCCAACCTAGTGGGCCATTAAGCCCATTTAGGCCCATTAAGCCCATTAGGCCCAATAAGCCTAAACCAAGCCCATTTCATTTCATTTCATTTCATTAAGGCCCAACGATCCAAGTTCATTAGATGTCACAAAACGTAAAACATAACATTAATTTCATATCAATTAACTTATATCGTATATAGAATCGCCTGTGTTAGCTTAGTCTAATCATTAGTTAAATCATTTCAGAAGTTAGGTGTCTCTGAAGGATTCCTCTGTCCTAAGTTCTGTGTCGCTAAGCTTTGCCAGGTGAGTCCACAGACCCCTTTTACTCTTTTACTGTTTTATAAACTTTGGGGTGGAAAACATAAACACAACTGCTACTATTTTACTATGACTGTACAACATCTATACTTTTTCATTATCGCGTTGGCATGACAAACAATTATTATACCGGACTAAGGTTTGCCAGCAATCATTAACTAGTGGATCTAGACCATGGATATGCAGATAGTACTATTGGCTGACACTCATCCTCCCAACAAACGTTAGATCATTACTTGGTATATCCAAGACATCCCCGGGAGTGTATATCCATAAAATAACGATAACATAATGGAGTTGAAGTGTTGATTGTGGACTTAGGGGTTGGTATATTAACTCAATAGACTAGCTACTTGTTGGGGATAACAGTTCATGCGATGTCAAACATAACATTTGGTTTAACACTTTTTCATAAACATAACTAGTAGTTGTAGATATTCTACAACTACACTAAACATTCATACTTACTACTCATATCACGTGAGTGTTAAACTTTATACTTTTCAGTCATAAAACAATCTCCTTACAAACATTTTTGGGTAGCAAAACACTTTACTTATTTTACTTTAACCCTGTGGATTCACTCAACATTGTTGTTGACCCTTTTATTATTTATGTTTTTCCAGGTAATTAGGTGCAGTGGAACTGGAGGATATGAGCAGTGGGATTGTCGTGAGCCATGATTAAAACATTAAGTTTACGAACAATCATTTCATTTCAAAAAAAAATCTATTTTAGGAAACATACTATTTTTGGAAACTTTCTACTTTTGGAAAGTGAAACATCTTCTATTTTTTGTTATTGCGTGGTTGTTTGTTTACTTAATTTTTGCTATGTTTTCATGAACGTTACACCCTCGTTCTTCCACAAAACATTTTAAATGAAGTAAAACTCATTTTTGGCGGGGTGTGACACTATCCCTCCCAAACTCAAAAATCCAGAATGTCTACCATTGTTGCACCAGTTATGTCTGGAAAGGGAGTGCCCATCTTTGATGGCAAAGACTTCCATCAATGGAAGCTAAAAACTCAGTGGTATCTTGAATCTATTCATCATGAGATGCTCACTGTGCTGAATGATGGTCCCATCATTCCACACACTGTGGAACCCGTTGCTGCTACTGATGATGCTCCTGAGAGCACAAGAACAGTTCCTAAACTGAAGCACACATGGACTGATACTGACCGTGAGTTGTACAGTTTAGACTCAAGAGCAAAGGGGGTGATTGGTAATGCTGTTACCATAGAAATACTGAATGCAATTATGAAATTGCCAACAGCAAAGGCTATGTGGGATAGCCTATCAGTCACCTATGAAGGCACACCTAAGGTGAAGTTGCAAAGAAAAAGCAACATGAGAAGAAAGTATGAAAACTTCTTCTCAAGTCCTAATGAAGACATCACCACTCTCTATAACAGGTTTAATACTGTTATCCATGATCTAATCAGTGTAGGCATTATGAAGGAGGAAGGAGAACTTGTTCAAAAGTTCCTGGATAGTCTTCCTCAACGGTTTCTTGATATGACAAATTCTGTCAATGCTGCTAACAACATTGAGTCATACACTCTTCAAACTCTGTATGGTCTAATGTTGAATCATGAGGAGAATAATGCTGCAAGACTAATCAACTGGAAGAAAACTGACAAATCTTCCACTGGCATGGCTCTAGTTGTGCAACAGGCATATACAGTGACTGAGCCTGAAGAGCCAGAAGTTGATCTTGCTGATGCTGAGGCAGAAGAGCTTGAAACTTAAATGGCTCTTATGTCTATGAAGCTGGATCAGTTGAAAAAGAAGAGGTTTGGTGTTAGCTCTTCCAATACTGACCCAAGATCAGGTCTTTGCTATAGGTGTGGAAAGCCTGGGCACATTGCTGCTAATTGTCATACTAAGTCAACTGAAACTGATCAGAATGACAAGATTGCATACCGAGCTAAACGGTATAGAGACAAGTATGTCAAGCTAAAGAACTGGAGCAAGGGCAAGAATGCAGCAGGGAATGGGGCACCTCATCAAGCACTTTACTCTGAAGCTTGGATGGATGAAGAGCTCAGTGATGATGAGGAAGAGGTTGAAAACAAAGCCTTTTTGGCTTTCACTGAAGATGATTTGAAAAGCTCCTTTGAGAAGGACATCAAAGAAGCTGAGAGGATGAGTGTTCATACTGATTGGGATTCCACTCAGTTGTACAAGGTGAGTTCCTTTCAAACTTATTCAGTGAATGAAAAGGAAAAGATTTTTGAGTATATGATTGTTGATCTTAAAACTTTAGTACAAAGAGAAAAAAGCTTTAAAATTAACTATTCTTGAACTTGAAAGGGTAAATAATGAACATTTAGATAAATTAGCAGAATTTAAAGATTTAGAATTAAATTTTTTAAACTTACAAGATATTAACCAAAGATTAGCTGACAAAGCTCACTTACACAAATTAGAAAAAGAAAAATTTGAAAACCAGTGTAAATCTTGGGGAAATGCATCTATTAAATTAAATAAATGTCTAAATCAAAAATTTCTAGAAAATGTGAGGGCTGCACTTGGTGTTGATCCTCAGTTGAAAAATAGAAACAATTTTGCTGATTTATTTGAAGAATTTTCTGATATAAACCCTATTCACTTTGTAAAAGCAAAAACTTTTTGTGAATTTGGATGTCAAATTGAGACAGATGATGAGAATAAAATTATTTTTGAAAAACCAATTGGTCCTTCCGTCTGTTCAAAGTGTTATACTAAACTACAAGAGCTCAGTATTGAATTTCCTGAAAAGGAAATTCCTGGACTGACCTCGAAGTTGTGCAGTATGATACATCTGCTGTTCCTCCATTTGAATTATTATTTAATACAACCACTTTTGAGATATATAATGAAAATAAAACCACTTCTACTTCTACCCAAAATGTTCTATCTAATACTGAGGTTGCAGGAACAGAAAAGTCAACTACTCAAGAATCTAAAGAACCTGTTAAAGTTGTCATTCTAAAACATGATAACCAGAAATCAACTTCAACGGGATCTTCAAGTGGAAAAAACAAGAAGTCTAATATTAAATAGACTTCTCTGCCAAATAAAAAGAAGACACCAGATCCATCTCCTTCTAAACCAGTCAAAAACAACATTAAAACACTAGTAAAAAATGACAAAAATAACATTTTAAAATCTATTGGTGATCAGATCAAAGTTTTAGGTCAAAAGTTTGCAAAACTTACTCATACTGATCTACCAAAAGTCAAACAATTTTCAAAAATTCCTTATGAAAATATGTTCAGAAATAGACCTAGAAAATGTTATAGATGTCATCATACTGGACATAAAGGAGATGAATGCTGGACTGATCTCTCAAGTCCTAGGTACTCAGTACCAAAGAAAAGGAGAGAAACTAAGTCAGTATCACCAAAGAAAACCTCCAAGGTATCCCCTGACATGATATTGACCTCTCCAACAAAAGAGATCAATTCTACACCTGTTTCTCCTACCAAAGGTCCCATTCAAAAATGGGTTCCTAAAAAGAACTAATCATTATTTTGTATCTTGTGCAGGGTGACAGAAAATGGTACTTAGATAGTGGCTTCTCAAGACACATGACTGGCAGTATGGAGTACCTTCTAAACTATACACCAGAGAAGGCTCCTTCTATCAAGTTTGGAGATGATTCGATTGGAAAAACTAGAGGGTATGGAGTAATCAAGGCAGGCAACATAACTTTTAAAAGATTTGCCTATGTAGAGGGTCTTAAACACAATTTACTCAGTATCAGTCAGATGTGTCATGATGACAATGAAGCTCCCTTCAGGAAGACTGCAGGAATCATCTACAATGATAACGGGCAACTTGTACTCATTGCTAGAAGAGAAAAATATGTCTATGTGGTCAACCTGTCTGAAATAGACCCTACTATTCGAGTTTGCTTGCTTTCTAAAGTCAAGCCAGAACTGAACTGGTTGTGGCACTAGAAACTTTCTCACATAAATTTTAGAAATATCAATGAGCTCAGTAATTATACATACTTATATTTATACTTTTAATAGTTAATTATATAATAACCTTTATATAATTTACACAACAATATTATCCAATTACTATATGATTTAATAGCTTTAAATCATATCATGGATAATCTGTAATTAACACATTGTATATTTACTCAACTAGTAAATGTACAAATACTTGTATTAATTAGTTAGTTAAACTAATCTAGTAATAAGTTAAATTTAACTTAATACTTAACTGATTCATAATGACTATTATGAATCATTCCTCTTCGTAGTATCATTGCATAACTTGCTCGTATTACATGCACTCACCGGTGTGACCCTTAAGTGTTTCGTAGGCATGGATGTATCTTCATAGGTTGACTAACGGTGCACATAAATCCTTCAGACTCCCACTTACGCAAGTTCGTAACCTTTGTCTTAATGATACGAGCTACAGTGGCCTTCTAGATGGCCATGTAGGTAACCAACCCCATAAAAACAGCTTATGTAACCCTGGTATAGTTTTGTGAAAAACTCTTAATAGCATCTCCTAGTAAAGAACACTCTGTCTATACTTCTTGGCACGATATTTGTGATAACGAATACGAGCATGGTAGAAATTATCAACTCATGTATTCGAAATCATTTCATGACTTCTTGATTCAAACTGTTGTGATAAACGACAAAGAACAAATCAGTTCGTTTGGGCATGACCATGCACTTTCCAGTTATCTCATCATGTCAAAGGACCCATAAATATCTCTCCTAAAAAGGAGGTGCAATTGCCATCTTGTTATATTTCGACTCAAAATACAACTTCCTTTGTACCCAGTAAAGCCTCGTATGACAACCATATTTCAGATTGTCTAAGACGAACCAAAGTACATTAGTCATTGTATCCTAAACCAAATACCTCAGGCTTAAAGACAATCCTAGTGAACAATACTTTTGAACTTTTCAACCACGAAGTATTGTCACGGTGGTCAATCCAATATTCGTCGAGCTCCAACAGAATATCACCGATGTTTGGTTTACACGAAACTTGTGTAGCTATCTTCGAAGAACTTCGAATCTACCACCAAAACATCGCGATGACGTTATCGTCCCATCAAGGTTCCCACCTAGACGAGTAGTCACGGATTTTGTATCGTTTTGAATAAAGAAACCTTTTATTCATGGATATTGTAAAACATACAAAGTCTGAATAACAATGATACTACCTCATGTATTATTCCTCGCTAGACATAGATACTGAATTACTACTGGATTATTACTTATTCCTTTTGTTCGTGTTGATTACTTAATGATTCTTACAACCTTAATTGTAACTTTATCACTAAACCAATCATTTCTATTAAACTAAAGACATAAGACGAGTATCTAGGAGTACTATTACTTTTGCATGTGCTAGATATTGTTCATGCAACATTTAGAACATTTTCTAGTCTTGCCTTTTATGTCATTCGGTAAACATAGGAGGATTGGAAATTAACTCCTTAGTTTCTTGAATTCATAAAATTCTCCTTGTAACTAAAGGTTCTTTCAGTTACTTGATTTGTAGATATTCTTACTTGTTAAAGAAATTTCCTTAAATGATTATGTTATCCACTAGAGTGTGAACAACCTATTAGATATGCAACATTTACTCACAAGACTTGTGATCACGCTATTAGGTTTGCAATAGTCTAATTAACGATCATTTATTATTTCTCTTAACTCTTTGGCTAACGACTTGGTAAAAACTTGTTGTTAATGTCTTACTAACTTACTAAATCCATTAATGTCTTTAATGAATTATGTTAGTCATAGCTCCCACTATCTTTTATGGAATTTAAGCATCTCTTAAACTACTACTTTGACCTAGTCAACAACTTGTAATTTAATCTTTTAAGAATTTTATCAGTAGTTAAGATCATCTTTTGGATTTGCGAATGTCCAATATTCCTGTTTAGGGAATCATGACCTTTATTGATTGATGTATCTAACAAGTATGAAACACTTGAAACGATACTTCCAATTCTTAAACACATTAGTATTCTTTTAAGAAATCATATTTTAACGCCAAAGTCATTTCTTGGATTTCTCAAATATCCATGATTCCTATAAGGTAATTATGACTTGATTAAATAAAGTATTATTACAAGTATAAAAGACTTGCAATAATACCTTTTATTTCTTAAATACTTTAATACAGTTTGTCCCCTTTTAAGAGCTCAGTTAATGTCTAAGTCATTTTACTTGGATTTTACGAATATCTAATTATTCCTATTAGGGAATTATGACTTCATTAAATTCTTTATTACAAGTATAAAAGCCTTGTAATAATACTCTTAAAGTCTATCTTGATTATATCCAATATAATCATACTATATTAATACTAATACTTTAAAACTTTCTATCGTAAGTAATGACTATTACTTAAGATGTTTTAACTAAGTTCAATAACTTTTGAACCTTATGATTCCATAAAACTCTTAAATACTTTCATCAGAAAAACTTTCTAATTACTAGTATCGAAATACCTTGAGCTATCAAGACATTATTCATACAACAATCAAACAAGTACATAACATGAAATATAAAGTAAATCAAAACTTGACTTACAATCTAGTCATAAACCTTGACTAGTGTAATTATCACACATGCACACAATATAATTCAACCATGGATTCGAAATTTATTAAAAACAAAGAAAAACTTGTTTTAACATAAAATAAAATTATCCAAACAATAAAATAAAATTGTTTTACTGAATCCATAAAAACACTGAATTATAAAAAACCTGGTGCTCGTGGGATCATCACTATCTCATGCCGGTCGTCATCACTTTCCATCTCCTCCTGCAATAAACGATTGCAAAAGTTAGATTACTCGTAATGTACTTTACAAGTATCTTAAAGTGATTAAGAAGTGTGGTTGTGTTACCTGAGGAACTTGCGTTTCCTCCACCACCACTTGCACCCTTTGGACAATTCCTTTTCCAATGCCCAGCCTCACCACACTTGAAGCACCGATTCTCGGTCCTCGCTGTGTTAGGCTTAACCTTCTTGACCTTTTGTTTGACACCTTTACCATTTGGCACTCCTTGGTTAGGATAGGTTTTACCCCTTTCCTTTACCACCATGCCCTTTTCTCTTCTTCCCACCACCACCGCCGTTACCGATCATAAGAACGTCTTTAGATTTGGTCCCCAAACTCAACTCGGCTGTCTTGAGCATAGAATGTAGCTCAGCTATGGATTTCTCCATATTATGCATGTTGTAGTTGACCACAAAAGACTTGTAGTCATCAGACAACGAGTTAAGTATAGTATATGTTGCCATTTACAACGGTATGGGGTGACCAAGTCTAGCGAGGTGATCCATGTGCCCTTTCATTGTCATGACGTGGGCACTCACCGGCGTTCCTTTGACCATCTTGCAAGAGTTGAAGGCTCGATTGATGTCGAACCTCTCAGTGTGAGCTTGCTCTTGAAATGAATCCCTAAGTTGCTAGATCATCTCAAATGCAGGCACATCCATAAGTCCCGCTTGTAACTCAGGGCTCATAGTGGCGAGCATTAGACAGCTCACATCGAGTGCATCACTGACATGCTTATCATAAGCTTGCCTCGTTTCAGCTCTGGCATTAACAGCAGGGACATTTGGTACTGCTCTCTCCAAGACATACCACATTCTCTCATGCCTGAGCACAATACGAAGATTGCGCTCCCAGTTGAGAAAGTTTGACCCAGTCAACTTGTCCATTTCGAGGATTGAGCGAAGTGAGAGATTGTTGGTACTTGTTGTCGCGATTGTGTTTGTTGCTGCCATCTACAAATCAAACCCAGTTTAATTAGTAATCATCAATAAACATTCTCTAAAATATATTATAAACCCATAATTAATATTTTAGGCCTAGGATCCATATATCACATTCTCGCCGCAAGGTTTGGGCACTTCCCGACGAGACATGCTGTTTCTGGTAGGTAACATCCTTACCGATCATATCAAGACTTGACACGATTCCTAGGGGTCGTAGAATCTTTAGACTTACAATTTATTACAACCTTGTACAATCTAATTGCACATTTCTAAGTTAGTTGTACATTTCTAAGTTAGTAATAAAGTCTAGTATGTTTATTCTACTCAAGTACTTTTTGGGCCGGGACTCCCGATTATCACCAAAGTAGATCAGACCATCTAAGACATGTGATGCTCTGCGTCGGGACTCCCGATTATCACAGAACCTTACGCACCCTAAAACTCGCAATGATTTGAATCCATATCTAAGGTTCTTTATCCTTACAATATGAATATCGTTTAACAAGTGAGGTGTTCCATTAGGTGGATAGTACTTAGATCTAAGATTTTCTTGGGTTTGTTTAAGTCTTAAAACTAAACTTAAACTTTTATTCTAATCTTAATCCTTGTTTAAAATGTGTGACTTGTGAATTTAGGAATTCTACAAGACACCTTTTTTAAAACTTAAGAACTATTCTTTAAAACTTATAGTTTCAAAAATTTGCACGATTTTACATGTATACCTAAAACGAGGTGCATAAAACGTTTTACTAGGGTTTGTGAAAAATCTTATCTATGATAAGACTTACTTGTTTTATCTTACTTGAGAAACTTAAAACTTATGTTAAACTTTTAAATTCTTTTATGATTCATGAACTTAAAATATAAACTTAGTTTAACACACCTAGCTTTTCATATGTCTAATAATGAAATTAAACATTTGTTTTGACTTACTAAATTCGACCAAAACTTATGTATTTAGCGACACACTTATAAACTTTGTGATTTTCTTGTGTAGCTCCCACTAGCTCCAATAACCATGATGGAACTTAAGCAAACGCAATCACTGGTCTATACTTGGTGAAACTAATAAACTTATTATATAAAGACTATATATAATAATTCTTAGTTTGTTTAAACCTTTCTTATATTTAACTTGAACTAGTTAAACATAGGTTATAAAGTTTTCTTGTTATTTATCCTTGATCATTAATCTAGTATATTACATGACTTGTAAAATACTTATATTATACTTGTATAATTATCTAGTTATAATAACTTATAACTTTATGCACCTTATAATGATAATATATAATATATAACTTTGTATATTTCTAGTTAATCATATAATTTCAACTATTACAATTTCTAGTTATAATGAAATCATAACTTTGTACTTTCTAGTTTTAATTATATATTAACTTTATACAGTAACTAGTTATAATATTATCCTTTAAGATCAAAATAACATTATCTTTCTAATTGTTCCATTTAACCTTGTATTTAATATATATACATTTATATATTTCATTACTTTATAATAAACTTGTAATATTCTAATAAGAATATTACATCTAATTTATACGTATGTATTTTAACTCAGTCTAATTAAAATACGTATAAACTTATTATATCTATTAAAATTCATTTTTCTTTTAAATATTTAAAAATTCCGAAATATATATATATATATATATATATAAATAAATAAATACATCTTGTTAATTTTAGAACTTAAAAATTAACACTTCCTTTAATCGTTATTAATCTCCTTGATTTCGAAATCTTTGAGAAAAGGAAATGATCCTTTTTTGATCAATTAAATCAAAACTTGGTTTAACATACTTGATCCTAGATTTTGAAGATCAAATAATAAGGAAAGAATCCTCTTGATCAAGAACTTTGATGTTCTTGATCCTAGGGTTCTTCCTAATTTTTTAAATACTAGGGTTAGGAAAAGAAGCCTTTTGATCAATTAAACAAATCTTGTTTAACATACTTGATCCTAGGGTTCTTTAGAATTTTCGAAAAACACTAGGGTTCTTTAGAAATCTTTTGACCAATTAAACTAAACTAGTTTAATGTTCTTGGTCTAGGGTTCTTACCCTTTTCGAAATTCAAGAAGAAGAAGGAAAAAAATTGGAACAAAAAAAACTTTAATTAGAAATAAACAAACAAACTTTGTTAATCTAGTTTAGATCTCTATACCAACGCTCTGATACCACTGAAGGGTTTCACATAACTGATCAACCCATAGGACCGACCTCCTAGTATACTTGGTTCGAAACCTTGCTGACCAAGAACATGAACTTGTTCTTGGCCGGTTAAAACCAACTTGCTGATTTAATCCCTAAAAAGCAGAAGTGGGATTAAACCTAATCCTTAAACCCTAAAGGATTGGGATGTTGGAAATCTAAATTAGATTAACAAGAAAGAAACCTTGTACGAAGAACTCGAACACACACACACATACTTGTGTGTCTTCGTCGACTACTACCAAGAACCCTAGGGTTCTTGGTTCGACTTCGAACAAGAGGGAGAAGAGGAAGAATGTTCCATGAAACATACCTTAGTTAGTGCTTAAGATAGATCCATTGATGATGAACACAACGAGCGATCTTCTAGTTGATCACTTGCAACGATCTTGGATCTTCAAGACTTGAAGAACACGAAGAACGAACGAAGAACGAACGAACACAAAGTGTTGTGTTCTTGGTTCGGCCGATCGAAAGGGAAGAGAGGGGGAGAGATTTCGTGTGGGTTGCAAGGGAATGATTAGGTTTAAAGGAAACCTTAAGCCTTCTATTTATAATAGAATAAGTTTCATTTAAGTCCTTCTAGTTTAATTAAGATTAGATCTTTAATTAAACTTTCCTTTTACACTTCCATCCCTTATAGTTTAACTAGTTTATTATTGTTGCACTTAACTATTAAATGTCTAGTATTAACACACTAATAATTCGGTACCCATATACACGAATTATACATACTTGTATTTATACTTTTAATAGTTAATTATATAATAACCTTTATATAATTTACACAACAACATTATCCAATTACCATATGATTTAATAGCTTTAAATCATATCATGGATAATCTGTAATTAACACATTGTATATTTACTCAACTGGTAAATGTACAAATACTTGTATTAATTAGTTAGTTAAACTAATCTAGTAATAAGTTAAACTTAACTTAATACTTATCTGATTCATAATGACTATTATGAATCATTCCTCTTCGTAGTATCATTGCATAACTTGCTCGTATTACATGCACTCACCGGTGTGACCCTTAAGTGTTTCGTAGGCATGAATGTATCATCATAGGTTGACCAACTGTGCACATAAATCCTTAAAAAACTCGTAAATTTATATACCTATTTAAATGTCGGTTCCAAACTCGAAAAAACTGGAACCGGAACGGGTAAACCCAGAACCCGATTTTGGCATAAAATGTGAACCGGAAACCGGGCCGAAAAACCAATTCTGGGTCGGTTCGGTTCCGGTTCGGTTTCTAAATGCTGGATAACCATTTTTATAACTGCAATATTATATATTTTTGACCCATGTCGGTACCTTTAATACGCCTAAAAATACACACGTAAAATTTGTGCCAAGTTGAACTTTGACATACGTCAAACCTTACGCTCAAGCTTTGAACCATAACTTGGCGGCTAATCAAGCCTTAGACAAAGCCTAGCTGAGTTTTTAGAACCATGAATCCATGATCCTATCTCAGAAAGAGAAGGATTGGAGGTTTTGTTATATCCAAGGTTATAAAAAACGTGCCATGGTGGCGCCAAGACGTGAGGCGCGGCGTCGACGTTACGAAGCAGACCATGGTGGCTAGGCGTGGCGTGAGATAAGACGTGATAAGGTGCGATAAGGCGCGCCTTATGACGTGTTTTTTGTAAGTCGGCTGGGAAGATTGATTTTTTTTTAAAGAGGGATAATTTCATACATGTCTTTGAAAACTTCCAATATTATATATATATATATATATATATATATATATATATATATATATATATATATATATATATATATATATATATATATATATATATATATATCATTGCAAAAATTGTTACTTCCTCCATATCAAAATAAGTGAATTACTTTAAAGTTCACGTTTTTTGAGGCAAAATAAGGTAATAAAAGATTAGTGAAATTAAATTTGGTAATTAGAATGGATAGGGACCCACCTTTTTACTACTTTGTTGCTTTTCTGAGGAAGATGACAAAATAGGATGTTCCCCACTAGAGATGCAAATGGGTACGCGTAGTAGCGGGTACTGCAAAACTCGTACATGTACCCGACCTGCTATTCCCATACTCGTACCCGTCCCGTACCCGGTCAAATACCCGTCGGGTTCGGGTATAAAAATCCCCGCCGGGTACGGGTACACGTTCAATAATAAAATTAAACAAAGTAGTTAAAACATTTAATACTCTTAGTTCGTTCAGGCTTATTTCGTTCAATACGTAATGGATTAAGGGGACACGAGCCAGATTTTAACCATTATTAAATTGGGCTAATGTGAAATTATGAGTTGGGCTAAGTTTGAGTAATGAATTGTAGGCTAAACCCGTATTAAAAAAATTACACATTAATATATATATTCGGGTCGGGTATAAACGGTGTGGGTATTATAAAACTCGTGCCCGACCCGTACCCGTTCTCGGGTATGAAATTTAAACCCATCCTCGACCCGTTACCCATTTAGACGGGTAATACCCGCCCCACAAGACTCGGGTACCCGCGGGTACCCAATTTCGTGGGTTAAATTTGCATCCATATTCTCCACACCTTTAATGATGTTTGAAAAAATATAAAGTAAGGGTAAATGAGTAATTTTAAATATAAGAACTTAGCAAATAAGGTAAATTATTAAAGTGATTTACGAAGTCTCGAGGAACAAATCTCAACCATCGATCAATAAGATCTGATGGTCAAGATTAATCACATATTTTTATATATTGAGGGGTATTTTGGTCATTTTTTTAAAAATAAAAATATTTTTTTATTATCTTTTATCTTTTATTTTAGAATTTTTTTATTTATTATTAAGGGGTATTTTGGTCATTTGGCACTTAAAATTTTTTTAATTTTTTCTATTTTTTATTTAAATTGTTTTTTATTTTTTTATTAATTTTTTTTCATTAAAAAATACTCCCTCCGTCCTACAAAAAACTTCTCATTTCACCCTAAATTTTTGTCCCACAAAAAACTTCTCATTTCATACATTTGATGGGCTCCACATAATAAATTACTATTATTATTAAGGACCCCACCACTTACTATCCACTAACTATGATTCTCTCTCCAAACCAATCTTATATTTTAATCAAAACTATTACCAATGACCCCACCACTAACTATCACCTTAAAACTTGTGCCAAACTCAAATGGGAAGTTTTTTGTGGGACGAAGGGAGTAATATTTATTTGATAATGACGTGTATGACTTAATCATATGTGATTTTAGTGTAAAATTTAGGGGTGAGCATAAAAACCGAAAACCCGAACCAAAACCGAAAAAATCGCCCCAAAAAACCGAACCATTTGAAAACCGATGTCAACGGTTTTAATTTTTAGAAAACCCGAATGTTTGGGGCGTATTTCGGGGGCATATGAAAAATCTGACCGAAAATCCCGCCCCGCCCCGCCATTATATATCTTTCAAATTTTATAAAAATATATTCTTATATTTATAAAAGATTTGACATTTAATTATCTTTTAAATAAATGATATGATTGAATATTTTAGATGATTTATGCGTATGGCAATGTGAAGGTAATAGTATTCTTCTAAATTCTAATATGGCAAAACAACGTTAGATGAGATCCCAAAATGCCATTTTGTATTTCTTTATTATAATGTCATTTTGTAAATTTGTAGTAGTCTAATTCGAGTGAATCGAATGAACACATGCATTGAAATCTCATTGTTTTTACTTTTTGTTTCATATCTATATTTAAAGGAAAACAAAAAATCAAAAAAAATCCCGAAACCGAACCGAAAAACCGAAAACCCCGAAAAACCGAAACCGAACGGGGTGTAATTCTTAAAACCCGAACTTTTGGGGCGGGGTTTTGTTTTAGACTTTTAGTTAAAAACAGCCCCAAACCGCCCCATGCTCAGCCCTAGTAAAATCACATGTGATTTTATATTTAATTATATTTGATGTTTTAGTTTAATCACATGTGATTCAGAATGCAATCACATGTGATATGTTATGCAATCATATGTGATTCACTATGCAGTCATATTATGTGTTATTAATAAAATAAAAAATTTTAAAAATAATAATAAAAAAATAAATAATAAATAAATTTTTTTTAAAAAATAAAAATTTTAAAATAAAAATAAAAAATAAAAAAAAAGTATTTTTTTCAAAATGACCAAAATACCCTTCAATTAAAAAGTAAAAATATAAAAAAAATAAGAATAAATTTTTTTTAAAAAAATCAAATTTTTTTTAAGTGCCAAATGACCAAAATACCATCAATCTTGACTATTATATCTTATTGATCAATGGTTAATATTTATTCCTCGAGACTTGATAAATATAGTTGACCTACTTAAACGTTTCTCTATAAAGGCAATGTACAATACAGTAGTTAAAATTACTTTTAAAAACTTGAAAATTTCAAAAGAAAAAGAAAAAAGAAAAGGAAAATAAGGTTGTTACGTAACAGATGTGGACCATATACTTGGAGGGTGGGAAAACTCTTTCTTTTATCAGGATTAAAGGCTTAGCCGCCTGACTCACTCCGGATAAAAAGATTGAGGGGGTCAGACAAGGCGGGTAAAAAGTCCTACTTCCTTACTCACTCAAGTCATTGCTTTGACCACATATTATTTTAATTATTGAACAGTGTAATTATTTTAATACAATAATAATTAAAATTTCATTATTATTTTAATTATTTTAAAATTTCATTGCTTTGACCACATATTATTTTAATTATTGTTTTTTATTTTAATTATTTATAGTTTTTGACCACATATTATTTTATTATTTAATCTTATGAACAGCGTACTTGTGCGTACAATATAGTTTATATTATAATAACAAAGAAAAGAAAAAAAAGAAAAAAACTATACTTTTCCATCATCCCACATCGGTGTGAGATGTGAAAATATACAACGGATGAGTATATATTTACATGTCTTCAAATATCAATAAGCACCTCAATTGAAGTCTTCCCGCTTTGAGCTTTGACTTGTTTAAGGTTAAATTCGACCCAACACCGGTTTTTAGGCCGGTTCAACCCGGTTCAGTAAGAAAACCGCCGGTTCAATCCTGCTCAATTTTCGCTTGTTGACCTGTCTTTTCTGGCCGGCTTCATGTGTTTTTTCCGGTCCGACTGGCCGGTCGAACCCGGTCATGAAAACACCAGTCGACCCGGTTACGAAAACACTAATAAATATGTAATATTTGAAGTTTACAAAGACGTATATGAAATTATCCCTTTTAAAAAGAAATAATGACATAATTATAAATTTAGATGTAACACTTTTTTGTGAACTTTATATGTGAATTGTTATTAATTTGCTATATGTATACGCCGCGTTAAGTCACGCCTTGAAAACGTCATGGCCCGCCACGGCTCACCATAACTTAAGGCTTGATGGTGCCGCCACGCCATGCTTTCTAGAACCTTGGGTATATGTGAAAGTTGTGCCAAGGTTAGAAGTCTCAACTCCCAAGTCGATCTCAAAAAGTCGTGCAAATTTATTAATTTAGAAACCAAAAACTTCAAAGAAACCACCAAATTCGCGTGAGAAATCTAATTTTACATTCTTATTCTTCTTTACGGTTAAGATCTTCCAATAAAACATTACCACGCACAAAAGATAAATAAGTTAAAAAGAAAAAAGAAAAATATATTATTTAACCTTAAAGCATCTCCAAATAGGGAAAATACCTTATCATCATTAATACAACCAATCAGTCCAACTTTCATCTCTACTCCTTACCTTCATACACACAACTAATATTTCTCAGCAGCAGATTGATTCTTTCCGTTTGATTTGTTTGTTGATGGTGTTATGAAAATCTCAATTGTTTCCCCATACACCATCCCACGCACCAGCAGGTGCACCTTTGGGCCCTTCAATTTGAGTTTGAGGCCCATTAGGCCCAGGTGGATGAAGTTTGTTGGGCTTCGTTCTCACACCCAATATTCGCAATACAAATCTAGCCAACTCTCCATATAATAATCCTGACCGGTCAAACAACTGCAAATAACGGTATTAATCATGATAATCTAAACAAAACAATAATCACAGGTGGCAAAAACACATTAGAAAACATAAAAATTACCTGTAAAAGGGCCGACATAAACATGTGAAAAGCCTGTGCGTTTTGATCGATCAGCATTGCTACCCGCCCAAAGAAAGTTACAAATCCTTGCATCTGCCAAAATAAATATAAAATAAAGAAAAAGTTTCTCCCAAATAGTATTACTATTAAATATTAATTTATAATCAGACTTACCACACGCATCAAAGAAATCCAAAACCCCGGAGGTTGTGAAGGAGCACCAAACGGATTATTCGGATCATCATCACCATATGGCCCACCAGGCCCACCCATACCCATACCCATGCCCATACCCATACCCCCCATGCCCATGCCACCCATACCCATACCACCATAACTGCTTCCATACATTCCTCCACCATACATGCCACCAGTACTGCCGCCATAAAGACCGCCATAACCACCACCTCTGTACATGTTGTTACCATACAAACCACCACTATTGTAGGACCCCATGCCACCATATGAACCATAACCGCCACCAGTCCCATACCCAGAATTATAACCCAAAGTGGAACCATAACCTGCGCCTAAAACATAACATAAAACAAGGGTTCACTTAGTAACAGTTCAACAAAAATTGGTTATTTCTACAAATATAATATAGTAACTACCTCCATAGGTCTGCTGTTGTTCCCATGGTCTAGAGGGTACAGGTCTGCCAAGTGTATTTGGGTTCATGCCTGAAGTTGTATTGTTTGTCTGAACAATTTCACCGGGTCTTGCTGTTCCAGAAGCTTCCACTACATCACTTGTGCTACCAGCAGATGCAGGCTTAAAAGGAGCAGGCCCAGATGATGACCCGGCCCGTTCCCATGGTTTTGGAGGTGGCCCACTTCCTGAATTAAAAAATAAAAAGTATCAATATCAATATCAATATCAATATCAATATCAATATCAATATCAATATCAATATCAATATGAATGGATTTTCAACAAAGTGAAGCATAAAAAGTACCAATACCAATAATAGTGATCCTAGATGGCGTTGCAGAATATAAATATATATGATTATAAAAGTAGATGAAATATAATGTTCCTAAACTGATTAATCAATTAAGTAGGAAACTCAGTTACATTATTAAAAGCATCGAAATCAGTGATAACATATCTATACAACCCAATGGATCAACAAATTCAGAACTGCAAAACCATATGGTTCTATGAGACCCTGAAATACAGAACACAAACCAGATAAAGCCACCTGTGTTCATTCAACAGTTTCATAACCATACTATTTATTCAATATGAACAAATAAATTCTGCTTTAAATACACAATTTCCTCACTGATTCAACAAAAGGTAATAACAAATCAATATATTATCTCTAACCGTTCTCCCAAAACCCCAATTCCGAAGTCCTAAAACAGTTATTTAAAAATATTAAAACCCTAGAAAAAAAGGGGCAACTTTGGAATAACTTAGTTCTCAAAACAAAACAACCTCAACCAATACGTTCAAATTCTCACGAATTCAGCAACGAGAGTTAATAAATCAAATTAATAGCTTTGATCAGATCCCAAATTATGAATTCGAACCGATTAGAACCCTAGAAAAAAACACCAGACCTTCGAATCGAATAAACTCAATACAATCAGAGAAACAAGGAACAGATTACATCAAGATCGAGTTAGACAGAACCTGAATTATTGGTTGCCATGGCAGGGAGAGAGACGCTTATGGAAACCCCAGCACCGAGCAGAGATAGAGAGAAAAAGGTCAAATATGAACGGAATTGGAAAGGTCCAAATTCTTGTGCTGAATTTGTATATTCCGTGGGTTTTATCCTTTTATTTTGTGATGATTCTCTATCTTTTATCGAAGAAGGACCCTAAATTTGTGTTTCTTTATAACTAGCTGGTACCCGCGCAATGCGGCGGCGGGTACCTTATGTATATTTTACGCCGATCAATTTATGGGCGCTTGTGACGGTGGTGACCGTGATTGGTGGTGGTAATCGCGGATGATAAGTAGTGGTATTTCTACTTTAAAGTTAAACAAATTGATAAATGTAATTAAAGTTCATGTAAGGAACATATGTTATAGTACAATTGGTTACTCGTGTTTATAAAATAGAATCTCAAGTTCATGTTTGATGCATATTTTTTATACACGCAATTTATCTTATAATACCAATTGTGTTAGATTAAAATTAACAAATTTTATCATGTAACACTTTGCTCAAACTTTCAATCATCATTTTCGTTATTACAATACATTATTATTTTATCTTTCTTGGATAGCATATCAAGCTATTTAAGGAAAAACTTTAAAAAAATATTTATTGACTTATTAGTTTTTAGGATTTTTCTCACTCATGCTCTAAGGACATGACATTATAAGCATTGATTGAAATTACAACTACCATTTATATTAAAAATTAAATTTAATAATTGTAAATATTAGACCTCATTTTAGAAAATGTTTTGTTCAATCAGTGCATCTAATCTCATGCCCTTAGGGCATGAATTAGCCAAACCCTAATTTTTATTAATGAAGCTAATAAGTTAATAAGTTAGTTGGATAAAATAATGAGCTATTTTTAAAAGGCTTTTCAAATAGCCTTATAAAGAGTTTTTTAAAAGTAAAGAATCACTTACTTTTCAGCTAATTTATCAACTTTTCACTATAAAAAACCAATAAGTTAATAAGCTAAAATAAACATTGTATTTTAAAATTACTTTTTAAAACCAAAAAAAAAAAGCACTTTTAGCTAAAAAAAACACTTTTAGACATCAAAAAACTTCCCCAAACAAACCCTAAACAGTTGCATGCCTCAATAAACACCCCGCAATTTTACTTTTCATTCTTATTTAAACATATTTATACTTTACCTATAACATGAGTGGTCTTTTCTTTTTATTAAGTGTACTTTTCAAATTTATTTACGTTGGATAAAACTAAGAGTTTTACCAAAAACGTTAATGGGACAAACCACAGTTTAGAAGCTAAACAATGACATAAGGAAAGTTTGTTAGTTTTATTCCAACATCAACTCTTGCATCTTTTACACTACAAACATTCAACAACCAAAAAAATTACCATAAATTGTAACAGTATCCCATAAAATGCGTGTTTCAGAATGGAATTTTGATAATATTGCCTGACCACTAACACAAATTTCATGTAGCTCCTTGTATACTTGTGCTAAGTCATCCACTTGCAGGCCTATAACCATTAACACAAATTACAAAGTCTTAGTACACAATCAATATTAAAGGAGTGTTTGTTTTGATCACTATCATGTAGCTTTCAACCCGTTTGACTCATTTCCTTTTCACCTATACTTTATTATTTAACACGTATGAGATTAAAATTAACCAAATCGGCCATTTATAAGTAACTGGGTCGAAATTACCACTTTGATTTGTTATTCAAGATAACTTTCTCAACAAAAAAATATATATATTTGATGCATTAGATGTCCTTCCCATACTTGCAAAAGCAGTCCCTAAAGCACCTTGAGCATTTAAATAAACATGATGCATTTTAGTTAATCCAGATTTAATTCTATTTTAATTAGCCATTTTCAACATAGCTTCTTGAAATTCATTTTTAATCCTCGATGAATCTTAAAATTAACATTATAAACAAATTTAGGGTTCAAAAATGCATCTGTTGCATGTTGCATGTAACGGTGAATGAAACAACAAAACAGGTATGTGATCTAACCATTTGTTTTCCCAGGTGAGTCTTTGGTGTCTTTACCCCATTCAGTTTTCACTTCATACCCACAATTGATTACACGAGTTGCTTCATTGATCATAGTTGTTGGATAAGCAGAGTGGACAAACCTCCGTAGTATGAACTTGTTATTGATTTGAATGATTCTTAACCTGCCTAATAGAAAAAAAATATGGAAAAAATATATATTTAACATTTCAAGAAAAGAATGAAACAAAAGTATAAACAAACCGTACCCCAAAAGAAAAGAATGATTCTTGAGCTTTATAGATATGAATGATTCTTTCTTTTGGAAGACCAAAATAAATAAATATAGCCTGCATGTAAACCATAATGAGGTTTTTGTAATCAAATAACTTGTACACTTAAAAACTAAAGTTAAAAAAACTACATTTGAATGACTTATATGCAGAGTCATTAGGTTCTGGTGGAAAACAGGTTGTTATAAAAATTAAATAAATAAACTCGTTAACTACAACTCTATCAAGCCAACAATAAATGGAAAATTTGCATATAAAAGGTTCCTTGTAGGCCATAAGGAACTACAAACAGATATCCAAAAAGGTGTTAAAAATCATCAACATTCAAGTTTTCAAGTACAAAAAATCAAAATAAAAAATGTACAACTGAAACCCCCTATAAACATGCAATCAAAAATCCAAAAACCCAAAAACCTTAAACATTACATGTTATTTCGACCAAAAAACCCAATCGAAATTGACTGGTCGATTAGGCAGTCAATTGCGTATGAAATTGATTATGAAATTGCGTTTGAAATTTACTGGAAATTAACAATAACAAAATCAGCCATAAAATGGTATGAAATTTTGTATGAAATTGTGTATGAAAATGTATGAATTTGCTTATGAAATTGATACCTCAAATAATTTAATAGAAGTTGCAAAACAATTTGCAGAAACGATATTGTATTTATAGTGCCAATGAAATCGCTTGACACTCCCATCATCATGCTTCAAGAATCGAACATGCAGAAATGAAGAGGCGGGCGTGTCAGACACGCTGAGTTGAAGTCTTGAAATGGTGGATGGGAACCGGCAGAAATGAAGAGGCGGAGGAGTGTCAGACGCGCTGTTTTGAAGTTGTGTTGAAATCACGGATGGGAACAACGGGAAGCAGGTTAGCAATACAGACCAAATGTAATGGGCCAAAGGCCTTTGGCCAGATGGGATGTGGTATAGTGGGCTTAATCCGAGTTTTTTTTAATGTAAGTATTAATATTTCAAATAATTAGCAGCCGAAGGGGGTGTCCGGGTGGTACTGACGTCGTTAAGGAACTCGCAGGTTGTTGGTTCGATTCCTGTCTGGTGATTTTTTTTCGAAAAGGGTTATAATTCCATAATTAGCAAGTGTGCTGGCTGAATTTTCAGCATTGTTAATTATGGAAGGTGTAAACTCTTTATAATATAGTAAAGATAATGGTTCTTCCTAATAGCAATTTTACTCTTTTGCCCCTTTACATTTTCTTTTTACAATTTTATACTACCTCCCTCCGTATCAAAATAAGTGGTTATATTTGAAGTTTCACGAATTTTAAAATAAAAGATTAAAATGTGAGTTAAATAAAGTGAAGACCCAAGGCTTCTAGCCTAGTGGTATTGGTGAAAAAGATAATGTGTTGCTCATGGCCAAGGGCATGGGTTCAAGTCCCGTCGTGGACGTGGGGTTTATTCCCCATAGGTGGAAGGTTCGAGGGAAGGCATACTGCCCCTTGTGCATGTCACTGTCTAGGCTCGAACCACTAACTTACTAACTGGCCGTTTTGAAAAAAATATAAAAATAAAAAATAAATTAAAGTATATAGTTAGTGAAGATTGAGTCTCACTCATTTTGAAAAAGGTGATATTATTGATGTTTAAAAGTAAAAGTAAAGGTATAAATATAATTTAACTTTATTAAAGTAGATAATTAATGAATTATGATTCTCACATTTTTACCAAATACAATAGTTGTCATATTAAAGTTAAAACCAACATTCAATGTTAAATGGTTTTTAAGAACATAATACAACTTCTTAAAAAATGAAAAGAAAAATTTAACATTTCGATTAGCTCGGCTTACATGAGCATTTTTTTTTATTATGACCGCTTTTCTTACAAATACCACAAAGTGAGCGAATGATGGTTCTTTATGTCTGGTCAGAGTAGTGACGTTCATCTGGTCGGAGGGCGGCTACGATCGCAGGGGGTCTGGTGGCATCGATGGAATTAGGGTTTTAAATTCATTTAGCGAATGACAGTTTTTTTTATGTTCTGTTCGTAGGAGGGTTTCAAAAAGGTCAAGGTGGGTTATTTTTTAATCTAAAAACACTTATTCAGAAAATATATGTTAAACACCTATTTGTAATTATTAGCATGGTACCCCCGCTCAATGCGGCGGCATATACCCTGTGTATGTATATTTTTCGGCGACCAAATGTTGTTCGGTTACATGTTATTATAACAATAATAAGATACTCGTGATATGTGGTGGTAACATAGATGAAGAAAATGGTGGTGGCGGGGTAATTAGTATTTGGCAAAAAGAAAATGGTGGTGGCGGGATAATTAGTATCTGGCGGGGTACTTGTGCTCGCCCAAATTACTGATTTGCAAATGCGGTAAAATGGGAGATTGGTAACGGCGAAAATTCTTTACGAGGGTAAAGTGACCGAGGGGCCTTTGGACATGGGTAGGTATTAATTTTTTTTTCGATTTAGATAGGAAGATATAAAAGAAAAGTGGGTCGTTACACTTAACTAAATGCGAACCGGTTACAAATTGTTTTAAGTGTGAGTTGTGGACCTTTGATTAAGTATAATACAAATGAAATAGTGCTGAAAAGCCTTTGTATGAGATGACAAAACATCCCATTTATATCCGCAAGGTTATGGGTTCAAATCATACGGTGAGCGTTATACAAAACATTATATTCCTTGTCTATTATCTATTACATTATATAAAGCATTTGGTACATTTCCTAATATGGTAGGTCTTGAACTTGCCTTGATATTTCGGGAAATTCTTAATTTTTCAAGCTCAAAATAAAACGAATGCCACAAGATTTGAACCCATGACCTTGCGAATACAAATGAGATGTTTTGTCATCTCAACCACAAAGTCTTTTGGGCACTATTTCATTTGTACTATACTTAATCAAAGGTCCACAAGTCACGCTTAAAACATTTTTGTAACCGGCCCGCATTCTATTAAGCCTTTGTAACGGTCCGATTTTCTTTTATATCTTCCTATCTAAATGGCAAAAGAATTAATGCCTACCCATATCTAAACGCCACTCAATCACTTTACCCTTGTAAAGAATTCCCGCCGTTACGAATCTCCCATTTTGGGTGAGCACGAATACCCCGCCAAATACTAATTACCCCACCATCTCCATTTACTTTTAGCCAAATACTAATTACCCACACCATCATTTTCTTCATATATGCTACCACAACATATCATGAGTATCTTATTATTGTTATAAAAATATGTAATCGAATAACATTTGGTCGCCGAAAAATGTAGATACATAGGATACGTGTTGTCGGATTGCAGAGTATCTGTAATAGATTTTTATTCAAAAACTCTAGGTAAAATAAAAAACTCTTAAAAATTGGATTATAAGGCCTCTCCCAACCCTTCCCCATCACTAAACCCATCACTAGCGCCACGTCATCGCATCCTTACTGACCTGCTACTGACACGTTCGTGCCAACCCTACCCATCACTAACCCATCACTAAACCCATCCTTTCCACATCATCATTTCCACATCACCATTTTAATTAATAAAAAAACACATTATATTAAATAAAAAAACATTACATTAAATAAAAAAAACATTACATTAATTAAAAAAAAATTACATTAAATTATAAAAAGACATTAAAATTAAAAAAAAAAACACATTAAACTTAAAAAAAAAACATTAGACCTAAGAAAATAAAAACATTAGACATAAAAAAAACATTAAACTTTAAAAAAAAAAACTACTCGTCGTCCTCGTCTTCCTCTTCTCCCTCATCGGATGAGTCCGGTTCGGCGTATTTGTCCAATAAACTCCGGCGATATTTTAAAACCGCTTTTCGCTCTCTTCGGCTCAAATTATCAGGAACCGAACAATGAAGGACTCTGAAAGCATCCGATATCTTTTTCTCCACGGTCGCTTCTTTGATAGTCTTCAAAGTGTCGGCTTGCAGTATGGCGTTCTCACATATACGGTCACGAGTTTCGTCACTTGAATACCGTGACGAAGTCGCATCCGAGGAACTTGCCGTACGCCGGCTAACGTTACGACCGATTGGTCGACGGATCGGGTCGTCACGGAATAGACCTTCCAGATTTTCGGGAGGGAGCGGGTTGGGGTTGTCATCGCCAAGGTTCACCGGGTTGGGCACGGGAGTGGGTTGGGGATTCATGACGTTGTAATCTACCCAAAACTTGGGGTAATCTTTTAGTTCCTGCCAACACAGTTCGTACAAAAAGTTCCTCCGGTTGTTGTTGTCATAAAATTGTTATTTTGCGGCGTTGATCATGTCTTGGTCACCCGCCCCACTTTGTCGATTTGACTCGAACCGTTTATAGATTTCCCCAAACTTCCGAACATCCATTTTTATCTTGTTCCATTTCCCTTGGAGTTGACTTCTGGTGCGTTTTGTATCAACTATTGAGTTGTACTCGGCTTCAATCTGGCCCCAAAGTCGATCACCGGGTTGTGAGTTCCCGTGTTCTGCGGATTCTGAAGCATTTATCCACCGCTGGGATAAAATAACAGCCTCCTGGATGGACCACTTCTTTACCGTACCAGGCTCCCTAACCGCTGGTGTAGCTCTTCTTCTTCTTCCCGTTCCCCTGCTTGGTTCGACGGGGTCGGGAACCGCTTGTGGGCCCTGTGCTTCGGCTTCCTCTTCGGGCGGGGATTCGGGTTGATAGCCAGAACCCGAACCCGAACCGGGATGATAACCGGAGCCATAGAAACCGGGGTGGAAACCGTGTTGGTAACCGGGTTGGTAACCGGGTTGATAACCCGGTTGATAACCGGGTTGATAACCCGGTTGATAACCGGGTTGATAACCGGGTTGATAACCGGGTTGAAAACCGGGTTGAACCGCGCCTTGGTTCGAGAAACCGCCGGGGGTGGATTGGAACGGCATAAAACCCGAACCCGAACCAGATGCGACGTTGCTCGGGCTGGGCTGGCTAGTCTGTCCAGCATTTGACGAATATGCTGGTGACGGGATACGGGTGTTTAACAAATTTTGGAAGTGATCATTTGACGCAGAGGAGTTCGATCTACGACTCATGATGAAAATCTGGAAAATAGGTAATGAAGGTATTGAAGAAGTGGGAGAAGTGGTGTAAAATTATGAATGTGAGGGTGTTGTATTTATAGGTAAAAAATAGGATAAAGGAAAAAAAAAAAAAAAAAAAAAAAAACAAAAATTAAATTTTGAATTTAATTTATACGCTCCCTCGATCCTCGCCACACCCCCGACGGATTCTCTACCCCGTCGAAAACACGACGTGTTGTTGACGACGCCGGCCACGACGGCACGGTGCCAACGCCGTCGTGGCTCGACGCGAGCTCGACGCCCCCCGACGGATAGCGTTGGCAGCGGTCTAAAATGATTTTCTAGAAATGCACAGATGTCAGATATACAAGCAACAAACACAACTTCCTCCCCTTGGAAACCCCCTTTCATTTGTTTTCTCTAGAGCGTGGGAGTCCTAGAGGTAGAAGGTATGGTGGAGGTTCCACTCGCCGGTGTTAGTTCGTCGGAACTCTCGCCGGAGGAAGAGCTGCAGATGTTAACAAGCATGTCAATGGCAACCGAAGCTCAAACCAAAGAAGGCGATACGTTTTGTTTAGTTAGTCGAAGGTAACACGATACGTTTAAGCTCTTTCATCAATTGCCTATCTATATCTTTCGAGACGATGATTGATTTTTTAGGTCAATTTTAGTAGAATGTTGAGGGTTTCAAAAGAATTAGGGGTTTAGGATCACGTAGGTGTGGCGAAAAATGCTGGTCTATGTACTTGAATTTGGGATACATGTCGTTAATTCCGTTGCTGTTACTGACTTACTGCAGTTAGGGTTCAACTAAATAGTTAATTTTTAGTCCATAAGAGCTAGTGTAAAGTAGATACTTTCCAAAGCCAGTTTATTTAGAACATCATCTACAAATTTAAGATTAGCTAACCAATTTCTAGATCTTTTTTTATCTGATGTTTAAGTTTGTTGATTTTTTGTGTAAATGTAATTGGTTTTAGAAAAGAGTTAGGGTTTTACTATCCGACTATTGAATTTGAGCTCCTTGCAGTTGATCTGATAGATTTTATATGCAATTAGGGCTCAATTACGTGAATTCCTGATGCTGTAGTTGTAGATTTTTGATCCAGTAAGAATAAGAACTAGGGCACATCAGATAGTTTCAAAAGCTGAGCTATGAAGAAGAAGCCTTTAAAGTTTAACACTGTCATCACTTTTTTTCTTTTACAGGTAGAATGTGGTATTAAAAGAACAAAATTAGGGTTTAGGTGTCTGAATCATGTTATAATCTAACTGACTTTGATAGCTTTAAACTAGCTAGCATTTGGCAGTTTTATGGTCTATTTTATGCTTATTTCCTAAAGTTGCTTATCTTCATTTAGTCATCATTTTGAGTTTGCAGATGGTGGGACAGCTGGCTTGATTATGTGACTCATAAAAACAGAGTTAATGAGGATAATTTAGGCAGTCCAAAAAGGCCATCAAGCATCGATAATTCTGATTTAATCTATCAAGGACAATCTGAGAATTCAGTTATGGGTATTGAGCTCCATGATACACTACAAGAACACACTCATTACATTTTGGTCCCTCAAGTAACTTGGAATCAATTTCATGCATGGTTAGTTAGTTCAAATTTAACTATTCTCTTCCATTATTTTTATTTGCATATTGGTCCCTCAGGTATGGAGGTGGGCCGAAATTGGCCCGAAAAGTGATCTGTTGCGGTGAAGCCCAATCAGAATTATCAGTAGAAGTTTACCCGTTACGCCTTCGGTTACATCTCATGCCAAAAGGTGACCAATGTGCCATCAGAATAAGCAAAAAGGTAATTACAAAATACAATTAGCTTTATGTTTTTAGTCAACATTTTTCTAATGTTTGACTTTTTTGACCAGGAAATGATCGGAGCCCTACACAAAAAGGCTTCCGAGATATTTCAGCTTAATCCAGAGCAAGTAAAGAAATTATTAAACCTTTTTAGCATTTTTTGACAAGTTTTTTTTTTTCTAATTATTTTCATGGTTTGTTAGGTAAATATATGGGACTACTACAGCCACCGGAAACATGCTTTGATGAATGATTTGGATAAAACACTTGATGATGTCAACATACAAACAGATCAAGATGTAAGTTAGATTAATTATTAATTATTATTAAAATAATATTATTTCTGGCAAATTAGTTATTAATTAACCGATTTACTAAACACAGATCTTGGTGGAATTCATCGACAACGGTTTCAGTTCGACAACTGATACTCAAGAAAACGGGTTCACCAAAAACGAACCACCCGCGCTTGTAGAACCTTCTAAAATGAGCTATTCAATTGCAGGAGGCTTTTCTGCAAGCAAAAGTGCAACAAAAAACCCTAATTCAGATATTCAAAGCTTATCTTCTGCTATTAAAGATTCAGAAGATAAAACACCCGTTTCTGTTGTTTCTGTTGGTGTGAGTACAAGGGGTTCTTCTGGTGGTTTAACTGGATTGATTAATTTTGGAAACACGTGTTTTATGAACAGTGCAATACAATGTCTTGTTCATACACCAGAATTTGCTAGATATTTTCGGGAAGATTATCATCAAGAGATTAATTGGCATAACCCTCTCGGGATGGTGGTAAGTATTGGTGGGAATTTGAACCATTTGGTTGTGTTTTATACATAATGGGTAGGGTCAAATGGGTCAAAAGTGCATTCAAATACTTAAAACACCTTAACTACTTTTATACCTTTTCTCATTATTTAGGGAAAATGTCATAAAATAGAAATATATTTTAGGCAATGGTCCATTGTGGTAATTATAATTTATGGTCCAATTTTGTAAATTACAATTTTAGGGACCATTTTGGTAATTACAATTTTTTGCCGGACATTTTGGTAATTACTAATTACAAGTTTTTAGCCGGACATTTTGGTAATCATATCTTTTTATCGTCCATATGGTAATTACAAGTTTTTAGCCGGACTATTTTGGCAATTAAAGTTTTTTTTTCCTCCCTATATGATAACTAAAACAAGTTTTTTTTTTGCCCTCTGTAGTTATTATTTTTCACAGTTTTTAACACTAAAATTACCAAAATAGACAAGCTAAAAATATATAATTACCTTAACGAACCTTAAAAAGTTATAATTACCAAAACAGACCATCGACTAAATTATATTGCTAGTTTATGACATTTGCCTATAATTTTTCATCCCTAATTACATGATTTTGTTACTAAATACAATACATTAATTATTTCTTAAAAATTCAATACATTATCAATAACAACACATATTTGGAAACATGATATGTAGGGTGAGCTAGCTCTAGCATTTGGTGAGTTACTTAGAAAACTATGGGCCCCAGGGCGGACCCCATTTGCTCCTAGGCAATTCAAAGCAAAACTTGCTCGTTTTGCACCACAATTTAGTGGATACAGTCAACATGATTCTCAGGTTTCTTTTCTATCCCTTTGAAAACACATTAAAATTAATATATTATATAATGGAAAATATGTTTTTTGTTTATTTTAGGAACTTTTGGCATTTTTGCTTGATGGACTTCATGAAGATCTGAACCGTGTGAAACACAAGCCTTACATCAAGTCCAAAGATGCCGATGGTCGACCCGATGAAGAAGTTGCTGATGAATATTGGGCTACCCATATTGCTAGAAATGATTCAATAATTGTTGATGTCTGTCAAGTGAGTATTATTTATTTAATTATTTAATATGTTTCATAATTCATAAATTGAATTAGTTTGTGACTTATTTGTTTTTTTTAACCAGGGTCAATATAAGTCAACTTTGGTTTGTCCAGAATGTGAGAAGATTTCTGTTACATTTGACCCGTTCATGTATCTCTCTTTACCACTTCAGTCAACAACTACCCGTACAATGACAGTTACAGTTTTCAGTTGTGATGGGAATTCGGTTCCTGCAACTTGCACTGTAACTGTACCCAAACAGGGTCGTTGCAAAGACTTGGTTCAAGCACTTACTACTGCTTGTAACTTAAAGCACAATGAAAAAGTATTTCTAGTTGAGGTAACCACCTTACCTTGATTAATCATTTTATTTTATTAAAGAGATTTAAATTTTATTAATTTGTTGGTAACAGATACGAAACCACCTGATTCAACGGTTTCTAGAAGATCCGCTGATGTCACTATCCTCCATAAAAGATGATGATCATCTTAGTGCTTACAAGATTCCCAAATCTATGAAAAATACTAAATTTCTCCAGTTGGTACATCGTCGCGAAGAACTGTAAGTCCAGATTTTTGTAGAAAAACTATGTGATTTTGGTATAAATTACTTCTCGTAACTACTAATTACAGTCTATCTTTTTAAGGAAAAAACAATGAGTTTGGTGTCAAGTTTGGTAGTTGCATAGATTTAGTTAAATATTCTCATCTGTAAATGGGGACTACGATTTCAAATATTTAAAAAAATAATTAGTGTGTTAAAATATGATTACATATATTATCCATGAATCTAATGTTATTTTCACCTTAGACTTGTTAAGAGTTATTTTCAGAAGTTTTCTCGTTATTAGTTATTTTTTAGTAAATTACACAAACGGTCCTATAGGTTTGTACCATATTACATATTGGTCCTTTAGTTTCATAAATTACACTGGTAGTACTTATTTATGAAACTATTGACACGTTTGGTCCTTTACCTAAAAAAATGTTTATTTTTCTCATCATGTGTGATGCACGAGGGGGTAAATCTGTCCTTTTCCCTTCACCAATTTGAAACCCATTAAACCCCGTTTGTTAAAGTTAACGTTTCTTTAGGTAAAGGATAAAACGTGGCAATAGTTTCACAAATAAGGATTATCAGTGTAGTTTATGAAACTAAATGACTAAATTTGTAATATGGTACAAACCTAAAGGACCATTTGTGTAATTTACTCTTTTTTTAAATGTTTTTAAGGGAAAGCGGTAATGCACGAGGTACAACAGGATGGAAAGCATACGGAACACCACTTGTTTTTCCCGTTTCTTGTGATGCAACAATTACACGTGGCGATATACAATTAATAGTCCAAACAATGCTTTCCCCAATGCTAAAACCCGACCCGACCCATTTGGATATATCCAACACCAACACCAACACATCATCAATCACATCAGACCTAAAAAACACAACTATTGAATCAGATTCAAATTCCAATGATGATTCAAAGAAACCACCATTAAAACTACCTTTGAAGTTGGTTGATGGAAACAATGCGTGTATTGATCTAACGGTTGGAGAAGAGAGAACCGTTAGATTGCCTTCATCATCAATGTCGGTTTTGCTTTTCATTGATTGGTCGCCAAAACTATTGAAAAAATATGAAACAAATTATATAGAAAAGTTGCCAGAAGTTTATAAATATGGGCCCACCAAGAAAACTCGTACCGAGCCTTTGTCTTTGTATACATGCTTAGAAGCTTTCTTACGTGAGGAGCCATTGGTGCCTGAAGACATGTGGTAAATTTCTTCTTTTTCTTATATATATATATATATATATATATATATATATATATATATATATATATATATATATATATATATATATATATATATATATATATATATATATATATAATTTTTTTTATTTATTGTAATTTTATTTATTAAATGTACGTGTCTTTGGAGGTGGAAAAATTAATGGGTTGGGTCAAAGCGGGGTATTTTTGGTTTGGTTGGGTTGGCCCAAAAACCCCCTTTTAGATCTTTTTAATAATAATTAATTTATTAAAAATGTTTTTCTATACAATGTTATAGTTTTTAGTATATCAATTTTCCCGTATTTACTGAGTATGTTATCGCTGAAGTTTATAGTTTCACTTTCACAATTATATCAAGGATAATATAAATAAACTAAGTGATAGTTAATACATTTAAAATTTATGTATTAAAATTTGTGTTTATTAATCTTGTTTGACACATAAACCAATTTAGGAGGTTGTGTCTGTGTTTTAGAATTCACTTTGTGAATATTTCGACTTGTATGACCCATTTCTTTTTTAACTATTTTATTTATTTGACCCGTTTAAGATAAAACGCAACCCAAATCAACCCATTTATAAGTAAATGAGTCGAAATTTCCATCTCTACCGTGGTCTAATCATATATTTTAAGGGAGTGATATTGACACCACACACATTAATTCCTATACCACACATTATGCTTTAGCATAGTTGTACAGTTTGCTTTAAAATATGTACAGTATGGTATGGGAAGTAGTTTTTTTGGTGTAAATGTTATATTTTATGCTTGATGTGAATTTGTTTTTTTTTGGTACATTTAGTTTTTTAATTTTTTACAAATGTGTTTATTGATGAAGGTATTGCCCTCAATGCAAAGAGCGAAGGCAAGCAAGTAAAAAGCTAGATCTTTGGAGGCTTCCGGAAGTTCTTGTAATTCATTTAAAACGGTTTTCATACAGCCGATCCATGAAGCATAAGCTAGAAACATTTGTAAACTTCCCGATTCATGATTTTGATTTGACAAATTACATTGCAAACAAAAACAATTCTACGCGTCACGTTTATCAGCTTTATGCATTAACAAATCACTATGGTAGCATGGGTAGTGGTCACTACACTGCACATATCAAGGTTATTTCATGTGCTTTTACTTCTTATTTTCATTCATTTGCTACAATTTATATAATTTGTGTGTTGTGATGCAGCTTATTGATGAAAATCGGTGGTACAACTTTGATGACAGCCATATTTCACCCATTAATGAGGATGATGTGAAGTCAAATGCTGCTTATGTCCTATTTTATAGAAGGGTTAGATCCAAAGATAATGGACCTCAAAACTCATCCTTGAGCAAGTGACTTTAATATATTCATATACATTGATTGATTACCATAAGAAATATGTCCTCATGAATGGAATTACAAATTCCAAACTTTTGCTCTTGTGTTATATTTTGGTTTTGTGCACCCCTTCACAGTTTACATGGCAATATGTGAGTTAAAGCTATCTTAAGTCTTAACCGTTGTTTTTTTTATCAAGTGTCAGGAGAAAATGTGAAATTAACGTGTTTTAAAACATTGTCTGTAATATGAACACGTAATCTTAACTTTTCAAGAAGGCGTAATTGTGAAAAATGACAAACAAGATTGTTTTAATTTTTAATTTGGTCACTAAAGTTTAAAAATTATCAAAGTCATTATAACTTTCCAAAAGCATGGTTTAAAATGGTATGCCCAAGTTGAGATCTTTCACTTCACAATAAGTGGTTGAAATTGTCTATGATTAATCTTTCCTAGAACTACAACAGTTTTTTTGGGACCTAGAATTCTGTTAATAAAAATTCTTCGCATCCATTTTAATATTCTGTGTTTTGTATCAAACGAGTACACTATAACTTGTGCGATTCTCGGATATTTTTATACAACGTACAAAAAGATTATTTACATCTATAAATATTTCACCACTACATTGCCTTAGGTTTCAATAATAAGAAAAATAAAAATAAAGAGACTACTGTTTCAGTTTCACACAATGATAAATATTATCATATACAATTGACGATTTTAATTTTAAATCCATGTTCAATAAGCTTAAAAAATATATATAAAGAAATTATATGAAACGAAAAGTTGTGGAAATTTAGAAAAGTGATATGTGGCCACAATTACAAATGCGATCTGGTATTGACTTGCGGTCTCAACTTCTCCTTTACGATACGTTCCATAAAGTTTTTGATTTGTGATGTTTTTATTTTTTCTAAAGAAATTTTTTGTGACGGGGAAAACTTGGTTTTCCAAATCAAAACAAGATGATTTAACCAGATGTATGTAACCAGATGTATAATGTATGGATCAAATATATTGTGTAATGGGTTAAAACAACTCTAAGCTTGAACAAAACATTTAATAACATATACTAGTATTAAAATTTGTGGGATTGGGTTGGCCCATCACACATTTTATACTGAATTTAACTACAAACTATTTTTTTAGAATTATCTACTATCTATTGAAATAAAAGAATTTACATGATTGTAAATATTTGAATACAATCGTAGTAGCACAACTTTAAATAATGTTGTAAGGATATCCAGATAGAGTTGCGTTCAAGGAGGTTCATGATTTTTACAAAGTCCCAAGGAACAAATCTCAACCATTGATCAATATGATCAAATGGTCAAGATTAATCACATATTTTATATATAGAGGGGTATTTTGGTCATTTGGCACTAAAAAAAAAATTATTTATTTTATTTTTTATTTTTTATTTTAAAATTTTAAATTTTTTTTATTTTTTTTAATTTTTAATTTTTAACTGAGGGGTATTTTGGTCATTTTGAAAAAATATTTTTTTTATTTTTATTTTTTATTTTTTATTTTAAAATTTTTAATTTTTAAAAAAAATTTTTTTTTTTAAAAAAAATTATTATTTTATTATTATTTTTTTTAAAAATTATTAAATTTTCATTAATGACACATAATGTTATTCCATAGTGAATCACATGTGATTGCATTCTGAATCACATGTGATTTAACTAAAACCTGATTTTACACTAAAATCACATGTGATTTACACTAAAATCACATGTGATTTTACACTAAAATCATATGTGATTAAGTTATACACGTAATTATCAAATAAATATTATTTTTTAATAAAAAAAATTAATAAAAAAATAAAAAAAATAAAAAAATAAAAAATAAAAAAATTTTAAAATAAAAAATAAAAAATCAAAAATAAAAAAAATCAAATTTTTTTTTTAAGTGCCAAATGACCAAAATACCCCTTCATAATAGAAAATAAATAAAAAATTAAAAAAAATAAAAATTTTAGAATAAAAAAAATAAAAAAAAATTATTTTTTAAAAAATGACCAAAATACTCCTCAATATATAAAATATGTGATTAATCTTGACCATTAGATCTTATTGATCAATGGTTGAGATTTGTTCCTTGGGACTTTCTAAAAATGATGGACCTCCTTGAACGTTTCTCTAAATAGATAATGAAAGTTACTTTGCATACAACAAGTTAGATTTCAACAAAGTAATCATACATCCTTACATCATTTAATTTAATTAATATGGTTATTTAATTAAAGAGCTATAACTTTTGTGATTACCTTTAAATTTTTAAATTAAAAGTGGCAAAAAAAACAACAGATGATTTAATAGGTTACCAACTAGCTAAAAAAATGGAAAAAGTTAGCATATTGCTTATTCTTACGCTACCAAGTCAGGTAAATCCATTTTCCATCATACTAGTTTTTGGTTAAAAGTTACTATAAAATAATTAGACAATACGTAATTATTTATATTATATTTTCAATGTTTTGTACACTAAGAATATATGCTTAGATGTATTAAGTTAACTCAAATGTTTTAAAATATGACTCAATAAACATTAAGAAAAACGTTCATGGAGCTCCATCATTTTTACGAAATCTCGAGGAACAAATCTCAATCATTAATTAATAAGATCTAATGGTTAACATTAATCACATATTTTATACATGAAGGGGAATTTTGACCATTTGGCACTTCAAAAAAATTCGATTTTTAAATTTTTTTTTTAAATTTTATTATTATTTATTATTTTTTCGTTAAAAAACAATATTTAGTTGATAATTATGTGTAATACTTAATTACATTTGATTTCAGTGTAAAATCGCATGTGATTGTATATTTAATTACATCTGATTCTTTAGTTCAATCACACGTGATTCAATATTCAATCACATTATGTGTTTGTTATTAATGAAAAAAAAATTAAAAAAAATAATAATAAAAAAATAAAAAAATAATTCTAAAATAAAAATAACTTTTTTTAAATGACCAAAACACCCCTCAATGTATAAAATATATGATTAATCTTAAACTGTTAGATTTTATTGATCAGGAGTTGAAATTTGTTCCTCAGGACTTCGTAAAAATGATGGATACCTTGAACGCAACTCTAAACATTAATTATAAATTAATTTTAAGCCAACTTAATTGAATTTTAAGCCAATTTAATAATTCAATAAAAAAATCAATTTCCCATATAAGTCTTATATTTAAGGTGTTCATTTTCGTATATTCGCACATGGTCTCTTCGGAATCTTGGAGACTCCCGTGTTTGGAATTTGGTGTAAAGTTTTACCCATGATCTATTGGTCATGACTCATAGATTCCTGCAGTGGACGAAATTGAAATAAATGAAGTTCCGTTCAAAAAAAGAAAAAGGAAAAAAGAAAACTCATCTCATTTATTATATATCAGTTTTAATATATACTTCGTGTGTATCACAATAAGTGATACATTTAGAGTTTCACGATTTTTGAGGCAAAAAATTAAAGTAGGGTTAAAATATATTAAAGTAGATAGTTATTGGAAGTTGGGTCCCACCTTTTTTTTAATATAGTGATAATAATGAGTTTTAAAAGTAAAAGTAAGAGTATAATGGTAATTTCACTTTATTAAAGTGAATATTTAGTGGAGAAATGATCCTACATTTTTACCAAATAAGGTAACTTTTGAAGTGTATCACTTATTATAAAAAATCCCTAAATGAAAAGTGTATTATTTATTGTGATACGGAGGAAGTATTACTAAGATAGTTATTGCTAGCCATAATTCTTTGAACACATTATTGTCTAATTTTTCTTAATTTACGTTGCTTTACTATTTAGAGTGAGGATCGTGATGATCAACTCAGATACTCTTCACTCATAATTTAGTTTATTATACATCTTTTGAAACTACCAAAATACTCTATACAACAAACCCAAAATTCAAGTGGTGTGGCGCTTGACATAGGTGTCAGGATCGAATAACTCAATCAAGTTATTAGAAACTCAGATCTACTAACACAAGAAGTTACAGCGGATTAACACTTATGTTATTAGATTAAGAACAATGTAAACTGCAATTGAATAAGAATAAAACGAAGAACACAGTTTATCACAAAAAGCTTCAATGTATTAATTCGTTCGATCAATACACTTATGTTTACAATTCATAAGGAACTATATATAATAGTCCTTGAAGCCTAAATTATTAACCTAGTTATTCTAGGAATCGATTACAATTGAATTACATAAAGATTTACATTCCGTAACTAACTCTACCAAAATCTCGGACTTGATCTGTTCCAGATATGCTCATCAGTAGTAAATCAGATCATCAGTAGTATTTTCCTTTAGCAGTAGTAACTTCGAGACCAGTATTAACTTGCATTCTTTAGTAGTAATTCAATCATCAGTAATAGATCGTTTATGTTCCAACAATCTCCCCCTAAACTTATTAATTCACTTTGAATTAATCAACTTTCTTCTTCTTCTTTCTTCCTTTGCTCTTCTAAAGCAGCTCTTTTCTCAAGTGTTCTTTGATTTTGCTTCTTCCTTTGAGCTATAATATACTTGCTGTTTCTTTTGATAAAGTAGTTAAGTTTTTCTTGAAACATTACCTCATCATAAGGTTTCATCATTGTGTTTGTGAATATCTGATACATTGTTTCTTCAGAATGTGGATATTCTTTCTCATATAAGTACAGTTCACAGATTTTGCTTGATCTTTCAAAGAAGTACATATTTACTGTGGGTAACACATTCCAGGCATACACATTTTCTGTGTTTGAGAATATTTCTGGATAATTTTCTTGATAATTTTCTGGATAATATGCAGCATCAATCATTTTGGTTAAGTACCCAGCTCCAGAGTCCTTCCATTTCTTTTTATCCATTCTAGGTTTTCCAATAATCAGTACTTTGATTATATCACTTCTTGAACAAGATCTGACCATTGGCTTCAATCCAGTAAATCTCTGGACTTGTCTGTCTTCCCTTATTACTTCAATCACATTATCAATAACTCTCCAATTGATGATTGGATTGTCTTCAATGGGAGCAATAGGTACTTCAAGAACATGAATAATTTGTTCTGTTTGTTTTGATTTCTTGTTAACTTTTTGTTCCTGTGGAAGAGCCTTTCTTTTCTTTGATTTGGGTTTAGAAGTTTCACCAGGGGTTGGTGTTTCAGATTGAATGATTGTTGGATCTATTGCAATTAGGACCTTTGCTTTTTCTTCTTCTGCTTCTAATTCAGCTAATTCTTTCTTCTTGGCAGTACAATATTTATCTACTATTGTAATCATCTTCATTCTACCAAAAGATCTTGCACTATGCCCCTTTGACTTTAGAAAATCAATCATATTCTTTTTCTGTTCAAATATGTCATCTGGTAGTTCACCTTTTACTCTTTTACACTCAGCTACCAGTTCTTCAAGACAATTTAAGTGTTCTTCTTCAAATTTTCTATGTCTTTTAAATTCAGCTTTTTGATCTTCTACCATAACTCCTTTTATTTGTGGAATAAGTACTTCAGCTTCTTGATTTTCTTGATTTTTCAATCTTTCTTTTTCAGCCTTTTTCTTGTCTTCAAGAGCTTGAGTAATAGCCACTTTCTTTAAGTACTTCATATGGTTCACTTTCCATTTGGCTTGTTTAGCAGATCTGACATGGTTCATTTTGTTTACCATGTGATGACCTAAAGCTCTGTTGGGATAATCATCATCATAAATTTCTTTTCCTTTTCTAATACATGCTGGAAGTATAGATGGAGGTGGAGTGTATTTCATATCAGGAATACCAGTAATTACAATTGATGGAGAAAAGAACTTAATCTTATCTTCTGTTAGAATCTTGGGATGTGGAGGAAGTGCACATTCATCAACTTCAAACCAGTTCACATTATCATCAATGTCAGGTATGATAAGTGGTTGATCAAGAGTTGGAGGTTTTGTGATGATAACAAAACGTTCACGTTCAATAAGCTCTGGAATTTCTTCTTCTTCCTCTTCAGTAGTAACCAATGTGGTTTCTAATGGTATAACTGCTACTGGTATACTTTCTTGTTCATGTGCCACAATTTGTCTTTCTTCATTTACTACTGGTGAGGTTGCTGTAGGAATTACTACTGCTAGGGCATCAGTAGTATCCATGATATCTTCTTGTGTAGCATTTACTACTGGTGTATTTCTTTCTTCAACACGATCAGTAGTAATAACCTCTTGATCCTTTGCCTCAGTAATAATCGTAGGATCAGTAGTTTCTATCACAAATATATCTTCATCTATTTCTCTGTACAAGTCTTCACCAATATTTTGACTTGTTTCACTATGGACCTCTTTCAAGTTCAGGAGGGCTGCTGCTGCAATAGATTGATCAATCATCCCTTGAATTTGATCTTTCTCCCCTTTAGTGATCTCAACTTGTTGAGCCTCACTACCTGCAATCTTCCTTTGTAATTTCCTGATCAAATTGGATTGCCTTTGAAGCCTGTGCTCAAACCTCTTCTGCCTTTTGTTCAAGGTATTGATGTAGTGCTTCATGTAGGTCATGGTTTTTCCTTGATTGTTAAGTAACTCCAAACAGTGTTGTACAGTGGTTTTAAGGTTTTCCTTCCTAGCCGTCAATTTAGTGGTTTTAATACTGCCCTCAGCCCCTTTGGGTGGATCATTGGGCTCAATAGGTACATTGGTTTTAAGGTTCTCCATCCTATCTGTCAATTCAATTGGTTCTGTTCTACCCTCATCACTTCTTGGTGATGAAATGGGTTGTTTGGACCTACTCTTCTTCCTAGAAGAAGCAGTAGTGCCCCCCCCCCCCTTGTGGTTTCTTGGCACCGGGGTCCTCTCAGTAGTGCCTCAAATTCTGATTCATCACTGAGAGTTGCCGAGGTCTGGGTCCTAATGATGTTCTCACTATCATGTGCACCCACCTTTGGGGCATCAGTAGTGAGAGCCCTTTCCTCATGACCTCTCTCCTCCTGTGAGGTCAACTCTTGGAGTCTGGGGTTTGACTCAATTGGTCCCCTGGTGTCCTTTAAGGAAGTTTTCTTCCTTTTATAAGTTTTAGAGATTTGTTTGGCTATGGTCTGGTCTTCCTCAGAGTGAAGAGTAGCACTCTGGGGATTAATCTCATGTACCTGGGACACTTGCAGGACATCTGTTGGTTCATTTAATTGAGTGGACTGAATGTGTTCTGTTTGGGCTGTATTTAGTGGTGGAGTGGGTTGGGGTTCAATTGGGTGACTTGAACCTTCTCCAGTTGGGGGATGATCATAGATCATGTTTGAAAATAGTGGAGTGTCTTTACCAGAAAATTTAAATTGTTTTCTCATGTTTGCAAAAACCTTTTTGTTTAATTCTGGTGTTACAAAAATGTTTTTGGGAGTTGACAGATTTTGTAATTCACAGTTTATTATATGAGTTAGAAATCTTGGATACATTAAAAATTTTGAGGATGACAGATTTCCAAGCATTCCCTCAAATATCATGTTTGAAAAATTAAATACTTGTCCTGTGCTCAGACAAACAACAACAGATGCTATTGATTTGTTGAACTCATTCCAAGTACTTCTTTTTGGAGAGATACAATGTTGAATAGTATGTACCAAAAACTTCCATTGAGGTGAAAGAAGACCCTTTTGAAAAGTAACTATATCCAGTCTTCCTTCATACCCCATTTGAGTTGTTACTGGTATCACTGAAATTAGGGTTACCAAAGTTACTACTGTCCTCAGTATTAACTGTGGGAGCAGTATCAACTAAGATATATTTCATGATTTCTTGCCTTCCACTTGATAATGGTCCTGCTAGTTGGCTTTGATTGTTTGAATTTCATTTACACTTTCTTCAATGATCCTTAGCCTTTTGTTGAATACTCTGTAAGATTTGCTTTGAGTTGAGTATCCTACAGATATTCCATCATCTGCTTTGCAGTCAAATTTACCAATTTGTTCTCTTGTAATTAAAATAGTACAAGGACAACCAAATGATTTTAAGAAACTTATCGATGGTTTTCTTTTATTGAAAAGTTCATATGGTGTTTTAAAGTGAGGCTTAACTATTAATACTCTGTTCTGAACATAACAAGCAGTATTAACAGCTTCATCCCAAAAAGGTATTGGTAATTTTGAATCTGCAAGCATAGATCTGGCTGCTTCAAAGATAGTTCTATTTCTTCTTTCAGCTACACCATTTTGTTGTGGAGTTCTTGGTGAGCTGTACTGCCTGTCAATGCCCTTAAGATCACAAAAATCAATTAGGTTAGTATTTTTAAATTCAGTTCCATTATCACATCTGATTGCTTTCACTTTGAGATCTCTTGTATTTTCCAGTTTTACAATCAGATTCTTGATTATTTCACTTCTTTCATCTTTGGTCCGAAGAAAGAATACCCAAGTGTATCTGGAAAAGTCATCAGTAATAACAAGGCAGTATTGTTTCTTTCCAATACTCATTACATTTGTAGGTCCAAAAAGGTCCATATGTAAGAGTTGCAAAGGATTAGAAATAGAATTAATTGCTTTGGTCTTATGAGAAGACTTGTGTTGTTTACCTTTTAGGCAGGCAACACAATGATGATCACACATAAATTCTTTTTGTGGTAGACCAACTACCAAATCCTTTTTAACTAAATTGTTCATATTTTTAAAATTTGTGTGACACCTCCTTCTATGCCAAAGTTCTGATTCATTTGTGTTTGCCTTAGATATAAAGCAGTTGATCTCTTTTGATGAAATGAGTTCTCCCCCTATATCTAGGCAATACACATTATTTCTCCTTGGAGTTCTTAAAACAACATATTTTTCATCTAAAATAAAATCAGGAGAAAGAATGATGCACTCAACATCAGTGAAAAGAATTTTGTTCTTCTTATCACAGACTTGAGACACACTAACCAGATTGTATTTAAGCTCAGCAACATAAAATACATCATCAAAAGTAATCTTACCATTTGAAACTGTACCTTTACCTGTAATCTTACCTCCTCTAGGATTTTCTCCAAAAGCAACATACCCTCCTTCAAAAGACTTGAAATCTCTAAGTATTTGAAGATTTCCAGTCATGTGTCTAGAGCATCCACTATCAATATGCCATGTTCTACCTTCTTCAGGGATCTGGATACTCTGCACATAAAGTAAGAGGATTAGTTAATTTTGGGAACCCAAGCTTGTTTTGTCTTGGGTTCATCCTTTGAAGAATAAGTCTTTCTAACTGAAGAAGCCTTAGATGCAAATTTGTACTTAGTACTGATGTTTTGAGTCACTACTGATCTAGGTTTATACCCGTAGTTTTTAGTTTTTGAAAATTTTACTACTGATGGACCAGTAGTGTTTGAGTAGTATGAGTTTTGAGCATAATCAGTAGTGTTTTTGTAGTTATACCAGACATCATTGTAATTAGAGTTTTTACCAGTAGTAAACCTGGAATAGTTTCTACTGATATTTGAAAACTTTGAAAATTGAGGAAAACGATTTTGTGTTCCATTGTTTTTAAAATAATTGCTTCTGTTTGGACTTTTATACCTGGTATTTTGCACAAACCGTGGTGCAGTTCTTCCAAATTTATGAGTGTCAGCACATGGTTTATTGAATTCCTTTTGGTTTGGTGTTTTAGATTTCTTTTCTTTTGATTCTTTAGTTTGTTTTAATTTTAAGGTTTTTTCCTTTTCTTTGTTGATTTTGAATTCTTTAAATTCTTGATTGTTAATAGGATTGAAGTGACAGTTTTTAGCTATGTGGTTAAACTTGTTACAGACTAAGCATGATAATTTTGTTGATTTAGAATTTTTAGGTTTTCTTTGTTCTTTTATTGGTTTAAATTCCTTTGATTTCCCCTTCTTAAAATTGTAGGTATATTTTCTGAGTTGTATTTTGGGGATTCAGTTTGACTTTGTGTGGTGTGAAAACTTGTATCATTTGACTCCGTTGTTTGATCAGAAGATTCATTTGATTCATTACTGGTTTCATATTCAGTTTGACTTTCAATTTTTAAATCATTTAAAACTCTTTCTGTACTAGACTTTAATGGAGGAATAAAATTTGTTGGAGGTGGGACTGCATGATATCCCACTCCATGAATAACTTTTTCTGTAGTTTGATTGCTAGTTAACTCATTGACAATTTTAGAACTTCTTTCAAACTTTTTAATGGTTAGTTTATTCTGTTCTAGTTCCATTTGACATTCTTCTAGTTTGATCAAAGTCTCTTTTAATTTCAATTCAATATGTTCTTTTTCATAAGTGGTTTGTAGCAATTCATCTTTTATCTTTTGATCAGTTATTTTATAGATTTTAATTTGGTTTTCTAAATCAGTTATACAACCATTATATTCAATTCTTCTGTTTCTATTTAAAATCATCTCTTCTAGTGTTTCTTTATTTAGTTTTTCTAATTCTTTGTATGATTTAATGCATTCAGGAGTGCAAGATTTAGAATGTACCTCAGTAGTAGAAGGATCAGTAGTAAAGGCCATGAGAGCTTGGTTCTGTGCATGTTTTTCTGCTTGGAAGCTCCAGTCATATCCTTGTCCTTCTTGAGATACTAAGGCAGTTGAGTTGGACGTGCTGTTTTTGTTGTAGCTTGATCTTTGATCTTTGCTTGGGCATTCTCTGGCAAAGTGACCCAGATTGCTACAGTTGTAACATTTAACCTTGGTTTTGTCAAAACCAGCTCTATCACCTTTGTTGTAAGATAGGTTTTGTCTTCCAGTTCTTTTAAGAAACCTTTTGGTTCTTAAACTTAGCATAGCCATCTGCCATTTAATATCCATTTCTTCCAAATCATCAGGATTGAGTTGTTCTAAATCTTCACTAATCAATGCAGTATGCACATGACCAGTGAAGAAAGATTCTCTTGCTATATCTTCAATGCCTGCATTCTTTACAGCCTTCTGACCTGTTCCTGTATTTGACACAAAAGCAGCATTGTTTGAAGGTAGATTTGGAGGTTTAGTACTTACCTCAGATTCAAACACTCTCAGTTCATTGTAGAGTTCATCAAGTTCTTTTTCTTCTAGTGCATCTCCTTGTCTATATATCACAGTGTACATAGACCATTCTTCACCTAGAGACCTGAGAAACTTTCTGTTGACATCATCATTGTCTGGTTTATAACCAACTTGATTTAGTTCACCAATGAGTTTATTGAACCGATCAAATACTTGAGACAATGATTCATTCTTCCGTCCTTTGAAGTTTTCAAAGTCTTGTTTCAGAACAGACTTCATGTTTCGTTTTGTGCTCTTTGTACCAACAAACCTCTTTTTCAGAGCCTGCCATAATTTCTTTGCATCATCATGTTCAACAAAGAGATGTTGATAGTCGTTGGGAATGGCAAGCAAAAGAGTGCTTAGAGCTTTGAGTTCAACTCCTCTGTCTTTCTTCTCCTTTTCACTCTTAAGTTTGTCTGCTTCAGTTGATGAACCTGCTGCTTGAGTCTGAATCGTTTTGTTGCCTTCAACAACAACTTCCCACATGGAATAATCAGTAATAAGCATATACTGCTTAATTCTGTTTTTCCACATCCCAAAGTTGTTGGGAGTGAGAATTGGAATCTTGTTTGCTTGAGTACTTTCATTGTTATCAGACATGATTAACAATTTTAGGATCGAAAGTATGAAACTTTTTGCTGTTCTTAATTTGTAGATCTAGAACCGTAATGCTCTGACACCACTTGTCAGGATCGAATAACTCATGTTAGGTCACAACAACCCTGTTTTAATGTTAATTGATAGAATATTATACTTAGAGAAATATTAGAGTGATAACACAAGAATATAGTCAATGTATAAATCCACTAAGTGTGGCTTGTTGCGGAATAACAAGACCACTGATCAATTACAAAGATATGAAAGTGTAAAGTGAATTAGTGAGTACTCCTTTGCAAGATGATCTCTATTTATAATGTTATAGAGATCTTACATGATGAGCAAAGGAATAACCGAAGGACTAAGTAAGGAAAATGACTAAGATCAAAGGATTTGATCTTAGTCCGTTACTATACTGAGTATCACTCAGTCCTTCTACTCAGTCCTTGTACTCAGTATCACTATCTGATACTGAGTACTGATACTGAGTTCCAATACTGATCACTCAGTATCAGACCTAAACTTAGCTATATTATTCTACATATAAATCAAAGCTAGTCTAGGTTGTTTTGTTATCTTAAGATCCAAAGGGGCAAGGCTTTTTGCCTTAACAATCTCCCCCTATCTAATGATAACAAAACAATTACAAAGAGATAAACAAAAAATACAACAGCATAGGTAGCAATATCTTCTTCTTCATTTGCTGTTGATGGCTTCATTCTCATAGAAGACTTCTTGTTTAATGTGGAAAAACTCTTCTCTGCTTTTGAGTTCATCCCTTCTACTATTCAGAACTGCAACAATCTTCTTTCTGAACCAAGAGTCTTCTTTCTTTGTGATCATCCATTTCAGTCCAACAAGGTGACTGATTTGAGCTCTTGGTAGATCTTCTTCAGAAATGAAGCACTCTCTATCCTCTGAGTCAGTATACATATATCCAGAAGTTGGATATACGACACTCTTTTGATCCTGAAAAACAAGGTTAGGAGGAAGAGGGTACTTTTTAAGATACTTGTATGTATGAAGACATTCTGGTCTGTTGTTTGAGTAAGCCTCAGTCATCACACTGAGTGTTCTGTACTCTATTTCATGAAGTAAGTCCTTCTCATAACATACAGCAGCTACTGCACAGATCTCATCCAAGACTATTTGATCATAAGTTGATTTCTTTGGAAGCTCTTTGATCAGTCTTGTGATCTTCACCCAGTCTTGAAGACCAATTCTTTGAATATCATGAATAAATATCTTCATGGGAGGACTGATTAAGCCAGTACAAGTGATAGTGATTTTTCCTTCTTTGAGTTTCACTTTTACTTTATTGACATCCAGATTTAACCTATGTATCCCCCTTACATTTGGAAATGTTTTGGTCCTCAAGAACTCCTTCCTTTCTTCCTTATACTGAGTCCTAGCAGCAACCATATTCCAATAATGTTGAATATGGTCTGGACCCTTTCTTGAGATTCTATGTGAAGAACCAGGAGTATCAGTATCTGGGTCAGATTCTGGTTCAGCTTTGATTCCCAACTCTTGCTCATATAAAAATCTTTCTTGTTCTGCCCAGAGTTGTTGAGAAGTCAGTCTTGGAGCCTGCTCAGTATCACTGTCCAATGTATGAACAGGTCTTCTTTGTCTTGTTACCAAAGGAGCAGGTTCCTCACTTGATTCAGAAGAAGTTAGAACTGCATTGATGGGTCTTCTTGACAAGGAACTCCTTCTTCTAATCACCAGATTTTCTGGTTCTTCATCATCCGAGGATGATGATGAAGAATTTTCTTGTTCTACCAGATTCAGTGCATAGTTCACTAAACCTGGTTCTTCATCTTCATCATCAGCAATAGGCCAGATGAAAGGCCTATATACCACAATTTGTAAGTTATTTTCTTCTAGAACAGGTGGCTGTGGTTGGTCAGTGTGAGTCTCCCCCTGAGCAAATGGCTCAAGTGGTTCTTGAACTTGTAATGCTGACCTAGTTCTTTGTCTTCTTCTCTCATACTGAATGCGAAATGGCTCAGTATGAGGGCTTTGCTGATGTTGTTGTTGTGGAGGTTGATCTTCATTCAATCTTCTTCTTTTCTCCCCCCTGAGCAGATGGCTCAGTTTGATCAACCTCAGTATCTCTTTGTCTCTTCTCCCCCTTTTTGTTATCATTGGACGAGGAGGGAAGAGGATCAGTATCACCACCCATGTCCCCTTCTGGTTGTTCAAGAGTAGGGGAGGGCATGGGCTCAGTTGCAGCATCAGTATCACCAGCACCTCCTTCTCCTTCTCCTTCTTCATTGTGGTCACCATGTGAACATGGTGGAGTTTGTGGAGGCTGCTGTGGTTGTTGAAGTAGTGAGACTGACTGTTTTATTGAGTCAATATCACCACTCATCTTGTCCATTCTGGCTAGTATTATATTTTGAGTTTGTTGGATGGCCAGAATGTGCTGCATGATTGCTTGCAAAGTCACTTGATCTCCTGCAGCCTGTGATGCCTGAATGCCCTGCACAGATGGTGCTAAAGAAACAAAAAATATAAAACTGGTTAGAAAGAAAGGTTTATCAAATAGAATTGTGGTGTTGTTTAATTCTATAATCATATAAACAGAGTTTGTGAAGTCTGTATTTCATCTGGTTTATGATGGAATATTGTGGACTTGTGCCTAGCATGTGTAAAAAGGTTTTAGTAAAAGTGAGTGTGTAAATTTAAGTAGCTCAGTATAGGATAAGTCACATTTACTAAAAGGTTTGGGTTTGGGAATTCGAAGCCTGGGATGTGCTTCTAGTTATTTTCAATGTTTATCACTCGGTATTAGAGTGATAACAGAAATGTGGTTAAACCCCATGGGAAATTTTTGGATTTTGTGGCTTAAGGGTTTGTGATCATTTCTTGAATGATGCTACCCAACTCAAAAATAAGTTGGACATTATTCAAGCAGCACCAGTGGGTGTCAGTATGACATCAACCACCATTGTCTCTTTAAATGTTGAGACAACTGTAGACTGACAATGATCAATTTTGTGTGCTCAGTATATGAATTTTGCATAGCAGCAGTGGGCTAGCTATGTTGGCCATAAAAGGATATATATTTGAAAGATCGTTTGAGACTTTGGTCAGTATTGAGTTGGTACTGGCCAATACTTAGTCTCTATTTGGGAATGATATATATATATATATATATATATATATATATATATATATATATATATATATATATATATATATATATATATATATATATATATATATATATATATATATATATATATAAGTTTAAGGGCTTTTTAGAAATTCATACCTGAGACTCTGTCAGATTCCCTTCTAGCATCTGCAGAGGTCGGTGCAGGATCATGTGTTTGTTGATGTGCAGCACCAACATCTTCAATACCGACCTCTCTGTCATGCTGAGCACCTTCCAGTGTAGTTTGTGCATATTGAATCTCCACATCAAGAGGAACATGAGGTTCCTCAATTGGTTGAGCAGTTGGAGCTAGTTCTGGACCTGGAAGGTCAGCGGTGGCTGCAACTAGGCTTTGGGCTTGAAGAGATGCAGTTAATGATGGAATATTTGCAGGCTGCACCTCCTCAGATGATAAGTTTCCCATAATGATAGGAGAAATATTCCTTCTTCTTCTTTGAAGGACCAGTGGTGTGTCTTCGGAGGACTCAGTATCAAAGACTGTTTCAATATGAGGAGCATCAGGATCCTGTGCAGGTGGAGAGATATGTTGTTGAGTTGGTTCTTGAACTTGTGGAACATCCTGCATCTCAATATCTGGACCGGCCTGTGCTCCATTACCACTATTATCATTATTATCATCATCATCATCATTGTCTGACTCAGTATCAGACATGTCTTCTGCATCATCGATGTGTTCTTGAACAATGGCCCACATAGGAGGACTTAGAAGAGGCTCTCCTTCTCTTGGCCTGTAAAAGAAAATCTTCTCACTGAGTGGAGGAAGATCAACCCTTGGACTGTGAAATTCATCATAAGTATGTGTGGGCATTGAATGTTGAAAGATGAGTGATAAAAATCTGCAGAAAGGGACATTGCATTCCCGTGTGTTAGCCCGAACCAAAGTAGCTAATTCATTGAAAATTAGCCGAGCATAATCAATATTTCCTCCATAGTACAGAGCATGTATTATTTGCATCCCAAATTCGTTTATTTGGTCCAAAGCACCCGTCTTGTGAGTCATGCACCGAATTATTGTTGTAATGAGAATACCCCACATAGGACCAAATTCGTTTTTTTTGATGATTCCTGTTGTTCCTCTTCGACCCAAAAATGGCAGTACTGAGCGTGCCTCTGATCTATCAACAAATGGGTCATACTGAGCTTGTGCTGGAAGCATCAGTGTGTCACGAATGATTGCAGTAGAGACAAAAGCTCTTCTTTGATCCCTAATTACCCATCCAGCAATCATATCTGGAGAATCGAGTGTGGCAGAGTACCAAAACTCGCATAACATTTCTGGGTAAATTGCTCGAGGAGATAGGGTCAGTGCACGAGCAATTGGGCAATGCTTCATAAAGGTCACAATGTTCGTGAATTCTTGGCATACCCAGGCTTGAGGAATAGTGAAATTTGCTGTGATGTTGTTCCTCGCAAACCTGGGTAGTTCATCGTTTCGGAATTTGATTTCCGATTCAACTTCTGGAGCAACAAAAGTGTAATTCGCCATCTGTGATTTGGATTTGAAAAAGTTTGCTTGCTAATAGAAAGTGAAATCGTTAATCGCAGAGAGAATTGAAAATGAAAGAAAGAAATAACAGTTAAAAAATTTGAAGTAAAAATAAACGGTTATTTATAGGAGATTTGAAAGATAATTAAGGTATTGGGAAGTAAAAACGGCTGATTTGACTGCCTTATCCTCTGCCAACGGTAACTTTCTTATTAAGAAAGGTTACCGTTTGAGCAGTATAAGGATTAAGCTCGGTTTGAGCGCCGTAATACCCCAATACTGAGTTAAAAAAAAAAATTAATTTTAAAAAAATTTTAAAAATATAAAAACAATTAATTTACTATTGAAATTAATAAAAAAATAAAAAATTTAAATTTTGATGATAACAGACTAGTGATACTGATTGGTCAGTATCAACAGGAGTGATACTGAGCGCTCAGTTTTAAAGAAAATTTAAGAAAGATTAAGGATTCAACATGCCTAATTGCCCTAGTAAATACATAAACCTTTCCTCAGGAAGAGGTTTAGTAAACACATCAGCCAATTGTTCATCTGTTGGTACATAATCTACTTCAACCTTACCTTTTTCCACATTATCTCGAATAAAGTGGTGTCTAATATCAATGTGCTTGGTTTTGGAGTGATAGACTGGGTTCTCTGTGATAGCAATAGCACTCTTGTTATCACAATGAATGGGAGTCTTATGAAAGTTGAACCCATAGTCTAAGAGTTGATACTGCATCCATAATAATTGAGCACAACAACTTCCTGTAGCAACATATTCTGCTTCTGCTGTGGAAGTTGCTACCGAATTTTGTTTCTTGGATGACCAGCCAACTAGTCTTCCACCTAGGAATTGACATCCTCCACTTGTGTTCTTTCTGTCCAATCTACAACCTGCAAAATCTGCATCTGTGTACCCTTCAAGGTCAAAGTTTGAGTCTTTGGGATACCAAAGACCCAGGTTAGGAGTACCTGTAAGATATCTAAAGATGCGCTTAACTGCTTTCATGTGTGATTCTTTAGGATCAGCCTGATACCGAGCACACAAACATGTGGCAAACATGATATCAGGCCTACTAGCAGTTAAGTAAAGTAAGGAACCAATCATACCTCGGTATGTGGATTGACATACTGGTTTACCAGTTTCATCCTTACTTATCTTATCCTGAGTACCCATAGGAGTGTGCATGGAAGATAAATTTTCAAATTTGTATTTCTTTAACATGTCATGCACATACTTACTTTGATTTATAAAAGTGCCATCAGGCTTTTGTTCAACTTGTAAACCAAGAAAGTAAGTAAGTTCTCCCATCATACTCATCTGATACTGAGTTGACATTATCTTAGCAAACCAGTCACACATTGACTTGTCAGTGGAACCAAAGATAATATCATCTACATATATCTGAATGAGTAAGATGTCAGAACCTTTCCTTTTTGAAAATAATGTTTTATCAATTTTACCTCTTGTAAATTTATTTTCAATAAGGTACTCAGACAGGGTATCATACCAGGCTCTTGGAGCTTGTTTGAGCCCATATAGAGCTTTATCAAGCTTGAAAACATAATTAGGAAATTTGGAATCAACAAAACCTGGAGGTTGTTTAACATAAACTTCTTCTTGTAGTTTTCCATTTAGAAAAGCACTTTTGACATCCATCTGATAAACTTTGAAATTCTTAAAGGCTGCATATGCAAGATACAACCTAATAGCTTCAATTCTTGCAACTGGTGCAAAAGTTTCATCATAGTCAATGCCTTCTTCTTGCCTGTAACCTTGAGTAACTAACCTTGCTTTGTTTCTGATTGACAACACCATCCTTGTCCATCTTGTTTCTGAACACCCACTTAGTACCAATAATAGTTTTGCCAGAAGGAGGTGGTACTAAGTTCCAAACTTTGTTTCTTTCAAACTCTGTGAGCTCTTCTTGCATAGCCTCTACCCAATCTTCATCTAATAAAGCTTCATCAGCTTTCTTTGGTTCAATGGTAGATAGAAAACTTGAGAAGAAACAAAAGTTTGCAGTTGCTTGGGTTGGAAATTCTAATTTTCTTCTTGTTTGGACACCTTCTTCAATAGGACCAATAATGTTTGAGTGTGGATGGTCTCTGTGTTCCCTTAAATTGTTTCCTAAGGGAGCAATTGAAATAGGATCAACAATATCTTGTTGATTTGGTGTGTTGTCTGTCTGATACTGAGTGGAATTCTGATCAGTATTAGACAGTGCAGGTTGCTGTTCATCTTCATTTTGCAGAGTTGATGTGGATTCTTGTGAAGTGTTGGATGTTTCACCTTCTTCATAGATAGAGTGGTTCGGATCATTAGTTGGAAACTCAGTTTGGAGGTCCTCTGTTATGAGAACCTCAGTATTAGTCTCATTTGAGTGATACTGAGTTTGAACTTGATCAGTTTCATTAAACTTATTAGGAATAAAGTGTGGATGAAACTTAGGCTGTTCAGCAATGGAGTGTTCTGGATTGCATAGAATATCTATGCCACTTGTGTCTTCACTTGCTGAGGTAGAATGCTCATTCTGATCTTCATCGAATGTGACATGAATGGATTCTACAATCATCTTGGTTGAGATGATATACACTCTGAAAGCTTTAGAGTGTGGAGAGTAGCCCATGAACACACCTTCATTTGCTTTGGGAGCAAATTTATTGAGATTTTGTTTTGTACCGAGTACAAAGCATTTACTCCCAAAGATGTGGAAATATTCCACATTAGGAATCTTGCCATTGTATAACTCATATGGAGTCTTCAGATGTCTTTGGACTATAGTGGCTCTATTCTGAGTGAAGTTTGCACAGTTTACAGCTTCAGCCCAGAAACTCAGTGCCAGTCCAGCATGGCATAATAAAGTTCTTGCAGCTTCAATCAGTGTTCTGTTCTTTCTTTCTACAACACCATTTTGTTGTGGAGTGTATGCTGCAGAGAAGTTTTGAATGATTCCTTTTTCTTCACAGAAATCAGCTAATACTGAGTTCTTAAACTCAGTACCATGGTCACTTCTAAGTTGCTTGACCTTGTTGCCTTTTTGAAGTTCCCCTCTTTTTATAAAGGCAATGATTTCTGTTGTTGCATCTGACTTAGTCTTGAGGAAGATGACCCAAGTGTATCTTGAGAATTCATCAACTAAGACTAGAGTATAGATCTTTTTGGCCAAAGATGGTGTGCTGATAGGGCCAAAAAGATCCATATGTATCATAGTAAGAGGTTCATTGATGGAATGATTGACTTTGGACTTGAATGAACTCTTCTTCTGCTTGCCCATTTAACATGCTGAGCATAACTTATCTTTTGAATAAGTAATAGTGGGCAACCCTCTCACCAGTTTCTTCATACTGAGCTCGTTGATATTTCTAAAGTTGATGTGAGAGAGTTTCTTGTGCCATAGCCAATGCAATTCTGGCTTGACTTTAGAAAGTAGGCATACTCGAATAGTTGGGTCTATTTCAGATAGATTGACTACATATACGTCTTTTTCTCTTCTAGCAATGAGTACAGGCTGGCCTTTATCATTGTAGACGATTCCTGCAACCTTCCTGAATCGAGCTTCATTGTCATCATCACACATCTGGCTGATACTGAGCAGATTGTGTTTTAGACCCTCTACATAGGCAACTCTTTTAAAAGTTATGTTGCCTGCCTTGATCACACCATAACCTCTTGTCTTTCCCACCGAGTCATCTCCAAATTTAACAGAAGGACCCTTCTCTGGAGTATAATTGAGAAGATATTCCATACTGCCTGTCATGTGTCTTGAGCAGCCACTATCTAAATACCATTTTCTGTCACCCTGCACAAGACACAAAATAAGAGTTAGTTCTTTTTAGGAACCCATTTTTGAATGGGACCTTTGGTGGGATAAACATATTTTGACTTAATCTCTTTATATGGAGAGGTCGGTATCACTTCGGGGGTAACTTTAGAAGTTTTCTTTGGTGATACTGACTTAGTTTCTCTCCTTTTCTTTGGTACTGAGTACCTAGGACTTGAGAGATCAGTCCAGCATTCATCTCCCTTATGACCAGTATGATGACATCTATAACATTTTCTAGGTCTATTTCTAAACATATTTTCATAAGGTATTTTAGAAAAATGTTGCACTTTTGGTAGATCAGTATGAACAAGTTTTGCAAATTGTTTACTTAAAGATTTGACCTGATCACCAAGTGTTTTTAAAATGTTAATTTTGTCATTTTTAATAGGTATTTTAACATTTTGTTTTACTGGTTTAAAGGGTGGTGGATCTGGTTGCTTCTTTTTATTTGACAGAGGAGTCTTTCTAATATTATTAGTGGTAGACTTCTGGTCTCTGCCAACTAAGGATCTAGTTGAAGTTTGTTTTTGTTTATCATGTTTTGCAGAAACAACTTTAACAGGTTCTTTAGATTTCTCAGTATATGATGTTTCTGTTCCTGCAACTTCTGTATTTGATGAAACATGTGAGATATAAGTTGTCTTATTATCATTATATAATTCAAAAGTTGTTGTATTAAATAATAATTCAAAAGGTGGAACAGCAGAAGTGTCATACTGATCTATTTGGAGCTCATTATCAGAAATTTCTTTTATAGAAAATTCAATACTGGGTTCTTGTAGCTCAGTATAGCACTTTGAGCAGATGGAGGGACCAATAGGTTTTTCTAAAATTTCATTTTGACATCCAACTTCACATAAAATTTCATTTTCCTCATCATCTGACTCAGTTTGACATCCAACTTCACATAAAATTTTAGCTTTTACAAAATTAATAGGGTTCATAGTAGAAAACTCTTCAAATAAATCAGCAAAATTGTTCCTGTTTTTAAATTGAGGATCAACACCAAGTGCGGCCCTCACATTTTCTGGAAATTGTTCATTTAAACATTTATTTAATTTTATTGAAGCATTTCCCCAAGATTTACACTGTTTTTCAAATTTATCTTTTTCAAGTTTGTGTAAATGAGCTTTATCAGCTAATCTTTGGTTAATGTCTTTTAAATCTGAAAAATTTAATTCTAAATCTTTATACTTTGCTAGTTTATCTAAGTTTTCATTATTTACCCTTTCAAGTTCTTGAATTGTTAATTTTAAAGCCTTTTCTTTTTGTACAGAAGTTTTAAGATCAACAAGCATATACTCAAAAATCTTAGTTTTTTCATTCACTGAATAAGTTTGAAAGGAACTTACCTTGTACAACTGAGTGGAATCCCAATCAGTATGAACACTCATCCTCTCAGCCTCTTTGATATCCTTTTCAAAGGAGCTCTTCAAATCATCTTCAGTGAAAGCCATAAAGGCTTTATTCTCAATCTCTTCCTCATCATCACTTAAGTCTTCATCCATCCAGGCTTCTGAGTAAAGTGCTTGATGAGGTGCTCCATTCCCTTCTGCCCTCTTGCCCTTGCTCCAATTCTTCAGCTTGACATATTTGTCTCTATACCTTTTTGCTCGGTATGCAATCTTGTCATTTTGGTCAGTCTCAGAAGACTTGGTATGACAATTTGCAGCAATATGTCCAGGCTTTCCACACCTATAGCACAGACCTGATCTTGGGTCAGTATTAGAAGAGCTAACACCAAGCCTCTTCTTCTTCAACTGATCCAGCTTCATAGACATAAGAGCCATTTGAGTTTCAAGCTCTTCTGCCTCAGCATCAGCAAGATCAACTTCTGGTTCATCTGGCTCAGTCACAGTATAGGCCTGTTGCACAACTAGAGCCATGCCAGTGGAAGACTTGTCAGTTTTCTTCCAGTTGATCAGTCTTGCAGCATTATTCTCCTCATGATTCAACATTAGACCATACAAAGTTTGAAGTGTGTATGACTCAATGTTGTTAGCAGCATTGACAGAGTTTGTCATGTCAAGAAATTGTTGAGGAAGACTATCCAGGAACTTTTGAACAAGCTCTCCTTCCTCTTTCACAATGCCTACACTGATTAAATCATGGATAACAGTATTGAACCTGTTATAGAGAGTGGTGATGTCTTCATTAGGAGTTGAGAAGAAGTTTTCATATTTCCTTCTCATGTTGCTTTTTCTTTGCAACTTCACCTTTGCTGTGTCTTCATAGGTGACTGATAGACTATCCCACATAGCCTTTGCTGTTGGCAATTTCATAATTGCATTAAGTATCTCTTTGGTAACAGCATTACCAATCACCCCTTTAGCTCTGGAGTCTAAAGCATACAACTGATGATCAGTATCAGTCCAGTTGTGCTTTAGTTTAGGTACAGTTCTTATGCTCTCAAGAGCATCATCAGTAGCAGCAACAGGTTCCACAGTTTGTGGAATGATGGGACCATCATATAGCACAGTGAGCATCTCATGGTGAATAGATTCAAGATACCACTGAGCTTTAAGCTTCCATTGATGGAAGTCTTTTCCATCAAAGATGGGTACTCCCTTTCCAGACATAATTGGTGCAACAATTGTAGACATTTTGGATTTTTGAGTGTTGGAGGGATAGATGTAGGAAATGGCTGCCAGGGTTATAGATCGACTAAATAAGAGTTTATTTAGCCTGCTCTGATACCAGTTGTTAGGTCACAACAACCCTGTTTTAATGTTAATTGATAGAATATTATACTTAGAGAAATATTATAGTGATAACACAAGAATATAGTCAATGTATAAATCCACTAAGTGTGGCTTGTTGCGGAATAACAAGACCACTGATCAATTACAAAGATATGAAAGTGTAAAGTGAATTAGTGAGTACTCCTTTGCAAGATGATCTCTATTTATAATGTTATAGAGATCTTACATGATGAGCAAAGGAGTAATCGAAGGACTAAGTAAGGAAAATGACTAAGATCAAGGGATTTGATCTTAGTCCATTACTATACTGAGTATCACTCAGTCCTTCTACTCAGTCCTTGTACTCAGTATCACTATCTGATACTGAGTACTGATACTGAGTTCCAATACTGATCACTCAGTATCAGACCTAAACTTAGCTATATTATTCTACATATAAATCAAAGCTAGTCTAGGTTGTTTTGTTATCTTAAGATCCAAAGGGGCAAGGCTTTTTGCCTTAACAACTCAATCAAGTTATTAGAAACTCAGATCTACTAACACAAGAAGTTACAGCGGATTAACACTTATGTTATTAGATTAAGAACAATGTAAACTGCAATTGAATAAGAATAAAACGAAGAACACAGTTTATCACAAAAAGCTTCAATGTATTAATTCGTTCGATCAATACACTTATGTTTACAATTAATAAGGAACTATATATAATAGTCCTTGAAGCCTAAATTATTAACCTAGTTATTCTAGGAATCGATTACAATTGAATTACATAAAGATTTATATTCCGTAACTAACTCTACTAAAATCTCGGACTTGATCTGTTCCAGATATGCTCATCAGTAGTAAATCAGATCATCAGTAGTATTTACCTTTAGCAGTAGTAACTTCGAGACCAATATTAACTTGCATTCTTCAGTAGTAATTTAATCATCAGTAATAGATCGTTTATGTTCCAAGTGATTAGGGAATTACTTTTCCTACTATATTTTTTGATGTCTATATCACACTATACAAGTGATTCACATGCTGTACAAATAAATAATGTTATTATTATAGTACATGAATCAAAATATATAGTGTAAAAATCACCTATGGAACTATGATAATTCAGAAAAAAGAAAAAATCAAATGCAACAAATATTGATCACTCATTTCCAATAAATTCTTAGCCCAAGTCAACAGCTCCATAGTCTATCCATTTTAAAAAACCATATGCTTTGGAAAAAGTGAAAAACCATCATTACCTATTTACCATTTTGCCCTTCTCATCATGCCCTTTATATACACATATTATGAGTGTGTAGAGAGAGGGATAAAGAAGAAAACACGACACCCATGATGAAATTAATCTCAAACATTCATATTTGGTTGATTTTTGGTTCTTTACATGTGATTCATTCACAAACTATTCAAGACTCATGCAAAAGTTCAAATATTCAGATTCTTAATACTCAAATTTTTTTTGATACATCTTCTCTCATTTGCTCCAACGTTTGGTCCTCTGAAGGCTTCATTTTAAGAGTAAGTCATCATATTCATGCCTATAAATTATGTAAAGAGTCAAACAACTTATATATTTGAAAACCAAAACATTCGTTGCAATTTATTGACGAATTTCTATATATATATATCGTCTCTTAAATACCGAATAAGATGTGATTTATGCAACATATCCATTGTTTGATATAGTTGTATAGTTTACTGTAAAATTTGCACAATATCATATATGAAATATGTTAGATAGCTGAAAACAAATCTTACCTATAGTAGATTTAATGAAGACAAACAAACTGTAGTTGAGACCCAATCTAAAAAGTGATTTTAGATCACAGGTGTACAAGTAATAAAGTAAATATTGTGTACATATATAAATTACCTCCTATATTGAATCCATGTTTCCGTTTACAACCACGAACATTTGATCTATTAGTATCAAGATGACTCATCAACTTAGAGGTTGTATGTTCAACGACTATTTAACATACCAAATGTTTTAGTATTTTCCTTTAACACCTGTCCCTATTTTCTAGTGCGTTTTGAGAAAATTGCTATTAGGTGTACATTGTACTTGAGTGCATCTTACTTAGACGGTTTAAATAGGTTTAATAATACAAATATCTTTATTTTAGTTTTTAATGCTATGTTTGTTTAGTGTTAGATGAGTAATAGACAACTTAACTTTATGAGTTCTAACTCTTTACAGAAAAAATAAATTTTCCTAACAAGTGTACTTTATTAGCTTAAACTTACCTAAATTTGTCTTAATATGCATCGATGAAGTGCATATTTTATATTTTTTTTAAATGGATTGAATATATTTTTAGTATGAAAGTCTTAAGTTTATTAAATGTACGTTAACATGTTAATACAAACATTAGAAAAACTCAAAAATAATAAGAGTAACAATTAATTTATTACACAACTTTCAACCAATAAAAGTGTTTTCAACATTCAAAATGCTGTATTTTAGCAAAGTTTATAAATAACCCTTGATTTCTTTTATACATATAGATTAGCAAAATATGACAATTAACCGCATGTGATATTTTTATATAATCAAATGTACCTGTATACTTAATTATTACATGTGATATATATTGTCTATTCACATGTGAGCAACTATACAATCACATGTGAATATGTGATTATCAGATAATGTTATTATTTTCCTTTTGAAAAATATCTCTCCATATATAAAGCATGTGATTAATCTTAATCATTAGTTATTATTGATTAACTTTTGAAATTAATCTCCTGAGACTATAATTAAAAGATTGACTAAATAAAACAATTTACATGTTTTCCCGATTAGTCAAATATTAAAAAGATTAAATTAATATTAAATACTTTTATTGTAATAATATTAAAAAAGAAAAAGACATTTAAGATATAGGGGATGATTTATTCACTACAACTTTCATTGCATCTACCAAAATTATTGTATAGATTACTTGTACAATTAGATGTAATATTTATACTTTGTAATGTATTTGCTAAAAATTGTGAATATTGTATATAAACATATCACTTGTACTCTTTGTTTTTAAGGAAAAGCAGAACATATTAGAGTAAACATTAGTCAATTATCTCCATAATGTTAAAAACAAAAGGAAATTAATAGACGAAATTATGCAACAAACATTAAAAAATAAATCGTTAATATCTTACAAAAAAAATTGGTTGTTACTTGTTACAGGCCGCACAAACTGGGCCAAATTTATGGAGCTTCGTTTTGTCAGCGCCGAATACCAATTCGTATGTAGCGATGGGGTTTTCGCCCACCGGCGGCATGGTTGGTTCCAGCGCCGTTGTCGGTTGGATGGCAGGTGACGGTTCTGTCACCATGAAAAAGTATTTCCTCGCCGGAAAAACACCAAGCCAAGTGGTGGTTGATCAAGGAAACCTGCAAATATTGGCAAACACATCTTCCATCATTTCGTTTTCATCTCGGATGTATTTAGCATTTCAATTGATGACAAATCAACCCAGCCAGCAGCTGGTGTACGCCGTCGGTAGCAGCAATAACCCAGCTCCGGCACCGCCGGCCTTCCGATTGACGGCGCATAGGAACCAGATCACCGTCGCTTTCAATTACGCCTCAGGTTTGTCGTATGTGAATAAGAAATACAATCTTAGACTCATTTATTACTTGAGTTACTGTATTCTAACAAAATTTCAAAACTCACGGAGTGTAGAAATTACGGAGTATATGTTTTTGAAGCGTGTTGATACTAAATATTTTCTGTTTGTTTAAAAATATACAGAGTATAACAGAACAGGATATATGTCAATATAATATTTAAAACATGTCTTAATTTATACTCCCTCCGTCCCACAAAAAAATTCCCATTTGGGTTTTGCACAAGTTTTTAGGTGATAGTTAGTGGTGGGGTCATTGATAATACTTTTGATTAAAATATAAGGTTGGATTGGAGAGAGAAAGATAGTTAGTGGATATTAGTGGTGGGGTCTTTAGTAATAATAATTTTTTATTGTGTGGAGCCCATTAAATATGGGAAATGGGAAGTTTTTTGTGGGACAAAAATATAGAGTGAAATGGGAAGTTTTTTGTGGGACGGAGGGAGTACTACGAAGTATATAGTATATGAAGTACTCCCTCCGTCCCACAAAAAAGTTCTCATTTCTCCTAAAGCTTTTGTCCCACAAAAAAGTTCCCATTTCTCACATGTGGTGGGCTCCACACAATAAAATATTATTATTATTAAAAACTCCATCAATAACATCCACTAATTATCTTTCTCTCTCCAAACCAACCTTATATTTTAATCAAAATAATACCAATGACCCCACCATTAACTATCACCTAAAATCTTGTGCCAAAGGGAAATGAGAACTTTTTTGTGGGACGGAGGGAGTAATATTTATGACACTTTTCTTAAATTTAATTTTAAGTACTACTCTAACTATATAACATTATATTTATGACAGTTATAAAGTCCAGTCGTGAATATATATGAAAATTAGGTGTAAATTAGAATTGTCGTTAAAAAAATGTACTATAACTTTTTAATGCATATGATACAAATCTTAAACACAAAGTTATTTTGATATTAAAATGAAATTTAGTTAGAGTAGTTCAAAAAAATCACCAATGCAAAAGTTATTATTATTATTATTATTATACTAAATAAGACATGAGAATGGTATTACTTTCTGCTAAATATTCATAGTTATCTTCCTACTTTTTTGATCAATATAAGTGTTCAAATTAAATGAGAAAAGCAAATGAGCGGATTCAATATGTCAATCAGGTATGAGGATCAAGTAGGAAATGTAATATGAAATATTTACATTGCCATACACATAAATCCAACAATTAACCAATACAAGAAGTGCCGTGTGGTAACTACTAACATATGTTATGGTGGGGGCTAAACGAGCAGTTTTGCTGGATAATGAAGTTATCCTAAGGGAATAATGAAAGATTTGACCAGAGACAGTTTTAGCATCACAATCATCATAAATCATATACATTATGAAATTAATTTGTGTGATCATCATCACAAGCAGCTGGATTCAATTGAGTTTATTCTTTTCTGGTCATGATGTTTATTTTTCCTAGGTTGGGTTACCAAATCAAGACAAGCCAACTTTTGGTACGAGTTAAAAGAAGTTTATGTAGACTGAGTTAACTTTCGAAAAAAAAACATATTTTGTTTGGTTGATATAAGATTTCTGGTTGTTAAAAAAAATTGTCCAATTATTTTTGGTTTTTTAAATAGTTAATATGTTAAGTATGATTAGAATTGTTCGAAATAATCCTTCATTTTTTAGTCCTAAGGGATAAATCTTAACTATTTGTCAATAAAATTAATGGTCAAGATTAATCATATATAAGTATTTCATACATGAAAGGGTATAGCATTATTGGTGTAAGGTGTTGTCCATGATCCATAGGTCATGAGTTCAAGCCCCGTTGTAAACATATGAAGTAGATTATGTGTCGTTGAAAAAAATAGTGGAAAAAAAATTCATGTGATTTAATTTCATAATTTATATAGAAAAATTATACTGCTTTTTATTAAGAGCATTGGGTACCATGTCTTGAGCTAAACCGTTTCATCAATGTGACCTCATCATTTCCTATTTCACATTCACACCCCTAAATACCGTTTCACTCATAACTCAACTCAAAATAATTTTTTTTTGAACTTAATAAATATCTATCACTCACAAAATCCCGAGCCAGCGGACTCACGCCCAACCTCGCGCACACCACACGCAGTGTGTTGGCGGCGCCAATTGGGTTTGCCACATAGGACTCCCCCTACCCATACACAATGCTATAATATTTCTACTTTATCTTATTACACATACAATAATTAGTATGAGAATAAATAAATTTTATTTTTTAATGTCATCATTTGATTGAACACTTATATTAATCAAATTAATAAAAAAATAAGTAAGAAAATTTTGGTAGAAACTAAAAGGCAATACCATGTGTTCTATATTTAGCTTAAATACAACATTATTATAAAAAGACCCGAATTTTTATTTTATTTTATGAAAGGATTGATCATCCATCCAACAAACGCATGTTTTAGGATGAGTTGTTGAGAGTTGAGTAGAACACTAGTCCTATTATTTGACCCCACAAAATGGAGTCACTCTTTTATCTAAAGTTTTTAATGATTTTCTTATAGATTGAAAACGAGTATTACTTGTACATAAATTTTTTATTTTAGACTATTTAAGGGTGTGATGACGGCACGAGTTTTACTTAGTACGATACTAGGATACTGATAAATAATTATTAATTTTCATTTCATTATATAAGTGCTATTTATCATTTTGGTTAAACATTTTTCGGTTTATCGGTTCGTTTTTATGTATTTTCATAATATTTAAAATTGAAGGGTTTAAAAAATATTTAAATGTTTATCTGATTTACGTGTAATCTAAATCATTTGACACATCAGTGCTCTGTCAGCTGACACTCTAACTAACAGTCTAACACATTCAGGCCGACAATACTTTTTCTCTTCAGTTTTTTGGGTCTCACGATTATAAAATATACGCACACAAAATACTAAATACCTTATTAAAATACCCCTTGGTCTCAACCTTCCCCTCGTCCCTTCCCTTCATATAGCCGAAGCCGTTAACCTTCTCTCTCTCCAACCAAGGCATGGTGCCAACCGTTGGATGAAACTAAAGGAATCGAAACCCAACTGACGTGTCCATTTGCACTTATATATTAGCACTTATATATGTTGTATTTTGTTTTGGATATTTTAACTATGATTTGAAACATCAATAACATAATCCTTACAATTAATGATTTATATAATTATTGTTCACAATTTATTTATGAAAATTCTACGTTTTTTGTGAACCGTAATTATCTAGTGAACTTTTAAGCAAAATAATGTTGTCCCCAATGTTTTTTTTTTCTCATTCAATGGAGTTTTTTTAGTATGAAATAAAAAGTTATCGCAATTATTTTCTCTTTATATATCTTTATGTGTGTATGTTGTGTCATTAGGTGTGGGTGTGAGGTGACTGCTGGAGTGCTAGTTCGGGATGGGGTGTTTGTTGTCCACATCATGATCGGGGTGTTTTCTTTCCTTTCGTAACCTAGTTTTCGATTCACTTTGCAAGCTAACTAATCTCATAATGATCACATGCTATGCGGGTAGCTTGGAGTCTGCACCCGTGACCACAAGGGACTAATTTTTGTTGCTCATGAGGATTAATCTTGGGACCTTCTTGACATTCCATTATTTTTTATGAGACCAGACCCTATCCACTGAGACACAATCCATATAGTTTAGCGTCGGGTGCTTGTATGCGCATATATGTCTATTTTGTTTAAAAAGTGAAAAAATGGTATTCGACCATAACAGGGTGACAAAATGACAATAGTCGAGTATAAAAAATAATATAGTGTATGGAGAAAAATAATGTGACACTAACGTATTGAGTGCAGTATAATGAACCATAACCCATGCTTTAACAACTATATCCAAGTCAATTATCTAGAAACTGAAGTAAATAAAATTGTAAAATTAGAATGCTTGAAACTTTTAATAATAATATTCTCAGGGGTCTTAAATTATTATTAATAATTCTAATTTCACCTTTTTTATTTCTTTTAACAAAGGGTTGTATGTGGAGTTGTTGATTACTGGTCCAAAAGGATCCAAATTGTTTCGGTCCCGGTTCACTCTCAACCAAACATTTATATTGAGGTAGTCAAGTGTAAACAATGAGATAACATTTTAATCATTTTTAAAGACATTTGATGAAACTACATTTTGCTGATCCTAGCTATGGTTGAGAGATAAATCTGTTCCTTAGAATAATTGTATTTTAATTATAAAAAAACTAACTTATTTTAATCATCTTTAGTTCCTTATATGTTATGTTATTTTCGTGACGTGCTAGGTCAAGGTAACCAAATGAGCCCTCCATATTCGAATTTAAAAAGAGTTCATGGGATTTTAAATGCGGTTGGATGGGGTGTCTTACTCCCAATTGGAGCTATGATTGCTCGTTACTTGAAGCATTTGGGTCGGTCTTGGTTATATGCACATTCACTCATTCAATTATCAGGTTTTATTATTGGATTAGCGGGCATCATATCAGGACTTATTTTAAATGATCGTATTGAGATCAACGTTGCCAAGCACAAAGCCCTTGGCCTAATCATTATTACCCTAGGTTGTTTACAGGTTTGTTTAGCATCTTTTTATGCAAGATACAAAGTTTATTATACTTTCTTTTTATCATAAATAAACACAACAAGTTTATTTTTTAATTTTATAGATTATTGCCATTTTGATTCGGCCGAGTGAGGATACAAAGGTGAGGAAGTATTGGAATTGGTATCATCACAACGTAGGACGACTTTTGATAGTATTGGCAGCTTTCAACGTTTTCTACGGGATCCATTTAGCGAATGCAGGAAGTGAATGGAATGTTACTTATGGAGTATTTCTTGGAATAATTGTTACTATTGCTCTAAGTTTGGAGTTAAGGTTGTTAACAGAAGAAGAATAAACCTAAAACATCTATATGTTTTTTAAATGACTAGTTCCTTATTGTGAAATATGTATATTTTGTTGGTAATTTTAGAATTACCTATTTCAATTTTAGCATAATGGAAATAATGTGTATGCCATGAGTTTCATACTTTAGTTCTTGTACAAGTTAGGAGGCGATGCCCCTTGGACCCGGCTGCCCCTAAGACCCTGCAAGGGGGCTAAAATGACCAGTTGGTGAATTTACCAGCTGGTGGATAGGCAGTAGCTGGGTAGCCAGTTGATGCATTGAGCTGCTGCAATGCAGCGACCGACGACTGCTGTTGTGCAGCGACCAGCTGTTGCGACAAGCAGTGTTCTAACTGCTGGAAATCGTTTATAACTGCTTCTAATTACGTGGAACTGATCCTAATTTCCAGGAGCCGCTTTAACCTCTAAATTATGTTTGTTTGAAAATGGGCATGAAATTGTACTCTCTCTTGACATACTATCAAATACGAATTCTTTTAAACCATCTATTACTATGAATTAGAAATTGTGCCTAATTTCTAGTTTGTTTCTTTGGAATTATCCCTATAGTTAAAATTTCGGGAAACCCAGACATATGGTCGAAATATTAATTCGGAAAGTGTCATTTAGGATTGCTTAGTAAAATCCAACATTACCTAAAACAACCCTATATAGCCCCAACATATTTGTTATTGTTACACTATTGATTTAGATATCTTAACTTCTGCTTAGTTATGCGCCATCATTGAAAACCATGGATATTAAAGTAAAGGCTTTTGTTTTGGTTCCTTGTTTAAGTTGGATGTTACGTCCAACCGTATCTGCAGGAACGGGTGATGGGTCCGGTTATTGATGAAACATTGAAACAGGGTCATGACTCGGGATCGGTTTACATATGGCAATAACGTTGAGGAACACGAGTGCATTTCCTTAATAATGATAGGAGCCAAAGAAGAACAAGTTGCAATTCCCTTCTTGGCACAGTTTTACCCGATGTCGCAAAATGACATTGTTATATACTTGTTCTATGATGGAATTTAGTGAAGTCAGTACAAGTGTAGTAATCGCCCCGAGTTAACCATTCTCATGCCTCCTCAAAGGAGCGTCCACAACATAGTTTTCTTCCCCCTTTTGTATTAAATAGTAAAATCGAACCCCATTAACTTTGTTAGCCACCTCTCTCGTGCATCAGTGACAATCTGGTGACAATCTTCTTGAATTTGTTTTTATAAGTAATATTAATTTTTTAAAAAGTTTCACAAATAATGTTGTTTTTCCCACTTTAGTAAATAGGGTTAATGGTATCGCTGAAACCGGATCTGACACCCGGTTTTGCCGAGGCCGGATCTCTGACACCCGGTTTCGCCGATGCCGGGTTTTAGTCCTGCTTTCTTTTAACGGCTACATTACTACTGCATTTGTGAAATCAAATAAGCTCACACGAAGCTGGATACCTTTTACACATTTTTCTCCCAAAATGATGTAAAATCATATGATCATGTAATGCAACAAAGTTCTCACCTACAAAATAACATTAAGATCATAATATTTAATATATATTCTAAAATATATAAAAAAGGGCATATAATATAAAATAAAATATTTCAAAATTTCCCATCAGATGAATTTAGAATCATACAGGTTAAGGGCTGACTCAACCAAAAGATTAACCGCAAATTCATGGTAACCCGAAATGATGCTTAATATAAATTCAAAAACCATAATTGCCATGAATTAAATGAAAAATAGAGTTATTGTGTAAGACATATCTTCAACAAATTAATTCAATAGCCGCAATATTGTTTAAAAACTTTGCAATATTGTTTAATAATCAAAGGATGGACAAAGTGGAAACTTCAACAAATTCATTGTGTACCCGCTCTAATACCGAAATCGTAATATCCTTGATTCTTCATGTAATCATTTATAATTTCTTGTTTTATTAGAATCACAGATCGAATAACTCAAACAATTATTAGAATCACATAACTCAAACAGTTATTAGAATCACAAATCTACTCACGAATAGAAGTTACAACGGATTAACACTATTGTGATAATCAAGAAAAATGAACTGTAAATTATATATGAATAATTAAGAACACAGTTTTCACAAAAAACTTCAATGTATATTAATTTGAATGATCAATACACACGTATGTTTACAATTCATAAGGAATTATATATAATAGTCCTTGAAGCCTAACAATTTACCCTAGTTATAATCGAATTACAAAAGATATTATATTCTAAACAAACATTCCTAAGATCTCGGACACGATATATACTTCAAATAAGCTTCATCAGTAGTAATATCGTTGATCAGTAGGAACTGGTGACATCAGTAGTATTCACCTCATCAGTATCAACTCCTTAGCATCAATATGAGGTTGATCAGTAGTATCTGCACATCAGTACTAAACATGATTAAACCCAATAATCTCCCCCTAAACTTATTAATTCTTTGTGAATTAATCAAGTTTCTTTTCTTGTTTCTTTTCCTTCTCTTCTTTTTCTTTCAGTTCTTTAAGTCTTTTATGTTCATCCAGATCAGCTTTCTTGATTTTAAGAAATTCTTGTCTTTTTACTTCATGCATTAATGGATCTATTGGTCTGTTGAAAGAACTTATAATCATTTGATGTACTGACTTCATTGAGTGATTGTATTTTCTTTCCACTAAGTACAATTGACATCTTTTGTTGAATCTTTCAATGAAGTACATATTGCAAGAAGGAAGAACATTCCAAGCAAAAACATTTTCTTCACTTTGAATCTTTTCAGGGTATTTCTCTGGATAAAATGCAGCATCAATCATTTCTGTTAGGTATCCAGCTCCTGAATTCTTCCATTGAGAATTAGCCATTATTGGCTTTCCAATTTTTAATATAGTTATAACATCACTTCTGGAAAGTGACATTATCAATGGCTTCCAGGCTATAAATCTTTGAATTGACTTATCTTTTCTGATAACATCAATTATATTATTCATTACCCTCCAGTTGATTATTGGATTATTCTGTTGTAGATCTTGAGGGTCTTCAAGAATGGGGAAGTATTGTTTGGCTTTCTTTTGTGCAGACTCAACATCATCAATCATCTTTCTTTTCTATGCAGTTTGATTGGAAGATTCACCAATCAATTTTGTTCTTTTAATCACCAGATTAGGATCAATTTCTTTTAGTTCTATTAGTTTGACCTCTTTGACCTCTGGTTCTGCCAACTCTTTCTTCTTTGCAGTGCAGTATTTGTCAAATATGTTCACCATTTTCATTCTTCCAAATGATTTTGCACTGTGATCTTTTAATTTTAGATATTCTACCATCTTTGATTTTTGTTCAATGATTTCATCAGGTAGTTCATCATTTAATTGCTTGCACTCTGCTACGAGATCTTCAAGAAGATTAAGTGATTCTTCTTCAATTTGTTTCTGTTTATCTGATTCTTCTTGTTGACCTTCTACTAAAAATTCTTCAATCTCTTGAATGTCTTCAGCTGTAATCTTTTCTCTTTCAGCTTTCATTTTGTTTTCCAATTCAAGAGTTTTTGCACATGTTCTGTGGTACCTCATTCTTTTCACCTTCCAATGATATTGTTTTAGCGGTCTAACCAAATTTATCTTATTAACCATGTGGTGACCTAATGCTCTGTGAGAAAAATCATCATCAAATACTGTTTTTCCTTTTCCAACACATTGTGGCAGAGGTACAAACTTCATATCCTGCACCGGATTTATATGTATTTTTGGTGCAAATGTATGTGCTTTCTTCTTTGGAAGAATCTTTGGGTGAGGAGGTAATTCAAATTCATCTACCTCTTCCCAGTTGACATCAGCATCAAAATATGTAACTACAACTTCTTGTACTACTGGTGTAGTTGTTACTGCTGAATTAGTGTAATTGGTACTTGTGGTGTTGCTGCTACAGACTCAGTAGTACCTGATGTAGTTACTACTGGTATTAATGATTGTAAATTGAAAGGTCTGTAGATTACCAGTTTCATGTTTGAGGAGTCTACTGAAGGGTTTCATAACACTGATCAACCCATTGGGTCGACCACCTGGTGTCTTGGTTCGAACCAACTGACAAGAACATGATGGTGTTCTTGCCGGTTAAACCAACTAGCTAGTTTAATCCCTAAAAGCGGAACTGAGATTAAACCTAATCCTTAAACCCTAAAGGATTATAGGAACTTGGAAATCAAACTTGATTAACAAGAAAAAGAAACCTTATTCGAAGAACTCGAACACAAACATTGCTTGTGTGTGTTCGTCGATCAACAACCAAGAACCCTAGGGTTCTTGGTGCTGAATTCGTACAAGAGGAGAAGGGGGGAAAAGGGTTTCCCAAAACATACCTTAATCTTGCTTAAGTAAGTCCAGTGATGATGAACACAACGAGAAACCTTCTAGTCGGTTCTTGCAACGATCCTTGAATAACTCGATCGATCTTCGATGAACGCGAAGAACGGAAGAAGAACACGAAGAACACGAAGAACACAAGCTTGTGTTCTTGGGGTGTTCAGCCGAATTCAAGGGGAGGGAGGATGGGAATTTCGTGGCTTAGGGTTAAGCATTAGCGGAATTAGGTTAAGGCTAAGATCTTCTATTTATAATAGAAGATCTTTCACTTAGAACCCTTCTAGTTTAACTAAGATTAACTTGTTAATTAAACTTATCCTTTTACACATTCAACCCTCATAGGTTTACTAGTTATTATTGTCATACTTAATTATCAAAAGTCGATCTTAGTATTATACACTTATATATTTCGGTATATACATACACGAAATATATACTTGTGTTTTATACCTTTAATAATTAATTATATAATAACTTTTATATAATCTTTAGACAATAATATTATCCAATTACTATATGATTTAATAGCTTTAAATCATATCATGGATAATCTGTAATTAACACATTGTATATTTACTCAACTAGTAAATGTACAAATACTTGTATTAATTAGTTAGTTAAACTAATTAATCTAGTAATAAGTTAAACTTAACTTAATACTTAACTGATTCATAATGACTATTATGAATCATTCCTCTCCAAGTATCATTGCATAATAACTACCCGTATTACATGCACTCACCGGTGTGACCCTTAAGTGTTTCGTAGGCATGGATGTACCACCATAGGTTGACTAACTCTGCACATAATTCCAACATCTACTACTGGTGAGGTTTCTTCTGTTGATACTATTGGTATGACATCAGTAGTAACTAGAATATTTGTTGCTACTGTTGAAGGAATTAGTACTGATGTTACTTCTTGGACTTCTTCTTCAATTGGATCAGTAGTAATTACTTCAGTTTGTTCAAGTACCACAGTAGTGTTAGTGTCAGTATTAATAGGAGAAGGTACATGTTCTGCTGCTGGAGATTGAGGTGCAGACACAAATAATCTTCATTCATGATTTTAACTCCTCTATCAAGGTCTTCATCACTTTGACCTGTTTCACCATGGGCTTCTTTAAGATTTAACAGGGAGGCTGCTGCTGCTATTGAAGTGTCAATCATATCTTGAATTTAATTCTTCTCCCCCTTAGTGATCTCAACTTGTGGAGTATCACTACCATCAACCTTCTTCTTCAACTTTCTGATAATGGATGATTTAGCCTATATTCAAATCTTTTCATTCTTTTGTTCATTGAGTTGATGTAATGTTTCATGTAGCTCGTGGTTCTACCTTGATTATTGATTAATATATGGCAATTTTGTATAGTGGTTTCAAGGTTTTCCATCCTATCCGTCAATTGGTTTTGTTCCATGCTACCCTCATTCCTTCTAGGTAAATCATCGGGTTGATTTGGTACATTGACTTTAAGGTTTTCCATCCTTTCCATTAATTCAGTTTGTTTCAGTCTACCCTCATCCCAACTTGGTGATTCATTGGATGTTTTAGATACTCTCTTCTGCCTAGTAGAAGCAGAAGTACCTCCCCTTGTGGTTTCTTGGCACCGGGGTCCTTTGAGTGCCGCCTCAAATGATGAGTCATCACTCAAAGTTGCCGAGGTCTAGGTCCTAATGATATTCTCACTAGCTTGTGCACCAACCTTTGATACATCAGTAGTGAGAGCCCTTTCCTCATGCCCTCTCCCCTCCTTGGAGGAAAACTCTTGGAGTGTGGGATTTGACTCAATGGGTTCCCTGGTGTCCTTTTAGGAAGTTCTCTTCCTTTTATAAGTTGTAGAAATTTTCTGGCTTTTAGGTTGGTCTACCTCAGAGTGAAGAGTAGCACTCTGAGGTTCTATTTCATGTACCTGGGACACATTCAAGACATTTTGTGGTGAGTTTGATTGAGTGGATGATGAGGATTATGTGTGGGCTGTTTTTAGTGATGGAGTGGGTTGAGGTTCAATGGGTTGATTTGAACCTTCTCCAGTTGGGGGGGGGGGGGTGATCATAGATCATATTTGAAAATAATGGTGTTACCTTTCCAGAAAATTTGAACTTTTTGTTCATATTAGGGAAAACCTTTTTGTTTAATTATGGACTTGAAAAAATGTTTTTGGTTTTAGAATGATTTTTAGTTTCACGTTCTAAAATATGACCAAGGAATGTTGGATATATTAAAAATTTTGTAGGAGATAAATTTCCAAGCATTCCATCAAAGATCATTTTTGAAAACTTGAATACTTGATATGTGCACAAACATACAACATCAGATGCTATTGATATGTTGAACTCATTCCAAGTACTTTTTTTTAGAAGAGATACAATGTTGAATAGTATGTATTAAAAATTTCCATTGAGGTGAAATTAAAGAAAACTCTTTTGAAAAGTTAATATGTCTGTTCTTCCTTCATACCCCATTTTCAATATATTTTCAACAAGTTCTTCCTTGGAAAGGAGAGATGTACCTGACTCATCATTGAGTTGTAGATGTTGTCTGATTGATTGTTCTGTGATTATTACAGAGTTTCTATCTACTACTGATTTGATTTTCACTATGTTCCCTTCTTCTAATCTTTCAACCTTTTCCCAGAATTGAATAAGATGTTGCTCACAGATTTTAGGATTTACAGTTAGAGCAAATCTTATTGGGGAGTTTTTAAAAAACATTACTATTGGTCTAAACGCTCTGGATCCATCTGGATTCCTTAGAAAAGCAAGCATATTGTGGAATTTAGAGTATTGAAGATCAGTTTGAACAACTAGTGGTTTTCTCAATGCCATTTTTTATTTATGAGAGAATTATGAATGAGAATTTTAGGATTGAAAGGTTCATCTTGTTACTGGTTGAGGGTTTTGATCGGTTTCAGACTTAGGGTTTATCGTAGGGTTTAGCACATCGAGGTTTGGATAATGCTTAATTAATCGATTTGTGCTATTTATAATTTTCGAATTAACCTGCAAAAGGTCGGAAATACCCTTCGAATCTAAGCATAATGGCTATTTTCATGGGGGTCAGTATGGTAAACCTACGTATTGCATAAGAAACGGTCGATCAGTAGTAACTAAGTATCAGTAGTAGCAGAACGTCAGTAGTAACTACATCAATAGTTACTATGATTTTCTAATAAACCTAATATTCAGTACTACAAGATCAGTAGTAACTAATGAATACAACCCACAATCAGTACTAATGAATAATCAGTAGAAAAACAAATAGAAATTAAAAATAATGTACAAAAACTTTACATATGAAATTATTATGAAATTAATTTATTAAAATCATTCCAATACTGCTAACTAAAAAGTTGAACCTTCCTACATCAAATGCTTTTGTAAAAAGATCTGCTAGTTGATTGTCAGTATGAATTTTTACCACTTTAATTAATTTCTTTTTCGTTGCAATCTCTTATAAAATGGTATCTTATTTCAATATGCTTAGTTTTTGAATGTTTAACTGGATTATTCACAATACTAATTGCACTATGATTATCAATAAAAATAGGAGTTTTAAGAATAGGGATACCAAAATCTATTAGCTGATTTCGAATCCATAGCACTTGAGCACAACATGCAAATGCAGCTACATATTCTGCTTCAGCAGTTGATGTTGAAACATTTGTTTGTTTCTTGCATTGCCATGACACCAGTCTTGATCCAAAGAATTGACATCCACCAGTAGTTGACTTTCTGTCTTGACATTCACCACCATAATCACTATCAGTGTAAGCTATAAGCTCAAATGGTGAGTCATGTGGATACCAAAGACCAAATGATGGTTTTCCTTTCAAGTATCTAAAGATTCTTTTGACTGCTTGCAAGTGAAGTTCCTTTTGTCTTTCTTGATACCTGGCACACACACAAACACTATACATAATATCAGGTCTTGATGCAGTTAAATACATTAAAGAACCTATCATTGATCTATATAAGTGTTCATCTACATCCTCCCCCTTAATGTCAGGATGTAGGTGTTTATGTGTTTCCATAGGAGTGCTTGCACTTTTGCAGTCTTTCATTGAAAATTTCTCCAGAATGTCTCTGACATAATTTGATTGATTAATCAAAATACCATCTGATCTTTGATTGATTTGGAGTCCAAGAAAGAAGTTCATTTGACCCATTGAGCTCATCTTAAATTTAATCTGCATCAGTTCTTCAAATGTTTTGCATAATTGGTCATCTGTTGATCCAAAGATGATATCATCTACATATATTTGAACAAGTAGAATGTCATCCTTGTCTTTTCTTGTAAACAATGTTTTGTCAATTGCACCTCTTTTGAGATTGTATTTCAATAGATATGATGATAGTGTATCATACCAAGCTCTTGGTGCCTGATGAAGGCCATAGAGAGCTTTGTTTAATTTGTACACATAATCACCTTGATGAGGATCTTCAAATCCTGGAGGTTGACAAACAAAGACTTCTTCTTTCAATTTTCCCATATAGGAAAACACTCTTTACATCCATTTGATAACTTTGAATTTCTTGAATGATGCATATGCTAAGAATATTCTTATTGCTTCAATTCGTGCAACAGGAGCATATACTTTATCATAGTCTATTCCTTCTTCTTGAGTGTAACCTTGTGCTACAACCCTGGCTTTATTCTTGATCACTATACCTTTTTCATCTTTCTTGTTTCTGATCCATCGCGTTCCAATGGGTATTTTTCCTTTTGGAAGAGGTACAAGTGTCCAAACAGCTTGTAGTTTAAATTGAAGAAGTTCTTCTTGCATAGCTTCAATCCAGTTTGAATCTTTCATAGCTTGTTGCAAATATTTGTATTAAATTTTCTTCTTGTCTGCATATTTGAGTTAACATCACTTAGAACTATATCTAAAGGATGATTCTTTTGAGCTCTTTGAAGGAATTATGTGCACAATTAGTCAACCTATGATGATACATCCATGCCTACGAAACACTTAAGGGTCACACCGGTGAGTGCATGTTATACGAGCAAGATATGCAATGATACTACGAAGAGGAATGATTCATAATAGTCATTACGAATCAGTTAAGTATTAAGTTAAGTTTAACTTATTACTAGATTAGTTTAACTAACTAATTAATACAAGTACTTGTACATTTACTAGTTGAAGTAAATATACAATGTCTTAATTATAGATTATCCATGATATGATTTAAATCTATTAAATCATATAAGTAATTGGATAATATTGTTGCATAAATTATATAAAGGTTATTATATAATTAATTATTAAAAGTATAAATACAAGTATAATTCGTGTATGTATATACTGAATTATATTAATGTATTAATGCTAGATATTTAATAGTTAAGTGAAACAATAATAAACTAGTTAAAGTATAAGGGATGGAAGTGTTAAAAAGGAAAGTTTAATTAAAGATCTAATCTTAATTAAATTAGAGGGTTCTAAGCGCAACTTATTTATGTATAAATAAGAGGCTCAGGGTAACCCTAAAATCCCTAGTAACCTTACACGAAAAACCCCTCTCCCCCTCTCCCTTTGATCAGCCGAACCAAGGGAAGAACACAAGCCTTTGTGTTCTTCGTTCTTCGTGTTCTTCGTTCATTCTTCGTGTTCTTTGAGTTTCGAAGATCAAGGATCGTTGCAAGTGATCATCTAGAGGATCGCTCGTCGTGTTCATCATCAGTGGACTATCTTAAGCTAAACTAAGGTATGATTCATGGAACACTCTTTCTGAAGGATTTATGTGCATAGTTAGTCAACCTATGATGATGCATCCATGCCTACGAAACACTTAAGGGTCACACCGGTGAGTGCATGTAATATGAGCAAGATATGCAATGATACTACGAAGAGGAATGATTCATAATAGCCATTATGAATCAATTAAGTATTAAGTTAAGTTCAACTTATTACTAGATTAGTTTAACTAACTAATTAATACAAGTACTTGTACATTTACTAGTTGAGTAAATATACAATGTGTTAATTATAGATTATCCATGATATGATTTAAAGCTATTAAATCATATAGTAATTGGATACTATTGTTGTATAAATTATATAAAGGTTATTATATAATTAATTATTAAAGGTATAAATGTCACACCCCGCCAAAGGTGGTTTGCGGAAGAACGGGCGTGCGACTATCATGAGTAAACATAGCATATGATTATCGTCAACAATAAAAGTATGTTAAAAATAATATCACCAAAATTTAAAGTAAACAAAGTAGTTGAACCAAAACATAGTTTTTAACTAAAATTAGGAGGTGACATCTTTACAAAACGAAAGCTTGACTCCAATGCATGCGACTCAATGCTTAGCTAAGATACCTGAAAAACATAAGTAAAAGTATCAACAAAATTGTTGAGTGAATTCACAGGTTTTATAATAAGTTCAATTTGTTCCACAGTTTTCGTATGCCAGTCATGGCAAAAATAGAGTGATGATAAAAAAACGTTAAAAATAGTATGCTCCAAAAGCAGTAATAGTTTTCGTATGCCATCGTTGGCAAAAATAGTGTGATGATATAAACGTTAAAAATAGTCTGCTCAAAAGCAGTAATCGTTTTCGTATGCCATCGTTGGCAAAAATAGTGTGATGATATAAACGTTAAATATGACCTGCTCCGAGAACAGGGGCACGATAAATCGCAAGAAGAAACATGTGACGGTGATCCCCCAAAAGGTTAGCTATACCCTTTTGAGTTAAAATCTCGACCCTAAGTCCATAACCAAAACACAACTCTAAAACGCGTTCCCAATATGGATATACACTCCTCGTGGTCGGTAAACACCGATAAATGATCAATAACGTGTGGGAGGGTGAGTCTCAGCCAATAGTACTATCTGCATATCCATGGCCCAGTCGCAACTAGCTAATGATTATGGTATGTAAGCATATACGTACTTCCATGCACTACATCTAAACCTAGTCCGAGATAAGGATTCGTTGTCAAGTTTCCAAAAATAGTTTTCATCACGATATAGTAAACATTTATAAATATTATAAACATTTATAAAATAGTTGTTATGTTTTTCACTCAAAAGTGAAATAGTCAAAACGTAGTAAAAGAGAGGTTGTGAATTGAAAGTCACAAATAGATTTATAAAAGCAGTTGTTATGTTTTCCACCCCAAAGTTATAAAACAGTACATAAAATGCGGTAAAAAGTGGGGCTGTGAACTCACTGTCACAATAAGGTTTATTAAATACGCATTGATAAATAGTTTGAATGTTTATAAAACATTTGTTATGTTTTCCACCCCAAGTTTGTAAAACAGTATAAAAATAGTAAAAAGGGGCTGTGAACTCACTGTTACAATAAGGTTTATTAAATACACATTGATGTATAACTGGAACATTTATAAAAGCATTTGTTATGTTTTTCACCCCAAGTTTGTAAAGCAGTAAAATACAGTAAAATGTGGGGCTGTGAACTCACCTGATGCAATGCTTCCAAAATGCAAGATAATAATGTGGATTCTGACCAAATGATCCTAGCGTCCTAAACTAATAAGAATACATGTATGAGTGACGGTCTAAATGGTTCGTCTATACTAAATGATGTGAAATGATTCCCTAAGAGGGAAATAGACTCGAGCGATACGTTGATGATATTGTGGAATGTTGTGTGGTTTTAAATACGTTTTGTTAAGTATACAATTACTCGGTAAACAAGTTACACTTTGATTGGAAGTAACCGGATAGTTGTACTATAAATAATTATTTAAATTTAAATTTATCAATTAAATAAATAATTTAAATAAACAATAGTTAAATCGTTTTAGAAACCTTGAGTTACAAAATAATACGAGTAAATGAATAAAGATGCAAAAATCTACTGTTAGTTTTATTCAAATTGGGTATTGAATTTTTGGGCTCAATTTGTATTGAGTTTAACAGTCCACAATACTGTGTTAGTCTAGTTTACTAGTGGGCTCAAATATTTAAATTTGGGTTTCTATTTACGATAGAAAAACGATGACCGGGAATGACTTACCGGTGACGGTAATAACGCCAATACACAGACACAAAGACACAACACCAATACACACACACAAAGACATCGTATCGCTCATTGCCACACACCGTGTGTGTGTTCGTTCGCATCTCGGGGATGAGCGACGAAGAAAACGTGACAAAAGATAATAAAACAGAGAGTTTTTATACCTCCCGAGAGAAGAAGTCGAGGGAGTGAGATGATTCGAGATACTGAGATTGAGCTTTCCGGAGAGCTGTTTTGATTCGCCGGAGATGGTGATTGTTTCTGGTTTCAACGTGGAGAGTGAGAGATCGTAGAGTAGATGAAAATCGCCGGAAAACCAATGGTTGCCGGAGAAGCGTTTATGATTTGCTGGGTTAAAACAAATAGAAAGCCCGACTGAGTTTGGTGGCTGGTGACCAAAACCCAGTCGATTGAGACCAGAGCAGAAGTCGGCGATGATCAGGAATTCGCCTGAAAGTTTTTATTGAAGGAACAGAGGACAAAATTCTTTTATATGTATTTATATATTTCCGCCACCCCTTTAAACCCGGTAAGTAATAAGTAGACGTAAGTTACCCGATACACCCAAACATGAAAATATTACGATACAGAAGGTGAACCCATCGCGAAGAGATACGGGCACACACACACGCACCCACTGTGTGTGTGTCGCCGGAGAAGACAACCCGAACCCGAAACATGTAGGAAACTCAACTCTCGCATGCATGCTTAAGATTAACGAAAACGTAGTTTAGAGATTATACCTAGCAGAAACGTGAGCAAGAAAACGAGAACGAGCACCAGAGCTTGCGTCACCGGAGAAGACTGTGAAGATCGCCGGAACCGTTTCTGTTTGTTGAAATCAAAGCCCAGAAATTCATAACACCTAGTGTTAGGGACGGTATGAATGGATGAAAAATTTAAATGGGTTTTGATATACCTTTCGGAGATTTCTTCTGCTTCTTGCGATGAAGTGCAAGAGAGAGAAAGTGAATAAAATATTTTATAGGAGTAGGGTAGAAGATTCAAAACAGTAGCTGATAGGTTCAATCCTAGAATATAATAATATTATAACTATAAAACGTGTACTGAAATTTTGGGAAATCCGGTACTTTAGCTGAGATCATGGAAGAGTGGGAGGATAAGCCTTATCTTGAATATAAAATTATCAAAAAGGATTCCACATGACATCTCACACGCATGCATGCATCAATTCACCAACATACTTAATAATTCTATTTTCTTTTTAATTTCTTTCTTATAAGCTTTTTAAAGGCTATTATCTTTTTGTTAAATATTACTTTTGTAGCTTTCTTTTATACCATAGTTTATATAAGTTTTATGTCATAACTTAGTTTCACTTAACTTTAATATAAAACATAAAGTTTATATATATATATATTTTTTTATGTGTACAAATTAATAAATAATTCGTATGTTTTGCTAGACTTTAGCAATAAAAAGTACACTATTATTAATGTCACAGGAAATGGAATTTGAATGGTCACAATTATGTGTTGGGTTAAATACCCAATTGCGAGGGTTGTCACAATAAATACAAGTATATAATTCGTGTATACGGGTACCGAATTATTAGTGTATTAATACTAGACATTTAATAGTTAAGTGCAACAATAATAAACTAGTTAAACTATGAGGGATGAAAGTGTAGAAGGAAAGTTTAATTAAGGAACTAATCTTAATTAAACTAGAAGGACTTAAATGAAACTTATTCTATTATATGTTAAACAAGAGTTGTTTAATTGGTCAAGATTTGTTTAATTCGAAATCTAGAGGTTACTTGGACACCAAGTTTATTAAACTAGCCTAGTTTAATTGGTGGAAAAGTTTCCTAGGCTTAAGATTTTCGAAACCCTAAAGTACCCTAGAACATTAAACTAGTTTGAGTTTAATTGTTTAAAATAATTAATTAGGATAATAATCTAAAACCTAGATAAATAAACAAGTTCATGTTTTATAGGCTTAATTATTATTTTGATAGATTTATTAAGACTAGTTCTTTAAACATAGAAATTTAGATAAAGTTTTATTGTCTATAAGGATTAAATTAAAAAGTTTAAATAAATTTATTATGGTTATAATCTATCCAAGAATTTAAACAAAGTTTATTGTTTAAATAGGATTGATTAATATTAATCTTTTTAATAAATATTGTCTTTGATCAAGAAAGTCAAAACCCTAGTTTTGATTGATCAAGAACAAGATTAGGGTTTATCTAATTCATTTAGGGAATTAATAAAGATTAAAAGAAGTGTGAATTTATTAGTTTTAAAATTAACAAGATGTATATATATATATATATATATATATATATATATATATATATATATATATATATATATATATATATATATATATATAGAAGTGGGATCCTGTGAGGACTCTTTTTTCGGTGAGGACTCGCGAGGACACCTCATAAAAATTTCAAAAAATTATGAAAAAAATATATATAACCCACCATGATTATTACTACATTTGACAAAAAAAAAATTAAAAAAAAAATTATGATCCACTTTTTTAGCGAATATAACGATGATCCAGATTTTTTTTGTGGATCATTATTAAGATCCATATTTTTTTTTGGATCATTTTTGGAATTTTTTTTTTGGATCTTATACATAGCGATTTTAATGTTTAAAAAAGGAATTTTTTGAAAAAAGTTTGTTTTGGATCATTTTTAGAGTTTTTTTTGGAGTCCTCACAGTCCTCGCGAGGAAAAGAGTCCTCACCGGATCCGGACCATATATATATATATATATATATATATATATATATATATATATATATATATATATATATATATATATATATATATATATATATATATATATTTTCGGAATTTTTAATATTTAAAAGGAAAATGAATTTTAAAAGATATAATAAGTTTATACGTATTTTAATTAGATTAAGTTAAAATACATACGTATAAATTAGATGTAATATTCTTATTAGAATGTTACAAGGTTATTATAAATAATATATATATACGAATATATTAAATACAAGATAAAATGGAACAAGTAAAAAGATAATGTTATTTTGATCTTAAAGAATAAAAGTGTAACTAGTTATTGTATAAAGTTACTATATAATTAAGACTAGAAAGTACAAAGTTATGATTTCATTATAACTAGAAATTGTACAAGTTGAAATTATATGATTAACTAGAAATATACAAAGTTATATATTATTATTATAAGGTGTATAAAGTTATAAGTTATTATAACTAGATAATTATACAAGTATAATATAAGTATTTTACAAGTCATGTAATATACTAGATTAATGATCAAGTGATAAATAACAAGAAAATTTTATAACCTATATTTAACTAGTTCAAGTTAAATGTAAGAAAGGTTTAAACAAACTAAGAATTATTATATATAGTCTTTATATAATAAGTTTATTAGTTTCACCAAGTATAGACCGGTGATTGTGTTTGCTTAAGTTCCATCATGGTTGTTGGAGCTAGTGGGAGCTACACAAGAAAATCACAAAGTTTATAAGTGTGTCGTTAAGACATAAGTGTTGGTCGAATCTAGTAAGTTAAAACGAATGTTTAATTTTATTATTAGACATGTGAAAAACAAGGTTTGTTAAACTAGGTTTATGATTCAAGTTTATGAATCATGAAAGAATTAAAAGTTTAACATAAGTTTTAAAGTTTTTCAAGTAAGATAAACAAGTAAGTTTTATTATAGATAAGGTTTTTCACAAAACGTAGTAAAGCGTTTTGTACACCTCGTTTTAGGTATACATATAAATTGCGCAATTCTTGAAACTATAAGTTTTAAAGAAAAGTTCTTAAGATTTAAAAAGGTGTCTTGTAGAATTCTTAAATTCACAAGTCACACATTTTAAACAAGGATTTAGATTGTAATAAAGGTTTAAGTTTAGTTTAAGACTTAAACAAACCCAAGAAAATCTTAGATCTAAGTACTATCCACCTAATGGAACACCTCACTTGTTAAACGATATTCATATTGTAAGGATAAAGAACCTTAGATATGGATTCAAATCATTGTGAGTGTTAGGGTGCGTAAGGTTCTGTGAGAATCGGGAGTCCCGGTGCAGAGCATCACACTGTCTTAGATGGTCTGATCTACTTTGGTGATAATCGGGAGTCCCGACCCAAAAAGTACTTGAGTAGAATAAACATACTAGACTTTATTATTAACTTAGAAATGTACAATTAGATTTTACAAAGTTGTAATAAGTTATAAGTCTAAATATTCAACGACCCCTAGGAATCGTGTCAAGTCTTGATACGATCGGTAAGGATGTTACCTACCAGAAACAACATCTCTCGTCGGGAAGTGCCCAAACCTTGCGGTGAGAATGTGATATATGGATCCTAGGCCTAAAATATTAATTATGGGTTTATAATATATTTAGAGAATGTTTATTGATGATTACTAATTAACTGGGTTTGATTTGTAGATGGCAACAACAATCATAACGACACGCACCAACAATCTCTCACTACGCTTGTTTCTAGAAAAGCAATACTAAATGCTCCTAACGCGAATGCTAGAAATGAACCTGGACAAGCATATTACGTTTGTAGGGTGTTCAAATCTCGCAAGGTGGTTAAAGGATCATCGGTGAGTGCTCACGTCATGGAAATGAAAGAGCACATGGATCATCTTGAATGAATAGGATACCAGTACCGTTGCAGTTAGCAACAGTAATGATATTAAACTCGTTGTCAGATGACTATAAGCATTATATAGTCAACATGGAGCAATCTATTGATGAGCTACATTCCATGCTCATGACTACTGAGTTGATTTGGGGACCAAGTTTAAGAATGATTTCGTAGTAACCGATAATGGTAGTGATCAGAGAAAGAGGCGCAGTGGAAAGTGAAAGGATAAAACCGATCCCAGCCACGATGTGCCTAAAGGGTAATGGAGTCAAACAAAAGGTCTAGAAGGTAAAGCCAAGCAACGCAAGGACCGAGAAACGGTTTCTTGGTCGTGGCAAGGGTCAAAGGGTAGGAGGCCATGCTTGCTATTCAGTTGACTTGACCAACTTCTAGATACTCCTTTCCTACTTGTAAAAGGGATTACGAGTAATTCAACTTTAGCAATCGTTTATTGCATGAGATGATGGAAAGTGAGATGCACTAACATGAGATAATGATCCCACACGCACCACGTTTTAATTCAGTATTTTGCGTATGGATTCAATAAAACAATTTTCGGTTTTAAGTTGTTTTGAACAAAATTACATTTTCTATTTTTATGATAAATTTTGGTGTTTTAAGTTTATCGTTGAATCCATGTTTGAATTATATTGTGTGTGCATGTGTGTTGATTAAACTAGTCAAATTTTATGACTAGATTATAAAGTCAAGTATTGACTTAATAATGATCTCATTGTTTATATTTGTTTGATTGTTGTGTGAATATATTCTCAAATTACTTAGATGCTAGTAATTAGAAAATTTTTCTAATGAAAGTATTTAAGAGTTTTTATGGAAAGCATAAAGTTCAAGGTACATTGAACTTATTTAAAACATCTTAAGTAATGGTTACTTATGATAGTAAGTTTTAAAGTATTAGTGTTAATATAGTATGATTATATTGGATATAATCAAGATAGACTTTAAAGAGTATTATTACAAGTCTTTTCATACTTGTGATAAAGTAATTTAATGAAGTCATAATTCCCTAATAGGAATAATTGGATATTCGTATAATCCAAGGAAAATGACTTAGACATTAAATGAACTCTTAAAAGGGACAAACTATATTAAAGAATTTAAGAATTAAAAGGTATTATTGCAAGTCTTTTATACTTGTAATAAATAGAACATTTGATCAAGTCATAATTCCCTAATAGGAATAATGGATATTAGAGAAATCCAAGAAATGACTTTGGCATTAAATAAGATTCTTAAAAGATACTAATACACTTAAGAATTAGAAGTATAGTTTCAAGCGTCTTATACTTGTTAGATACAGTAATCAATGAAAGTCATGATTCCCTTCAAAGGAATGTTGGATATTCGCAAATCCAAAGGATGACTTTGATAATTGATTAATTCTTAAAGGGTTAAACTATAAGTTTTGACTAGGTCAAAAGTAGTAGTTTAAGTGATGCTTATTTCCATAAAATTTAGTGGGAGCTATGACTAACATATTCATTAGAGTTACTAATGAATATAGTAAGTTAGTTAGGATATTAACAACAAGGTTTTACCAAGTCGTTAGCCAAAGAGTTAAGAGAAATAATAAATGATCGTTAATTAGACTATTGCAAACCTAATAGCGTGATCACGAGTCTTGTGATTAATTGTTGCATATCTAATAGGTTGTTCACACTCCAGTGAATAACATAATCATTTAAGGAAATTTCTTTAACTAGTAATGATATATCTACAAATCAAGTAACTAAAAGAGGCTTTAGTTACAAGGAGAATTTTATGAATTCAAGAAACTAAGGAGTTAATTTCCAATCCTCCTATGTTTACCGAATTGCATAAAAGGCAAGACTGGAATATGTTCTAGATTGTTGCAAGAACAAAATCTAGTCAAGGCAAAAGAAATAGTATTTTTTAAATACTCGTCTTATGTCTTTAGTTTAATAGAAATGACTAATTTAGTGATAAAGTTACAATTAAGGTTGTAAAAGTCATTAAGTAATCAACACGAACAAAAGGAATAAGTAATGATCCAGTAATAATTCGGTATCTATGTCTAGTGAGGAATAATACATGAGTTAGTATCATTGTTATTCAAACTTTGTATGCTTTACAATATCCATGAATAAAAGTCTCTTTATTCAAAAAGGTATAAATCCATGACTACTCGTCTTGGTGGGAACCTTGATGGGGCGTTAATGTCATTGCGGTATTTGGTGGTAGATTTGAAGTTCTTCGAAGATAGCTACACAAGTTTTGTGTAAACCAAATATCGGTGATATTCTGTTGGAGATCGACGAATATTGGATTGACCACCGTGACAATACTTCGTGGTTGAAAAATTCAAAAGTATTGTTCACTGGGATTGTCCTAAGCCTGAGGTATTTGGTTTGTGATACAATGACTAATGTACTTTGGTTAGTCTTAGACAAGTCTGAAATATGGTTGTCATACGAGGCCTTACTGGGTACAGAGGAAGTTGTATTTTGAATCGAAATATAACAAGATGGTAATTGCACCTCCTTTTAGGGAGAGATATTTATGAATCCTTTGACATGATGAGATAACTGGAAAGTGCATGGCCATGCCCAAATGAACTGATTTGTTCTTTGTCGTTTATCCCTTCTGCCCACTCTCCGTTCACACGGTTCTCAAAGCAGAGGAGGAAGGGTGCTTTTTCTTTAACTATAAGAAAAATGAAATGAATTGGAGCCGTGGGGCCCTATCCATTTATTAAGGCTCGTCCCTTCCTTGGTGAAAAGGGGGACCCCCTCGGCCGATGTTTTTCGAGTACTCAATTGGAAGTTCAGGGAGGCTCATCCATGATTGGGAATCGGAATGTTGATGCCACTTGACTTGCTTCTTCCTTCGTTAACATCAAAAGGGAGTGTATTAAAGAGAGTGAAATTAAATGGTAGTTTAGGTCGTAGAGTTCCAAACCTCGCCTCGCTCTTGTGACATGCTATGTTTCCCCTCTCTATTCCCAAGTAAAGGGTGAGTCCCATGCAATTTCGATTTTTGGCAAGTCTCCTGATCATCCAATAAGAAGGGTTTCAATTTTTTCAATCACAACACTTTGAATCAAGAAGTCATGAAATGATTTCGAATACAGGAGTTGATAACTTCTACCATGCTCGTATTCGTTATCACAAATATCGTGCTGCAAGGGATAAGCCAAACATAGTTGCCCAAGAAGTAGAGACATAGTGTTCTTTACTAGGAGACGCTATTAAAGAGTTTTTCATAAACTATACCTGGGTTACATAAGCTGTTTTTATGGGGTTGGTTACCTACATGCCCATCTAGAAGGCCACTGTAGCTCGTATCATTAAGACAAAGGCTACGAACTTGCACAAGTGGGAGTCTGAAGGATTTATGTGCACAGTTAGTCAACCTATGATGATACATCCATGCCTACGAAACACTTAAGGGTCACACCGGTGAGTGCATGTAATACGAGCAAGATATGCAATGATACTACGAAGAGGAATGATTCATAATAGTCATTATGAATCAGTTAAGTATAAAGCTAAGTTCAACTTATTACTAGATTAGTTTAACTAACTAATTAATACAAGTATTTGTACATTTACTAGTTGAGTAAATATACAATGTGTTAATTATAGATTATCCATGATATGATTTGAAGCTATTAAATCATATAGTAATTGGATACTATTGTTGTATAAATTATATAAGGGTTATTATATAATTAATTAATAAAAGTATAAATCCTCCCCTATATATGGAGCTACACATGATGGTTTCATGCCACCTCATCACAATGACGGCCTACGATTAGTGGACAATGCCATGTGTAATTCTGGCATTGGTCCATTCTATTAAAGGCAATGATTATACACAATTAATTACGGAATGATTGCTCTATATATCTCTTTAATGCCTGCCTAATTTTCGAGAAAATTATTTCAATTTGCCATAATGCATTCCTAACATTTTAGGAATTATTATTTAAAAATTACGGTATGATTGCTCTGCCTAATACAATCACATAAATTTAGGATTTTGTCTAAATTACGATTTGGCAGGCTGAGGCATGTATACAATGAAATATGAATCATGGTTACATACGAATTAAGTTTAAAAAATAATCTATATAAACCCTGCAGCTTTGGATCTTTCATTGCACTTCAAGGACAAAACAACAGCCTCAGTCACTAAAATATAGTTTCCATAAAACTGCAGCAACCTAATACAGGTATTTTCTAGATTCGTGTATTTTAACATGTGTTTCTTGGAGCAATCTTTTTGGATGAGAAACAGATGCTCTAATACATGTGTATCTGGAATAGTAGAAAGCAGCTTATATTGTAATTTATGTTATATATATTTCTAACAAATATATATGTGTTGGATTATCAGAGTACTATAAAACAGTAAACATGACATTGCTAAAGAGCCAATGAATTTTCTAAAGCTTTATATTGCACAGTTAATAGGTTAAATAATGAATCTTAATTACCAAATTCATAATTTACTATGATACACTAGAACTGATCCAGTTTAAAGTTTAAAATAATTATTAAAAATCAATACTTTCTTTCGTGTTACTAAATGCATATTTAGTAGTTCATCACCTGCCAGCATCCAAATCTTGGAGTGAACTTGATTAAAATTTTATGGAGTGTTAAAATTTTGCATCTTGAATTGCTATTTTTAGTTGTTTCTAAAAATTTCAGTTCCAATTTGAGCTCTTTGGTCGTATTATTAAAGGATTTAATGGTCTTGCAATCTGTTTTCGTCCGAAATTTGATACAAGTAGGACGTTTGAGTTGACTAAGGGCAATGTAGTCTTTTCTCTAATAGTTTGTTAGAAGTTAGTTGCTGGTTAGTAGTGGTTAATGAAAGTCCATTGTAACAGTCAATTAGAGGATTCTGTACTTTGTTGTAAAAGAAAGACTTTGGGAGAGCTTCCACATCTCGAATGTCCAAAAACCATTACAGTTGATTGAATCATTTAATTCAATTTTTGTTCATTATCAAATTGTTGTTATCACATTACAAGATTGTATCACATTGATATTTTTTTCTCAACCGATGTATTGGTGATTCATATTTGCGGGAACATTTTTTTTTATCAAGTCAGTTGGACCCGGAGAAAGAGAAAAATTGGACTAATCTAGAATCATGTAAACGCAACTGATTTAAAACCGAGTAATGATATTTAGTCCTACCATTTGGTCATACTCATTAGATGAAGACATGTGTCAAAATCAATGGATAATATTAAAAGAACGAATTAGTGGATTACACATGCCATCCTATCAAGTGAGTAGGACTATAAATATGACCAAATGGTAGGACTAAATATCATTTCTACTTAAAACCCTTAAGGTCCCCAATGATCACAAGTTTGCGACATTTATTTTGTGATCAATAAATCAAAGATGGTTCATACATTAGACTTGGTCCACTTGGGCAATTTTTTTAACACAAATAGCTGTTCCTTGGGCAAAGTTTAGTTTTGTTTTTCTTACTGCTATTATTTTTTTATCATTTGGATCTTGCAAAGAAAATTATATCAATCATTTTCTTGATTGTGTATTTCTTAATTTTTAGTGTATTGTTATTTGTTAGTATACACTTCAAGTTTATGACCAATTAATAATTGATGTATCCAAGCAACCCACGGGTAATACAATGTATATATGATGATCTTTATAGTGACAACGAAAACATAATAATTGTATGATTTTTGATGTATATATTAATATTTCAAGAGCAGAAAATGAATATTTATGTTCAAATAGCATATTTATGTTCAAATAGCATATGTCGTTCAAGTTTTTAAATGACAAATCCAGTGGAAGTGTATACTAATCAAATGTGCAAAATGGTTTTAAAACTTTATGGTTTACCGAACAATATGTTAATTCTAAAAGTTATTATGTTACTAAGATATATTTAGTAGAAAATTAGCTTCTGTAATGGTAATAAACTTTAGATTATATCATTTGCACATGTATATCAAGATTTTCTTTACCAAAAGATTGTTTAAAAGAAAACAACTTTCACTTGCATTTTGTTTTGTCAAACATATTGTTTCGTAATTGTTATTTTTGTTAAATAGATTGTTTCGTAATCGTTCAACATTTACTTAGTGATGTTTCAATTAATTTGATTTTATATTATTTGTTATTCCATTTTATTACTACATAATTTTAATTTTCTCATGTTTATATAATTTTTAAGCTTTTATTCTAGAATTTATATTTTAGAAGCATTATAAATTTTCTTATAGCATATGTAATAATCATAAAATCAACGATAAAAATAATGTATTCTATATAAATACGTTCAGTAAAACTATTCTATAAAAAATATGTTCTTCGTATATGGTTACGGTGGTACTGGGAAGACTTACCTGTACAAAACTATGTGTGCTGCGTTACGTTCCCAAGGGTCAATAGTATTGAATGTTGCATCAAGTGGTATTGCGGCCCTTTTGTTGGACGATGGTAGGACGACTCATTCCAGGTTTGCACGTACTTGTTATTCTCGAACAAAACATTAGAATATTGAATTTGATACTTTTTTTATATATATATTACTAATTTTGTACTATGTACAGGTTTGCAATTCCTATTAATGTGGTGGAAGATTCGTTGTGCCACATATCAGCTGACTGTGACCTTGCTGAGTTGATACGAAAAGCCAAGCTAATTATCTGGGATGAGGCACCAATGATTAACATATATTGTTTCGAGGCATTTGATAGAACCCTAAGAGATATATGCAGGCAGGACCCTTCCACACCATCAAAATCTGTATTTGGTGGAAAAGTTGTTTTGTTTGGTGGAGATTTTTGGCAGATTTTTCCTGTTATTCCAAACAGTTGTAGGCAAGACGTGGTTCATTCGACTATCAGTGCGTCATATCTTTGGGGCCACTGCACTGTCTTGAATTTAACAGTAAACATGAGGCTGGGTTCGGGAGCATCTGAGGTTGAAAGGAAAGAAATAAAGGAATTTGCAGATTGGATACTCGATATTGGCAACGGCACTATAGGTGTGTATTTATTTCATTTGTAAATTTTTATAAACCATTCCAATAGATTTTTTAATTATATCAACTTTTTTCTAATTTTAATTGCACAGGTGGTGAAAATGATGGTGAGTCGTTAGTAGAGTTCCCGGACAACATGCTGATTTCAGCGTCTGATGAAAACGTTGGGGCTATTATTGCAGGAACATACCCTCATTTGCTGGATAATCTATGGCACCACATCTTTTTTCAAGATAGAGCCATTCTTGCTCCCACGCACGAAATGGTTGACCTCATAAACGAATGTATGCTGTCTTTAATTCCCGGAGAAGAAAAGACGTACGAGTCATCGGACTCGGCTTCCGCTGCAGATGAAGATGATACTATGTTTAACCTTGATCTTTACACCACTGACTTCTTGAACTGTATAAAAATGTCAGGTGTCCTGCAGCATATCTTGAAGTTAAAGATCGGCGCTCCGGTAATGTGTATGCGCAATATTGACTAGAAAGCTGGATTGTGCAACGGAACGAGACTTCGGATATTACGAATGGGGGTAAATATAATCGAGGGTAAAATCATATCTGGCAGCAAGGTGGGTACAATTTGCGCTATCCAACGAATGGTTATTAGTCCTTCCGACAACAAGATGCCTTTCAAATTGAATCGGAGGCAGTTTCCTGTTCAGGTATGCTTTGCTATGACCATTAATAAAAGTTAAGGTCAGAAGTTGTCTCAGGTTGGTTTGTTTCTTCAAAAACCGGTATTCTTACATGGCCATCTTTATGTGGCTGTATCACGAGTTAAGAACAATAACAGATTGAAGGTCATTTGCTGTGACATAGATGGGAATTACACTAATTCAACAACAAATGTCGTTTACAAAGAAGTCTTATTTCGTTTGTAAGTTTTATGTAACATTTCTTCATGTATCGAATTTTATACCAATTCATCATTACATCTACAACATTATTTGTCTTTTACAAAATTATTAATCTTTGTTGCTATTTTTCTACATACTAAATTTTGAAGCATACCCGCCTATCGGGCGAGTTATGAAGCTAGTACAAGTATATAATTTGTGTATATGGGTACCGAATTATTAGTGTATTAATACTAGACATTTAATAGTTAAGTGCACCAATAATAAACTAGTTAAACTATGAGGGATGAAAGTGTAGAAGGAAAGTTTAATTAATGATCTAATCTTAATTAAACTAGAAGGACTTAAATGAAACTTATTCTATTATATATAGAAGGCTTAAGGTTTCTTTTATCTCTTGATCTCTTCCTTGCTTGCTTCCCACGAAATTCCTCCCCTCTCTTTGGAGAATTTCGGCCGAACCCCAAGAACACCATCACTTGGTGTTCTTCGTTCTTCATGTTCTTCATGTTTCGAAGAACAAGTTCATTGCTTAGATCAACTAGAAGGTCGCTCGATTTGTTCATCATCAGTGGATCTATCTTAAGCAAACAACAAGGTATGTTTTGGGAAACCCTTTTCTCCCTTGTCCCCTCTTGGACGAGTTCGACCAAAGAACCCTAGGGTTCTTTGGTTGATGGTCGAACGAACCACACAAGCCATGTGTGTGTTCGAGTTCTTCGTACAAGGTTTCTTTCTTGTTAATCTAATCTAGATTTCCAACATCCCAATTCTTTAGGGTTTAAGGATTAGGTTTAATCCCACTTCCTCTTTAAGGGATTAAATCAGCTAGTTGGTTTTAACCGGTCAAGAACAAGTTCATGTTCTTGGTTAGGAAGGTTTCGAACCAAGCATACTAGGTGGTCGGCCCTATGGGTTGATCAGGGTATAATGAAACCCTTCACTTTCTCCTCTCCCCTCTTGTTCGAATTCGACCAAGAACCCTAGGGTTTTTGGTTGATGGTCGACGAACACACACAAGCCATGTGTGTGTTCAAGTTCTTCGTACAAGGTTTCTTTCTTGTTAATCTAATCTAGATTTCCAACATCCCAATCCTTTAGGGTTTAAGGATTAGGTTTAATCCCACTTCCGCTTTTAGAGATTAAATCAGCTAGTTGGTTTTAACCGGTCAAGAACACCATCATGTTCTTGGTCAGTATGGTTCGAACCAAGCACTAGGTGGTCGACTCAATGGGTTGATCAGGTTATGTGAAACCCTTCACTCTTGTGGTGGGAACTTTATCAACAACAAGTTGACTTTCAAGATTTTATTCACTGGATTCAGGAAATTCTGCATCAGTCCAGTTATCTTCTTGATTTTCTAAATTTTCTGAATTTTCTTCATTGATACTGACATCAGTATTAACTTGATTCTCATTGAAATCATGTGTTTCTGAGTTAGTACTGACATCAGCATTGTTTGGTTCAACATCATCATTTTGAGTCTCTGAGTTACTACTGGTGTCAGTAGTATCTTGAGAGGTCGAGTTATTACTGGCATCAGGATTGATTGTGTTATCTGAGTTACTACTTTCCTCAGTATTAACTGTAGGAACAGTATTAACAAGGATATACTTCATTTGATCTTGACTGCTATTGAATGATGATGATCCTCCTTTAGGTGGTTGATTATCTGTTCCACCTGTATTAAAATCATAGCTAAAATCAAGAGATTTGGTTAGAGAGTCAATATTAAATAACCAAATTGGACCATTTCCCTTTTCATTAATGGATACATCAACACTTTCTTCAATGATCCTTAGCCTTTTGTTGAATACTCTATATGCTTTGCTTTTAGTTGAGTATACCACAAAGATTCTATCATCTGATTTGCAGTCAAACTTACCAATTTGTTCTCTTGTAATTAAAATAGTACAAGGACAACCAAATGATTTTAGAAAGCTTATTGAAGGTTTTCTTTTATTAAAAAGTTCATAAGGTGTTTTAAAATGTGGCTTGACTATTAATACTCTGTTTTGCACATAACATGCAGTATTAACAGCTTCAGCCCAAAAAGTTATTGGTAATTTAGAATCTGCAAGCATGGATCTGGAAGCTTCAATAATTGTTCTATTTCTTCCTTCAGCTACACCATTTTATTGTGGAGTTCTAGAAGAGCTGTACTACCTGTCAATACCTTTAAGATCACAAAAAGAGATTATATTTCCATTTTTAAATTCAGTGCCATTATCACATCGAATGTCATTCACTTTAAGATCTCTTGTGTTTTCCAACTTGATTATCAGGTTTTTGATGATTTAACGTGTTTCATCCTTAGTCCTGAGAAAAAATACCCATGTATATCTGGAAAAATCATCAGTAATAACTAAGCAGTATTGTTTCTTTCCTATACTCATTACATTTGTAGGCCCAAATAAGTCCATGCGTAGGAGTTGCATAGGGTTAGAAATAGAATTAATTGCTTTGGACTTATGAGAAGTCTTGTGTTGTTTACCTTTTAGGCATGCAAAACAATGATGATCACACATGAATTCTTTTTGAGGTAAACCAATTACTAAGTTCTTTTTAACTAAATTATTCATATTTTTAAAATTTGTGTGACACATCCTTCTATGCCAGAGTTCTGATTCATTGGTGTTTGTCTTGGATATAAAACAGCTGATCTCATTGGGGGAAATGAGTTCTCCCCCTACATCCAGGCAATACACATTGTTTCTCCTCGGTGTTCTTAAAACAACATATTTTTCATCGAACACAAAATCAAGAGAAAGAATGATGCACTCAATATCTGAAAAGAGAATCTTGTTCTTCTTATCACATACTTGTGAGACACTAACCAGATTATATTTAAGTTCAGCAACGTAAAATACATCATCAAATGTAATCTTACCATTTGATACTGTACCTTTACCTGTGATTTTACCACCTTTTGGATTTTCACCAAAAGCAACATATCCACCCTTAAAATACCTGAAATCTCTGAGAATTTGAAGATTTCCAGTCATGTGCCTAAAGCATCCACTATCAATATGCCATGTATTTCCATCTTTAGGTATCTAGATACTCTGCACAAAAATAAAAGAAATTAGTTAATTTTGAGAACACAAGCTTGTTTTGTATTGGGTTCATTCTTTGAAGAAACGAATTTTCTAATAAGTTTAACTTTTGATGGAGGTTTGGTGTTTGAATTCTGGTTACTACTGCTGTTTGGTGTTACTATTGATTTAGGTTTATATGCCCATATTTTAGCTTTTGAATATTTTACTAATGAAGGACCAGTAGTATGTGGGTTATAAGGCTTCTTTGGACGATCAGTAGTAACATGGAGGTTGTATCTCACTGCGTTGTACCTTGGTTTGTGATCAGTGGTAAATCTTTGATTGTTTCGACTGATGTTTGAAAAACTTGAATATTTTGAAAATTTGTTTTAGTTTCGATTCTTTTCAAAGTTTTTACTTGTTTTTGGATTACCATGTCTGATATTTTGAACACATCTTTGAGCAGTTTTACCAAATTTAGGAATATCATGTCAGTGATTTACGGTTTAATCAAAGTAAAACGCAGCGGAAATATAACATAAATCACTAATCAACGGATCTACATATTGACAAAGTAATTAACCAATAATATAAAAGAGTTAGGATGCAATAATCATACCCTTGAAGCCTTTGATTACACCAATAAATGTGGAAGAAGAACTCCAAGAATTCAATGTAGAATTCCACTAATGGTATCCACACTAAACCATATCAAGAATACCAAATAGAATGCAATCAAAACCACATAAACTAAACCACATGCTAACTTGCGTCCGCTTCATTTGTCTGATCTTGCGCATCCATTCAAGCACCAAAGGAAAAAATAAAACAAAGTCTTATTTATTTTTCCTTTCGGTGGACGTAAATCTCTAATCAAAAAAAGGAGATCAAGTCCTTTCTATTCTTTGGATGCAGACGTTTTTCTTTTAGCATTTTTTTTGGGGGCGCAACTTTTTGGTTAGGTTATTATGCGGCCGTATAAAGGGAACAAGGGAGGATTAGAGTTAGTTAGCTTGCTCCTTAATCTAAGTACTTATCTTTTAATTACAAGTTAGGAGATATGACACTTAGCTCCTTGTACTTTTGATTCTTTATGATTACTCACTAATATGTTTTAACTTAACAATTAATTAAAACATAACTAGTCAAGTAATTATAGTTTATATAAATAATATAATTACCCTAACTATATTATATATATTAAATGGTGTTTGGTGTATAAGTGTGTGACCCTTTAGGCTCACATGCGTCTAGCCATATAACTATATGTCATGTACGTGAAGCATATTCCAACAGCTCCCACTTGCGCACGTCATAACATCAAGTATTTATACAAGCAAAGGTTAGAGTCTAGCAACCCACCAATGCCCCTAGAAGCATATGAGTGAGTTTCAGAAAAGTCCAGGTTCAAAGTTTTTCAATCAGTTATCCTTTTGTTACTGATACCATGTTGAATTTTAGACAAGGATTAATGTCAATCTAAAATTTCAACGATTCGGTTTCTCGATCTTTACATTGAAGTAGATTACCAAACCAATCAAGATTCATCTTGATTACCTTTGGGTACGACCGTACAAGCATCTATTCAAATCATCGAGGGGCCCCAGTAGTATCTAATCCACATGTGTGGAGGAACAAATTTTTTATTGACTGCACGTGTCTGTCATATGCTTAATGACAAACCCGATAATGGTTGTTATAGCAGCCTTATTCAGGTCAGCGTTTAACCATATCAAAGTTTGCCCCTCTACATACACAAACCAACTTGCATCTCAAGTCAGAGGATAAGTGACAAAGCCTTTGTAAGATTCACTTGTGACATAAATCCAGGAAGTGATTTCTTATAGGTTGGGTCAGTCTAATTGTGCATCATTATGAACAACATGTGAGTTTGATTTCATCATCCTTAGTCATACTAAGATAATGTTATCAATGCCCTCAGATTTGTCTTAATAATATTCCCATATTATTAATTATGACTATGGACAATTTAGAATATAAAACGCAGTAAATATTCATGGATATAAACATGCAAATATAGAACACAGTAGATATTCATATAAAAACGATCATATCAAATATATCAATTTATTCCAATACAAACTGCTCAATGTTCCATTATCCAAATACTAAAACAGATTTACATGAAACTAATAGCTTGTCGAAGCGCAATGTTCCATTCATATTCAATATGTTTCGTACAAGACATTGAGTTCGATAAAGTGTCAACTAGTTAGTTATCTGTTTGAACTTTAAGATTACGAATTTCACATATCTCGATAAATCATTCGAATGTAGTGAACCTTCGTAAATAAGATCTAGCGTCATCACGACCTATTTCAGAACCATCATAAGTATAGTAAGTATACTTAGTTTCAGTTTGGTATCTCCACCATAACCAAGGAACATATGTCCAGTATTTAAAAATACTTCAATATATATGTTCTTAACAGCAATCCAGTGACTATCTCGTGGATTCTGTTGGTATTTTCTAGTAAGGTCCCCTAAGGACATTACATTTGGCCTAGTGCTCCTTATAGCGTACATGATGAATGGAATAGCCGATTCATAGGGGATTACATTCATTCGCTTCACCACATCAAGTGTGGAAGGTCCTTGAGTCTCACTCAAGTTTACATTGTGTGGCTTACGAGGACATCCTCGTTTGGGAGCATCCATTCTAAACCGTTTTAGAATTTTGTCAATGTAAGCACTTTGACTTAAACCAATTAACCTCTTTGATCTATCCCAATAGATTCATAACTTAAAGTATGTGTGTCGTATTTCTTCAACTCTTCATGTCAAAACATTTTCCAAGCCAGGATTTTCATCTTGTAGCATTGGTATATTGTTTCATATGAGTGACATGTCATTAACATGTATGACTTGATAAACGACAATGCTCCCACTAGCTTTCATATATACACATGCTCAGTTTGGGTTTTAGGTGAAACAAACGTTTTGATTTCATCATTAACCAAATCTCATAGTCATAGTACACTACTTTGGCTATAAGAATCCTAACGTCTTTAGTAACATGCGAGAAGGTTTCATCATTGTCAATTCCGTAGGATTGAGTGTAACCTTTTGCTACTACAAGAGCTTTATAGTTGTGTATATTCTCATCCATGTCAATAGTCTTACTATTTTGAGAAAGACCAACTAAGTTCAAAACTTGATTGTCTCTCATGGATTTCATTTTCGCATTCATATCTTCAAGTCATTTTTCGAATTCAAAATTCGATAATGCAACTTGATAGTTAGGGGGTTCATTATGATCCTCGAAACTTTGCTCCTCAGCATCGACATAAATTTATATCGTTCAGGTGCATGAGGTGTCCTTGCGGACCAACGAATGGGAACAACATCATCATGTGGTCCAACATCTATATGTCCAGCCTCAGTATGATATTTGCTAGTGTTACCAGAAGGTTGTGCATCTTCGCTTTGAATCTTGTCAAAGTCTATAGTGCTCACACTTGCTTTGTGAAATGAGAATGTTCTCAAGAAACTCAGCATACCGAGTAACAACAATTTGTTCTCAGTTGGGAACTAAAATAGTAACGAAGATATACTTGATAGATATGGGCTCAAGTTTGTTCGGCATGTCTCGTTCCACGAGATCCTCACAACCCCAGATCTTCAAGTAAGACAAATTTAGGACTTTCCCATGCCATATTTCATATGGTGTCTTTTTAACCTTTTGGTTGGAACCATATTAAGTATTCGAGCAGCACACTTCAGTGCATGCCCCTCAAAAGGACAGTGTAAGAGTAATAGGACTCATCATAGATTGAACCATGTCAAGCAGGGTCCGATATCTCCTTTCAGACACACCATGATCTTGTGGAGTGTATGGGGGAGAGAATTGTGAGACAATCTCACGTTGGGTTGGATGATCCTGAAACTCTTGGCTCATGTACTTTCCTCCTCGATTAGGACGGAAATCCTTTGTTGTCTTGCCGAGTTGATTTTCTACATCACTTTAGAAAGCTTTGAACGTTTCAAAGATCTTATGTTTATGTTTAATCAAGTAAACATAACCATAACTACTGAAATCATCAGTGGAAGTGATAAAGTAGGTAACACCTTCCCCAGTCTTAGTTCTAAAAGGGCCACATACATCAGTATGTATGAGTCTAAGTAGATTTTTAGCTCTTTCGCCAACATGGGAGAAAAGCTTTCTTGTTATCTTTCCATAATATACAAGAGAGGCATTTAAATGATTCATAATCATTTGTTAAGAAGCCCGTCGTGTTATAGTATCAAAATGCGTTTCTTGTTTATGTGGAAAAGATGACAATGCTCTAGGTAGATGGAATCCAAACCGTTTTGGATTCTGGAGTGCTACATTTGTATATAGAACTATCGTTTGAATCTAGATCATGCATATCAATTTCAAGTATACTATTACAAGGAATAGTTATAAAATATGATATTTTTCATAAAACAAAATATCATGATCCATAATAGTTTGAATAAATCATGATTCAACAAACGATTAAGCTAAACAATGCATAATTGACAATTGTTCAAAACAATAATTAACACATTAGGAAGGATTAGATCATAGCTTCCATTATTTTAGCTTTATACTTTACTTTTAATCTTGCACATTTGTGTAAATGTGAGTTCCACAACTAGTGTCATACACTCAAGATTTATTAGTAAAAGTATAGAGTTCTATAATGAAGATACCTAATGTGCTAGCCAGAACACATTTGCCCTTCATCAACTCTGCCAAGTAGGCAGGACAGTTCCTCCTTCAATGGCCGGTTTCATCACAATGATGGCAAGAGATATCCTTTGTAGGGTGCTCCTTTTTAGCATGTGGGGGAATCGTAGGTTTGGAAAAGTAAAATAGCTTACCCTTACCTAGACTCTTGCCTTGTGCTTGCGGTTTACCTTCCCTGATTGCTAGAAAAGAGTTGAGTAACCTTTGCTCAACCAGTTTTACCATAGCATGTAATACACCAATTGTCTTCCCCATGCTATGTATTTTTAAAACTCTTTTCAAACTGGTCATAGTCCTTGGATAGTGAGGTACGAATCAAGCTCATCCCAAGAACTTGTGGCAATGGGTAACCAAGACGTTCCATTTGATCAATATAGCATTTCATATTCAAGATATAAGTGCTATTTGATTGGCCTAGCCTGCTTGTAAGCGTGGAATGCTTTAACTGTTTTTAACAGTTCATGTTCTGCTTGTTGTTGAAATATCATTTTCAACTCGCTTATCGTGTCATATGCTGTGAGTTCCTCGAAGTTCTTTCGGATCTCGGGGTTCATGCTCACAAGCATAGGAGTAGCGACTTCTTGGTGTGCGTTAAAACGTTTCCGTAAAGGCTTGACGAACAGCAGCAGAATCATTTGCAGGAGATGCCTCTGGTAAGGCCTCTTATAGGTGTATCAACTTGTTCTCATCTCTAAGGACAATCCTTAAAGTTCGATATCAGTCGATAAAGTTGATATTAGTCAGTTTCAGTTTTCAATAACTGATTTTAGAGTGGAGATACTTAGGTTTTGATTTGTTGTTGTTATCTGTATAACACACAAAGTTCAAAAAATAGTATTTTCAATAATAATTTCTTTTAATCAATTAACTACCCAATTAATTTTAATTAAAAGCTAAGATCCCATTGAGCTTCTATCACCGCATCAGTTGATCTGCTAGAGATGATAGATCCAATAGGTAGGTGACGATCAACAATTGCATTACAAGTGCAACTCTTAGAGGTATGAGACTTCATGGCACCTAGTGAACAAGCATCTAGGGTCAAGTGACATGTTTGTCGCATCTTCGCCTCAAGTCAAGGTCTCACCGTTAACTCGATTAAGTCATCCAATGTGAAATCATGTCAAAATATATCTAGGTCTCACGCGTAGAGAATAATGACCTCGGATCTAAATTCAAACCACGTCTTACGTGAATTCAAAAATAGAAGCAAGTGATTATCAACCGATTGATCGGCGTGACTTAAATTTTAGGTATGTTAAATTTTAATTAATAAAATTTTATTAATATATGAATGAATCATGTACTTCATTCATACAACTTCATAAGTCGTTTAATAAACGGTAAAACATTTAGCGATTATTAAGGGTTAAGTTTCAAATCGCATTTAAACTTAGTTTAATCTCAAAACAATTTTAGACTAAAGATTAATCATGAATGATTAACAAGTAATCATAGATGATAAAAAGTTTGGATGTTTTAATGTTTGTGTCTAAAATCATATTTTAATTGTTTTATTACTTGTATCTAATAAAAAAGAAAACAACCACAAACATAAATTAAAACATGCAGCAAATTTTGTGCAAACCTCGACCGATGAAATCCTAGGTTCGGTCACGTGAGTCATCACGACGGACCGAATGGTCAAACTAGGGGACGGGCCAACATGAACCCAAACGGGCCTACATAAACCCAATGGGCTCCCACTTGCCCTCATGGCATTCATGGGCAAGTAGAAACCCACATTTGTGAAAAAATACATTCTGCCAGAAAATTCAGTCTGACTTCAAGGCTCGAAACGTCACTGAAGAATCTTCGTTGGTGTTCCCCGCCTTCTGTACAGTTGTAGGTCTCTGAGTTGCGGAAATTTTGGCGGTGGTTTCAGGTCCAACGGAATAGCCAATCTCCGGGAAATTCTGTTTTCGTGCAGCTGTGCGGGAGGTGCCGAAAATTGTTGTTTTGTCCTCATTTTCTCTCCATCTTTGGTCAACAAATTACAAAATACAAAGAAATAAAATACAACTATTTTAATTACTTTTACAATGAAATTTGCCCCAAAAAAATGGCACAAAAAATAAAAGAAAAAAATGAAACAAATTACAACAATTTAAGCCAAAAACACGGCTTTTCCCAAAACAACCAAACAACCAAATACAATCACATTCAATCACAAACGGTCTAGGTTTTCATCAGTTTGCACAAATAAGCAACAACTGACAAGGCTTTGGCTTGGGATATGGCAAAAATACATGTTTTGCCATATAAATAATTAACAATAATATAAAAAACCAAGCCAAATAAAATAAAAAATTCAATTACAAGATCAATTTTTTATTTTATGTTTTTGTAACTAGTAGCAATTAGGGTTCCAAAAAATCAAAATTTCAACCCAATTTTATTAAAAAAAAAATAAAAAAATTTGCTACTTTTTACAAAAAAATTGCTAATTAAATCATCAATATGATGACTCGTGATACCACTGTTAGTGATTTACGGTTTAATCAAAGTAAAACGCAGCGGAAATATAACATAAATCACTAATCAACGGATCTACATATTGACAAAGTAATTAAGCAATAATATCAAAGAGTTAGGATGCAATAATCATACCCTTGAAGCCTTTGATTACATCAATAAATGTGGAAGAAGAACTCCAAGAATTCAATGTAGAATTCCTCTAATGATATCCACACTACACCATATCAAGAACACCAAATATGATGCTAGTCCATTGCTTAAGAATCAAAACCACATAAACTAAACCACATGCTAACTTACGTCCGCCTCATTTGTCTGATCTTGCGCATCCATTCAAGCACCAAAGGAAAAAATAAAACAAAGTCTTATTTATTTTTCCTTTCGGTGGACGTAAATCTCTAATCAAAAAAAGGAGATCAAGTCCTTTCTATTCTTTGGATGCGGACGTTTTTCTTTTAGCATTTTTTTGGGGGCGCAACTTTTTGGTTAGGTTATTATGCGGCCGTATAAGACCGGTGTCAATGGTGACGGAAACTGACGCCGTCAGTTTCTGCCAACTCAGCGCCACGTCAGCAGACAGACTAACTAACACTAAACTGACGTACCCGTGCCAACAGCACTCCGTCACTTCACCAACTTTAATTAATTTACTTTCTTTTTAATTAAAACAAAAATATAACTAAAACATAATACTTTTATTAAAATAGCTTCCAAATCGGAATCATATTCGGCAGAGGAATCGGAAGCATTTGACATTTTGTAAGTATGGTTGGGTGGGAGAAGAGAGAATTTTTCTTTGTGTAAATTTTAGAATGAGAGTGGGGTATTTATAGGGATTTAAAAGGGAAAATATATATATATATATATATATATATATATATATATATATATATATATATATATATATATATATATATATATATATATATATATATATATATATATATATATATATATATATATATATATATATATATATATATATATATATATATATTAACGGTAATATTACCGTTAGAAAAGAAAAAAAAAAGAAAAAAAAAATTAAAAAATCAACCGCAACTGCCGCTTCTCTCGCCACTCTACCGACCGGCGGCCAACCGGCGGGCCAACCGGCGGACCGTGCCAACGGCGCCGGTTCCGGCGGTGGCCAACCGGCGGCCAACCGACCCTCCGATGGCACCGGTCTAAAGGGAACAAGGGAGGATTAGGGTTAGTTAGCTTGCTCCCTAATCTAAGTACCTATCTTCTAATTACAAGTTAGGAGATATGACACTTAGTCCATTTTACTTTTGATTCTTTATGATTACTCACTAATATGTTTTAACTTAACAATTAATTAAAACATAACTAGTCAAGTAATTATAGTTTATATAAATAAGATAATTACCCTAACTATATTATATATATTAAATGGTATTTGGTGTATAAGTGTGTGACCCTTTAGGCTCACATGCGTCTAGCCATATAACTATATGTCATGTACGTGAAGCATATTCCAACATATCAACATGTGGATTTTTATCAGTTTGATTTATTTTTGATTCTTTTAATTTAAGTTCTTTTAATTTTAATTTATTATCTTTAAATTCCTTAAACTCTTTGGAGTTGATTGGATTGAAGTGACAATCCTTTGCTAAGTGATTAACTTTATTGCAAATTAGGCATGTTAATTTGGTTGATTTTGACCTCTCAGTTTTTCTTTGTTCTTTTAATTGATTCAAGTTTCCTTGATTTCCCCTTCTTAATATAGTTGGTATATTTTTAACATTATATTTAGGAGATTCTTGACTCTGTGTGGTGTGGAAACTTGTATCAGTTGATTTAATTATGTTTTCTTCATCAGAGGATTCCTCACTTGTTTAAGTTTGGTTTTCTAATTTTAATTCATTTAGTATTCTTTCTGAACTGTATTAAGTGGAGGAATAAAGTTTGTTGGAGGAAAAACTCCATGGTATCCAACTCCATGTATACCTTTTTCAGTGGTTTGATTACTTGTTAATTCATCAATTATTTTTGAACTTCTTTCAAATTTTTTAATTGTTAATTTATTTTGTTCTAGTTCTAATTGACATTCCTCTAATTTAGCTATAGTTTCTTTTGCCTTTAATTCAGCATGTTCTTTATCATAAACTGCTTGTAATAATTCTTCTTTACATTTTTGATCAGTTATTTGATACACTTTTATTTGATTTTCTAGATCAGCTATACACCCATTAAATTTAATTATTCTGTTTCTGTTTAATATTATATCATCTAATATTTCTTTATTAATTTTTTTCAAGATCTTTATATGCTTTAATGCATTCAGGAGTGCAAGATTTAGAATGTACCTCAGTGTTAGGATCAGTGAAGGCCATAAGTGCTTTATTTTGAGCATGTTCTTCAGCTTGAAAGCTCCAATCATAGCCTTGTCCTTCTTGAGATACAAGAACAGTTGAGTTTGATGAATTTCCTTTATTGTAATTTGATCTTTGATCTTTGCTAGGATATTCTCTAGCAAAGTGACCAAAATTACTGCAGTTATAGCCCTTGACTTTAGTTTTGTCAAATCTTGCTCTTTCACCTTTGTTGAAATTCAGATCCTTTCTTCCAGTTCTTTGAAGAAATCTTTTTGTCTTCAAACTTAGCATAGCCATCTGCCACTTTATGTCCATCTCTTCTAGATCATAAGGATTGATTTGTCATAAATCTTCACTAATCAGTGATGTGTGCACATGACTAGTAAAAAAGGATTCTCTAGCCATATCTTCAGTTTCTTTGGATTTTCCAGATGAAACATCCTGATTTGTACCTGCACTAGACACAAAAGCAGCATTATTTGAAGGTAAACTAGGAGTTTTCTGACTTAGCTCAGATTCAAAGACTCTTAGATCATTGTAAAGTTCATCAAGCTCCTTCTCTTCTAATGCATCTCCTGTAGGAGCTAATACCAATTTTCATTAATAAAATACAATTACTATAAGGGAAATTGACGAATACGTTTACGAAAGATTGAAACAAAGTAAATAGAACAAACAAGTACAAGGTTTTGGTTGAGTCTCATGAAATTCACGATCCCCTTAAAATAGATTCGTTGTCTATTTCCCAGGGTAAAACAACTGAGTAGTTTTACACTACCGGATATAATCCAAGCCAGAACACTCGCCGAAATAGAGAATGTTTTCAAGAAAGAAAGCTGTAATTTAGAAGAGAAGTGTGGAAAGATGTGTCTACAAATGAGACCCAATGTCTCTATTTATAGTGTAGAATGCCAAGTAATGTTTAATCAAAACACTAAATGGTGTAGAATGCCAAGGTCTCTATTTATAGTGTAGAATGCCAAGGTCTCTATTTATAGTGTAGACCCGAGGTGTCTATTTATAGTGTAGAATGCCAAGTACTGTTTAATCTGCTGTAAATGCAGAATTTTCGTAACCGCCTGGTCAGTCCTTCTGGTCAGTCCAGGAACTCAGTCCGAGAACTCAGTATACGAACTCAGTGCTGCAGGTCAGTATTGGAAGTCTGCTAGCAGGTCAGTACTGCAGTTCAACGCTGGACTGCAGGTCAGTACAGGAACTCAGTATTGGAAGCTTGTTGCGCAGGTCAGTATATGAAGCCTGCTGCGCAGGTCAGTATGAGACTGCAGGTCAGTACTTCAGCGCAATACACGTTGAAAAACTCAGTACCGAGGTGGTCGGTATTGACTAGTCAGTACATAGGAGGTCAGTATGAGATTGATCAGTACGAGAATACTGCAGTATCGACAAGATGCAAAAAATTGACCCGCACGAGCTCGGAATTTCGGAGCTGCATTCGTGCCGCAGGTCGCTCGGGCGTACATGAGTTCAAGCCATTTCGGGCTACTCGTCCAAATTATTTGCACCCCCCCCTAAGGCGTGCGGGTAAAAACCGTGTATAAGGATTTAATCTTCCATCATACTTCCAACCATATAAACCAATAAATGGTTTGATCTTTTTCCAATGTGGGATACTCTCCCCAACTTCCCAATTCAAGATTTCTTGTTTCAAACACCCTACTTTGAGAGTCGATATCTCATTCACCACAACTCTACTTTGGACATGCTATATATCGTTGCGTAGCTCTCACATAGGAGATCACAAAACTACCAACCAATAACTATATATAACAAACACATATAGAATTATATAGGTCCAAAGTTGGTGAAAAAATCATTTATCACAACTTCTTCCAACATCTCCTTGTCTATATATCACAGTATACATAGACCATTCTTCACCTAGAGATCTGAGAAACTTCCGATTGACATCATCTTTTTCTGGTTGAACTCCAACCTGATTGAGTTCACCACCAAGTTTATTGAATCGATCAAAAACTTGTGACAAAGATTCATTCTTTTGTCCTTTGAAGTTTTCAAACTCTTGTTTTAGCACAGACTTCATCTTCCTTTTTGTACCAACAAATCGTTTTTCCAGTGCTTGCCAAAGTTTCTTAGCATCATCATATTCAACAAAGAGATTTTGATAGTCATTAGGAATTGAAAGCAAAAGTGTGCTTAATGCCTTCAGTTCAATTCCTCTGTCTTTCTTCTCCTTATCACTTTTGAGTTTGTCAGCTTCAGTCGATGTGCTAGTGATTTGTATCGGAATGGTTTTGTTGCCTTCTTGAACCATTTCCCACATGGAATAATCAGTAATAAGCATGTACTACTTGATTCCGTTTTTCCACATGCCAAAGTTGTTGGGAGTGAGAATTGGGATCTTGTTAGCCTGTGTGCTTTCATTGTTATCGGACATGATTAACAGTTTTGTTTTGAATGTATTGAAAAACTTTTTGATGTTCTTGATTCGTAGATCTAGAACCTTAAGCTCTGATACCACATGATGAGCTTAGAACAACTCTATAAAATCGATCTTTAGGCTCAAGAATAGTTAGTTCTTGATCTTGGAATACACATATACAAATCATATACAATGCGGAATTAAACGAACATATTTGTATTGCTAAACAAGGTTTTCATCATTATCAGTTTATACAATGATTACTAAAACCCCAATTCTACATAAAATATGTAGAACAGTTTTACTCTTCTAACATGATCAAACTAATGACCTTGGGGCTCTAAAACACACACATATACGTTTTTCTTTAAACGTGGGTCTTTTCGACAACTAATACAATACCACTAGGTCTCTTTATATAATAGAGAACCTAGGGTTTACAAGGATAAATATAAAATAGTAACTAGATCTTTTGGATTCTACAAGGATGCACATGAATTAATAAACTAAATCTTTTTAAACTTTTATCAATATCTTCTAAATCTTTATTCAAATTTTGAATTCCATATCATTGATTTAGGTCCTTGTACTTTTCTTCTTTCCAAGTTTTGACACATCAAATTAATATATCGCTGATACCCAACAATCTTCCCCTATTTGATGATGACAAAACTTTGAAATATATGTATTAGTAATAGCGAGAACTTCAAGTTGCATATCTTCTTCCCCCTTTTTTTCATAATCAAATGGTCATTGAAGTAAGCACCTTGAACTTCGCCTTAATGATTACACCCGAGCTTCCCCTCAAATTGTGTAAATCATTCTTGAGTCTTTAGAAGGCTATATAAATTACTTTGATAAAGAAAATAAATTATCATCTATTTGAAGTTGAAGTATAAAATCAAACCTTGTGTCTTATATCTTGTACTAGAAACGTGACTCCAAAGTTTTATCAATGTATAAGTAGATCGTAATCTTTTGACAAACATCCTCATTTTCGTTAATGAGACACCGAGTGCTTCAATGCAACTTCCTTTAGTGATAGCAATTTTGCTGGATTTTGCCAAATTGTAGTCACACCATGAAGAACAAACAAGTTATCTTTAAAGGTACCCCAAACCCGTTTAAAGATATGATAAGAACACTAAGTGAGAAACTCCACTTTTTCTTCAAATCAGTTTTAATAAATCTTCTTTGTAATCAATAAAATGATGATCCAAAAAAATATTTCTTTTAAGTATTTGATCGATCAAACCTTCAGACCTGTGTGTGTAGATTTTGTGTGTGTATGTTTTCTTTACCCCAGACCCAAACGAATATCGAATAAGAAAAATAATGTGATTCGTTTCACATTAATGCTACATATATATTCATATTAAAATTTCTTAGAAGATTGATGAATATATGTAACCTTTTCCTTACTTGATCAGCAGTATTAAAATTTCAGCATCACCGTTTCAGCAATAATATTGCGATCAATATAAACAGAGTAGCAACAGTAACGATCAATAGTAAAAACAATCAGCAATAGTAACATGTAGCAGTACTGCAAATGGATCAGTAGTAAAACATAATGTTTGATGTAAGCTGCCCTGAAACCTTCTCTCCTAATCGGTCTATGCCAATTCGTGCGTAAAATAAAAACTTGCGTGTTTGTAAAATATCTACAACCTGCCGTGAGTAAAACCCCAAACGATTCGTCTGTTCGCACATGAGGAGTTTAAATTGGTATCCTTGCGAAAATCACCTTCTGTCCGCCTCGTTTTTTTTCTTTTCTTTGGAGGCGTGGCAATTTGCTTGCCACCGCCCATGTTCACCAACCCCAATATAAATTTTAATTTGGAGTTTCCATTAATTAACGAGCTTCAAACTTGTATTTAATTAAACAAAGATTTATCTTTTAAAAAAAAAATCTAACGAGTTTCTTTTACTAAGGAAGTGGATGCTTGTGTTGACATAAATATGGAATCCAATACAAGCTTTCATCTTATTGTTTATTCTAACGAGCTTGTAATTGGAGAAACAATTTATATTAGCTCAAATTGTATTCCAATAAAACCTTCACACTTTGATCACTGGACGTTCCTTTCACTGTGAAGATTTTGATCGTAATATCTTCAAGTGAACATAGATCCTTGTTTCATTCCAGATCTGGAGCCACCTCACTCTGATAGCACATGTTGAGTTTAGAACAACTCTATATAATCGATCTTTAAGCTCTAGAATGATTAGTTCTTGGTATAGGAATAAGCATATACAAATCATAAACAATGCGGAATTAAACGAATAGATTTGTATTGTTAAACAGGGTTTTCATCATCATCAATTTATACATTGATTACTAAAAGCCCCAATTCTACATAAAAATGTAGAACGGTTTTACTTTTCTAACAAGATCATAATTATGACCTTGGGGCTTAGAGCACACACACAAACACGTTTTTGGATAAACGTAGGTTTCAAGAACGAATAATTCTATACCTCTAGGTTTCTTTATATACTAGAAACCTAGGGTTTACAAGGACAGAGACAAAATAGTAACTAAAAAGTTTCCATTTAACAAATTCCCGTTGATAATGGCATGTGCTGGCTTCTCATCAAATTAAACATGAACTCCATCTTTTGTTTTAAATCCAACGACTTTCTTGCAGCACACCTTAAATAAATTGAATTTCTATTTCTCCCGTCTTTTTTCTAAACGATTCAAGAATATAGGCAAGAGAAATCAAATATATTCAAGAATCACAACCAATAACTTGCTACCACCACAAAAGTTACGAATGAAAGAATAATTTAGAAGGCAAATTCCAGTAGTGAATTTCTATAATAGTGGTATCACCATATTGATTTTGGAGAAAAATACTGTATCTTCGAATATAAAGAGAATCACCAATGCAAATATAAATTCAACAACCGTAATTGCCATGAATTATATGAAAAATAGAGTTATTGTTTAAGACATATCTTCAACAAATTAATTCAATAGCCACAATATTGTTTAAAAAATTTGCAATATTGTTTAATAATTAAAGGATGGACAAAGTGGAAACTTCAACAAATTCATTGAGTACCAGCTCTAATACTGAAATCGTAATATCCTTGATTCTTCATGTAATCATCTATAAATTCTTGTTTTATTAGAATCACAGATCGAATAACTGAAACAGTTATTAGAATCACATAACTCAAACAGTTATTAGAATCACAGATCTACTCACGAATAGAAGTTACAACGGATTAACACTATTGTGATGATCAAGAACAATGAACTGTAAATTATATATGAATAATTAAGAACACAGTTTTCACAAAAAGCTTCATTGTATATTAATTTGAATGATCAATACACACGTATGTTTACAATTCATAAGGAACTATATATAATAGTCCTTGAAGCCTAACAATTTACCCTAGTTATTCTAGGACTAGATTACAATCGAATTACAAAAGATATTATATTCTAAACAAACATTCTTAGGATCTCGGACATGATATATTCTTCAAATAAGCTTCATCAGTAATAATATCGTTGATCAGTAGGAACTGTTGACATCAGTAGCATTCACCTCATCAGTATCAACTCCTTAGCAGCAATAGGAGGTTGATCAGTAGTATTTGCACATCAGTACTAAACATGATTAATCCCAACAATGGCAAAATGGGGTTAGGTAACTGGTCAAAAAAGGAGTTGGCTCATAAACTACTATGAGAGAGCTAACAAACTACATGATAGATACCAGGTGACCGAGACAGACACCCAAGATTGGAACATGACCACATTCTAGGAACAACTTATGACAAATTCCTCTTATAGATATTAACCCGACTTAAATCCCAACAATTGCATTCTTGGTAATTATAACTTGTCCATATATATGAACAAAACAGTATTTGCAAAAACTTTGACCCGTACGAAAACCTGACCTGTTACCCAACTCGCCCATCTTACCATCTTATAATAAGTTATTTAATCACATTTTAGACATTAATTGTTGAAAAATTCAGAACGATTATAATATATCCCAACCTTTAACATAAAAGAATATCTTTCTTTGTGACATATAAAGAAAATCCATACTATATGAATTATAAGCTATCTAAGACTACCCTCACTGGTTCGTAGTTAGTATCTGGGATCCTGGAATAACAATACAATTATAAAATTTAAGGAAAGTTATAGTCTATATATGTGCTTGAAAAAAATACTCACATTGATCGACAGTGTTGCCCAGTTTGCTTTTTACTGAGTAGCCAAGATACATGTATCACATCATTGTATCATGAGTTATTACACCACCATCATCTGTCATCAAATATAAATAAGTCTTGGGTATACATTATTAAAATCCCAAATCTTGTATGTGTTGTAAAATTAAGTGATATATCTTCAAACAACAACATCTTACAACTATATTTTTCATTATTTAGTACACCTACATTAACATAAGTAGCACCGGTGAGCACCTACGTATGGTACTTAATTAGTTATCAAACAAAATTCACGAGAATTTATCATGTAGCAGAGTTTAATACCTCATCCAAAGGATTGTGAAGAAGCTCAACAAAAGCTAAAAAGGAAAAAATAACATAAAATCAATCGTCAGTCATAAAACTTATAATTTAATTCTTTCAATTAGATAAAACCTTGATAATCAATAAAAATTACTTCTTCAATATCAAGAAAGTATAGCATCGTAAAACAAATATATTGTTGCTCCATAGCTTCCGGAAGAGATTTAGATCAAAACTGTGCATAATCATTTAGATGAGAACAGCGAACAAAAATGAGTTTAAAGTCGCCAATATTAAATCAAATATACACCCATAAACTTACATGAAATTGATCGAATCAATGGGGATGAGCATCCAGGATTGATGAAGGGGGAATTTGGGGATTTAAGTCTCCTCCAAATGTGCGGGCAAGGTTTATCTGAGTTTCAGTTTGAGGAGAATATTTGAGTCGATGAAACCATGGCTTAATCAGAGGAAAATGTATGACTTTAGTGAATTCACGGTAGGAAGAGGAACAGTGGAACGAATAGAAAAATAGAAAAATGATGATGATGTTGAAACTGAATTCAACCTCATTAATCCAATTGATGACACATCAATTCTAAAATTGAAACTGAAAGTGAATTCAATTTGGAGGAGAGAAGCGGTAGGGTTTTACTCTTTTGACCTGGCATTTGTGTACATGAGCTACACTAATATGTACATGTGGACTTTTTCTGGCATTATGTGGCATTTAAATGCTCCCAAGTGCCTTTAAAATTTCAAAAAACTCTTGTTTATTAGATATATAAAGAGTTCCTAATAAATTTTTGACACATATCGCACATCCCGCCATACAAGGTAAAATAAAACCTAATAATATATAAGCTAAGTTTTGATAAATATACGAAACATAGTTTTGACGATAAGACGATAAACTAATCAGATGCTGGCTCGTCCTCTTCTGGTTCTGATTCTTCTTCTAGTTATGATTTTTCTTCTAGTCCTTCTTCCTCTGGTTCAGATTCAGGCTCTGGTTCTGGTACTTGTTCTTGACGATGAGGAGTTCTTGGTGCAATGTCACGACGAGGCATTGCAGGCGAACATATGAATATCATACCGCCCTCACGTCTACGATAGACAATAGGACGATGACCACGAGCTGGTGTCGGAGGACCATTTGGGATAATGGGAATATGACGTTTTATTGGGAGACGATGAAATGGAACAACTGGAGGTTGTACCACTACTGGCACTGGAACAACTGGTGCATTACTACGATCACTGTCGGAATCAGACCAAATATCGATAACCTCGTAGGCGACATATGGGATGACATCTAATAAAATTTGCACACAACATGAAGATGTTAAGAGTGCTGCCAACGGTGCCGCCGGTAGGCACCGCCGGTTTGGCACCAGTACCGCCACCGTTGGCACGGGCCATCGGTGGCTCCGCCGGTTGAGCCCACGCCGGTTTGGAGACGAGGTTGGAGGGATGCGCCGGTCGATTTCTTTTTTTAATCCTTTTAAATCTCTATAAATACCCACTTTCATTCTATAATTTTCACAACAAAAATTCTCTCTTATCCCAACCAACCATACTTATAAAATGTCTAATGTTTCTGATTCCTCTTCCGAATATGATTCTGATTTGGAAGCTATTTTAACGATAGCCAATTCTTACAATGCCGAGGAAATGGTCGCCTTTGAGAATGCTCTTTCATCTGATACAGAGGACGATGAAGAGATCGCTCAGATCCCCAATGCGCCGAGAAGGTATGTGCCACGAGATCGTGAAGGTGCCGGTGAGCGTTTGTACGCATACTACTTTGCTGAAAATCCCACGTTCCCGCTGGATTATTTTAGGCGACGTTTCCGTATGACCCGTTCGCTGTTCCTCCGTATATGTGACATTATAACATCTTACTCTGAGACTCCTTTACCTGCGCATCTTTTGTATTTTCGTCAACGGGACGATGCTACCGGAAGATCGGGTTTTAATATTCTTCAAAAATGTACATCCGTTGTACGACAATTGGCCTATGGTTGTGCTGTCGATTTGTTTGATGAATATCTACACGTGGGACAACAAACATCGTATGAATGTTTGGATAATTTTGTCAAATGTGTATTCCATCTATTTGGTGCTAAGTACTTAAGAAAACCCAACGCGCATGACGTCGAGCGCTTACATCAACGTCATGCTGAGGTGCATGGTTTTCCGGGTATGCTCGACAGCATCGATTGCATGCACTGGCCTTGGAGGAATTGTCCGGTGGCATGGAAAGGACAATACACACGAGGTGACCAAGGGTAGCCAACGATCATGCTCGAAGCGGTTGCATCTTATGATTTGTGGATTTGGCATGCTTACTTCGGCCCAGCTGGTTCGAGCAACGACATCAATGTCCCTAATGCATCAGACTTATTCAAGGACTTGTTGCAAAACAAAACTCCCACTATTCCTTTTGTCATTTCCAGGAAACAATTCACTAAAGGATACTATCTCGGTGACGGGATATATCTGGAATGGTCAACCATTGTGAAGACATTTAAGTATCCGCTATCTGAACAACAAACTCGGTTAAAAAGATACCAAGAAGCCGCAAGAAAAGATATTGAACGAGCATTCGTTGTTTTGCAAGGACGTTGGCAAATCATTAAAAACCCGGCAAGACCATATAGCGTCAATAAAATACGTGGAATCATGTATTGTTGTATAATTTTACACAACATGATAATTGAGGACAACGGTCGCAACATGTGTCCACTTGAGGAGGCGTATATGGACAACGGTTGCAACACACGCTCGAATGGCCAAAGAACTACGGGATCAAGCAAGGCATCACAGACTTAGCAATGCACTAGTAGACCACATTTCGCAACTCTCACCAAATTTCCGCCAACGTTAATTTATGTTTCTTTATCGTCTTTTTTTTTATGTTTTTAAATTATTGTAATGTTTTTTTATTTTAATAAAAGTATTATTTTTTAGTTATATTTTTGTTTTAATTAAAAAGAAAGTTAATTAATTAAAGTTGGTGAAGTGACGAAGTGTTGTTGGCATGTGTACGTCAGTTTAGTGTTAGTTAGTTTGTCTGCTGACGTGGCGCTGAGTTGGCAGCAACTGACGGTGTCAGTTGCATTTACCATTGGCAGTGGTCTAATAGGCAAATCATACTAAATCTAACTAACTAATTTCTATTAAGATACATCAACTAAGGGCTTCGTAACATAGGTAACTACTAAATAGCGCAAAGGATGTGAGAATCAGCGTGCCATGATTTTTTTTTAGAAATATGTTTTGGGTTTAAAAAGTTTTATCTTTGTCCAGAAATCTTTTAGAAGTTATAGACTAGGGTTGCTAGTTCACTATAACCATTGCTCTGATACCAATATGTTACACCCCGCCAAAAATGAGTTTTACGTCATTAAAATATTTTGCGGAAGAACGGAAGTGTAACGTTCATGTTATAAAAGCAAGTTATATAGTAATCAAACAACCACGCAATAAAATCTAAAATAAGTTTCATTGCTAAAAATAGAAATTTCTAAAAATAGAAAGTTTCCTAAAATAGTAAGTTTTGAAATGAAAAAGTTGTTTGAAAACTAAAGTGCAAAGATAGTTCATGGCCAGAAGCCAACTGTTGCTCACATCCCCATTGCTCACTGAGTCTCTAGATTACCTGAAAACGTAACTTAAAAAGGTCTACTAAATTGTTGAGTGAATCCACATGGTTTAGTAAAATGTATGTAATATGTTTGAATTTGCTACAAATTGAGTAATATGAATTTTTTTTATGACTGTTTGAAAGTAATATGATTGTATAAAAAGTTGATAAACCAGAATGAAATGTAAGGGTTTATCAAAACTTTGGCATTATATGACTGTTATTCCCAACAGGTAGCTACTCCCGTTGAAGTATTATACCCATCCCCCTAAGTCCAAAATCAAAACTGCAACTCCCATATGTGTGTTATAAGGTCATGGATAATACGTTCCTGATGTCTAGGATAAACCAAGTAGTGATCAAAATGTAGGAGGCTGAGTATTGGCCAATAGTACTATTCGTATATCCAGGGTATAGGTACTCTACTTAATGAAGGATGAACTTAGTATGGTATAATGAATTGTTTGTCATGCCATAATGAAATTGAAATGATAATGTAATACAGTCAAATATGAAATAGTATACGTAGCATGTTATGTTTTTCACCTAATAAGTTATAAAGCAGTAAAAAGAGTAAACGGGGCTGTGGACTCACCAGATGCTTAGCTTAGATCACAAATACTTCACTGATGGTTCCTTAGAGATTCCTAGTGCCTAAACGCACAAGATTCCTAATTAGTCTAAGCTATCACGCACAAGTGACCTAAATTGTATTGTTTGTGTGTTTGATATTGTTTGTATTGTATGTTTGTTTATAAAAAAGAGTTTTGGGTTATTAGAAATGTTTATGTTTATGCAACTTTGTAACGATTTAGGGTTATTGGGCCAGAATTTGAGCTAACGTGTCGGCACTAGGGCCAAGACCCGCCTTAATGGGCTTATTGGGCTTGGTTGGACTAAATGGGCCAAGTGAAATGGATTGGGATAGAAATGGGCCGAAAGGGCTATTGGGCCATCAAATGGGCCACATGGGCCGAATGGAATGGGCTTCGGTATTGGGCTTTGTAAGGACCGAACTAAAAAACGACCATTTTCAAACATCATTTACAATAAACCTTTAATACTTTACCAAAATACAAGTTTTAAAACATCTTTACCAAAAGACATACATACTAAATACAAATTAACTATACCGGATACAAACCAAATAGAAATCCCCAAAACAAAATACATCATAACACTAGAATTCTATACCAAAAGAGAAATATTGACAACTAAACGGGTAAGCTATAAAAGCTTAGTGAGTTCCACAATGTATAATATTATACTAAATAATTATATAAATCAACATAAATAAACAAACAATTGTTAACGGGTCAAAGTACCAGATTAGCACCACAATATCATCACAAAGCATCACATATCAATACCGGGTCAGCAACGATAAAAGTACAATACCGGATTCAACAAAGTGCGTCATTCCCCCTTAGGCCATTAGGGAATGAGGCCGATGAAGGTGACCAAGGCACCCCTAAATGAGTCCAAGATCCAGCTTCACCACCACGGTACATACCACTCCTCCGCCAGGTACTCCCGCGTCCACCGCCCAAGATATTACACAAAGTAATATTCGAGCCGCCATGGGTCCTCACGAAACAAAATATCACTCAAGGCATTCCACTCAAACGGGTCAACGCAATGTTAAGGATCAACAAGGTGGTCTCAACGTCCAAGGCATCATATAAGGCTATCAATCGAAATGGATACTAGCTAACCACGTTATACATATATAATTAAAAGTATACACATTGCACATAGTGAACTCACAGTGTTGTTTAATCGGGTGCGAACTCAAACCGAAAGCCTTAATCAAAATATTGAGTTTCCAAGATGAAGACACTTGTCACAAGCTCCCAATATATTCTATATAACCCTTGGAGTATACATACGAAATTTAATAAGCAAATATTACCATTAACCCTATCTATGATCTTTTCAACTGACAATGTGTTTCTACATGTTAAACAACCTTCTGTTTACACAGTTCAGACCTACTTAATATCAAAGTTACCCAATGAAATTTTTATCATTCGTTGTACTCTTTAATAGGTTTCCAATGCTCATGAAGTCATATTTTTCTGATTTTTCTATGATATTATATGAATTTTACAAAACAATGCTGCAACACAAATTTCAACTCGAAAATTTCTTTTTTTTTTTTTTTTCAATTTACACATGATTTTAGCTAAATAACTTGAACTCTAACATAGATTATTCATAATATCATGATATTAGAATGTTTTTAGCAGAAATCTAACCCTAATTTCGTGGGTTCTTGAAATCAAATGGAAAACCTAGTTGAGAATGAAGATATACCTAAGAAATCTTCAATAATCTTGTGTGATTCTAACCAACTTCTTGTGAATTCAACCATGCATGATGTGTTCTTCAATTTTCCAGAAGTTTTGAGAGGTTTTGAGGAAGAAATGAGGAAAAAAAATGGGAAATTTCGTGGGTTTTGGGGTCTAAATCCGAGTTGGGCCGGGTTTGATCCGGATTGGTATCCATTTTCACCACTAAATACTTAAAACTTCATAACTTTTCGCTCGGGCCTTTGTTTTCGATGAGGTTTTCGCCTACACGTTCGTAACGAAATTATGTATAATCATCAATAAAAATAATTCAAAAAAACACTCCACAAAAATGACGTTTTTATATACCTTATTGTGAGCATTTAAGCGATTAGCACTTATTTACATATCGTTCGCTCAAACATCCTCTTCTTAATCATTATATACTTATCGTATTTATTCAAGTTACTTAAGAGTAATAATAATAATATATTTTTAGGGGAAAAGAAATCACGCATGTTACAATTACCTCCTCCTTTTGAGAATTTCGTCCCGAAATTAGGTTGACTTGAACAAGAACGGATATTTGTCGATCATATCTCCCTTTTTTCCCACGTGCAATTCGGGCCTCTATGATGTTTCCATCTGACTAAAACTAATGGAATTTATTTATTATTGAGGTTGACCGAGTTTTGGTCAATTATTTCTTCCGGTTCCTCCACATATCTCAATTTTTCGTTGACTTTGACTTCGGTCAACTCTTCCTCAAATAACTAACATGGAACACGTTATGATTACCCGCCAATTCATCCGGCTATTCGAGTCAGTAAGCTTGTATCCCGACCCGTTCTATAATTTTGAATGGACCGATAAATCGAGGGCTCAATATACCTTTCTTACCCAATCTCATAACGCCCTTCCATGGCGATACTTTTAACATCACATAATCGTTTACCGAAAATTCTATCGGTTTCCGCCTTTTATCCGCGTATGACTTTTGACGATCTTGGGCCGTTTTCATACTTTCCCGAACAATCCGAATTTTATCACTTGTATCTTGGCTCAACTCGGGTCCCACCAACACCTTTTCTCCAACTTCTCGCCAACACAAAGGTGTTCGACACTTTCTTCCATATAACGCTTCATAAGGTGCCATTCGAACCGATGGGTGATAACTATTATTATATGAAAAGTCGGCTAATGACAAATATTTATCCCAACTTCCCCAAATTCTAAAAATACACGACCTAAGCATGTCTTCCAAAGTTTGAATCGTTCTCTCGGTGTGCCCGTCAGTCAGTGGATGATAAGCGGTACTAAGAGGTACTTTCTTTCCCAACTCTTTTTGCATAATACCCTAAAAGTTAGAAGTAAATCGAGAATCCCTATCCGATACTATTCTCAATGGAATACCGCGTCTTGCAATTATCTCGTCTAAATATACTTGTGCCCATGAATCCATCAGTGTCGTTTCTCTCAAAGCAAGGAAATGCACATTTTTGGTCAAACGATCGACAATCACCCAAATACAATCGTGTTTACGAGCGGTTCTCGGAAGTTTAGTAATCAAATCCATGGAAATTTCCTTCCACTTCCAAACAGGAATGCTAAGTGGTTGCAAACTCCCGTATGGTTTCTGATGTTCGGCTTTAACTTGTGCACAAACATTACATTCTTGCACAAATTTCCCGATATCTTTCTTCCTTCCCGGCCACCAATAATCCAACCTCACATCATGGTACATTTTATTCATACCAGGGTGGATTGAGAATTTTAAACTATGAGCCTCTTTTAACACATCAATTCTCAAATCTCCGATTCTCGGTATCCATAATCGGTTACTAAAAACTTTGACACCTCGACCATCTACTTCTAAATCTTTCTCATAATTCACCATTCTTTCCTTCTTAATATTTTCGGGTTTTAACGCCTCATCTTGCCACTTCTTAAGACCATCGAGTAAAATAAACTTCAATGTAGTGGAGGACATTGCTTAACACATACTCTAATGATAAGGTTTACGACTTAAAGCATCCGCAACTACGTTAGCTTTATCGGGATGATACAAAATCTCACAATTGTAATCTTTTATGAGTTCCATAGCACGTAGTTGTCGCATATTTAATGATTGTTGGCTAAATATATATTCGAGACTCTTATGATTGGTAAAGAGTTGGAACTTAGACCCATACAGATAATGCCGCCAAATCTTTAGTGCAAACACCACCGTGAATAACTCAGGATCGTGAGTCGGATAATTCTTTTCATATTCCTTCAAATGACGGGAGGCATAAGCAATGACCTTTCCCCGTAGCATGAGAACACACCCGAGTCCCATTTCCGATGCATCACTATATACTTCAAAATCTTCTTCACCCTCGGGTAATGAAAAAATTGGAGCATTTGTCGAACAATCTTTTAACATACTAAAAGCTTTTTCTTGTGCCTCACCCATTCATACTTAACGTCTTTTCGGGTAAGACTTGTGAGAGGCACGACCAACCGGGAGAAATCTTTTATGAAGCGGCGGTAATAACCCGCGAGACCTAGGAAACTTCAGATCTCGGAAGCATTTCGAGGTACTTCCCAATTCTTAATCGCCTCGGTCTTGGAAGGATCGACCGATATACCTTCACCTGATACCACATGACCAAGGAATTGAACTTGGCGCAACCAAAAATCACATTTGGAAAATTCAGCATACAATTTCTCTTTCCGTAATAAATCGAGAATTTAAGGAAGGTGCGATGCATGATCACTTTCGGATTTAGAATATACCAATAATTCATCGATAAAAAATAATAACCGACTTATCCAACATAGGACGACAAACCCGATTCATCATATCCGTAAACGCGGCCGGAGCATTCGTTAAACCAAATGGCATGACTAAGAATTCATAATGCCCATATCTCGTTCGAAATATGGTTTTAGGTACGTCTTCTTTATGAACCTTCAACTGATGATAACCGGACCTCAAGTCAATCTTAGAAAAATAACTTGCACCTTACAATTGATCAAAAAGGTCATCAATTCTAGGCAACGGGTATTTGTTCTTGATTGTCACTTTGTTAAGTTCAAGATAATCAATACACATCCACATTGACCCGTCTTTCTTCTTAACGAACAAAACCGGTGCACCCCACGATGACACACTCGGTTGAATGAACCATTTATCAAGTAATTCTTGCAATTGATTCATAATTTCTTTCATTTTTGCCGGGGCTAAACGATATGGAGTTTTGGCGATTGGAGCCACACCCGGTAAAAAATCAATTCGAAATTCTACCTCTCGATCGGGAGGTAATCCGGGTAAATCCTCAGGAAATACATCTGGGAATTCATTAACACGGATTTCTTAACTTCTAAATCCGCATTAAGAATATAAGCTAAATAGGAATAGCATCTATGAGACATCAATATACTAGCTTTCAAGAAATAAATCACCCGCCTATTCTTCATTTTACTTTCACCATACACATACAAAGGTTCTCTTCCTTGTACGGGAATTCTAATCATTTTCTCATAAAACATAATATCGGCACGATACTTCGACATCCAATCCATCCCGATAATGATATCGAAATTTGGCAAATCTATCAACCCTAGATTTACTAAGAATTTATGATCATCTATCTCTAACGAGCAATGCCTACAAATATGATTGGCTTCCAAAGTCATACTACCCGCAGTATCAACACATAATGGATCCAACAAAGGTGACGGATTTACAGTTAACAATTTAGCAAATTCAGTCATACGAAAGAATCAGAAGCTCCAAAATCAAATAATATATGAGCGGGTTGGGAATTAACAAGAAATGTACTTGAAACAACATTCAGATCTTCCCGGGCTTCCTCCGGAGTCAACTAAAAAGCACGACTTCTAGCCCTGGTAACCTCCTCCTTTTGACTCGGTGCACCCACCCGCGGAGGTTGTTGTACCGAACCTCGACTTTGAGTACCTCGATTTGAGGGATTTGGGCATTGACGCCTCCGGTGACCTACTAACCCACAACCATAGCAAACCACATCCTTATTCGGGCAACTAGATTTTATGTGGCACTCTTCAAAACAACCAAAACATTTCACGGGCCCACGATCACTAGCACACCGTCCTCGGTGGTTCTTTCCACAAGTTTGATAATCTCGATTAGCATCCGACTGAAATATTAAAAATGGTTAAACACAATTCATAAACATATACATATCATAGGATTTATTTTAATTTCAATCTTACTTGAATAGAGAATGATTGGGATTGGCCACGAGGCCGAGATGACCCTTGAGATTGGGTTCGTTGGTTAAGAGTAAACCGATTAAAACGACTGGATGTTTCGTCGGAAGAAGTAGTTTGTTCAACTTTTTGATGTTTCGATTCGGGAATCAATTCTCCACGAAGACTAAAATCATGCTCTCTTCTTCGAGCATACTCCACCGCATTAGCAAATGACGGGATATCACGATTGCTCACAAAGTCTTGTATTTCATATCTTAACCCTTCTACAAATATTTGAATCTTCTCAACTTCGGTCGGGATATACTTTCTGGCAAATTGGGCCTTTTGGTTAAATAAAGTTTCATACTCATCTGCTGATAAAGTTCCTTGTTTGAGTTTTAAAAACTCCTTCTCTAACCTTCTTCTCATATCACTTTGACAATATTGTTCAAGGAATCGGGCCTTAAACGAATCCCAACTTGTCTACACGAGAAATACGAAACACTTTTCTTCCTCATTCAAGATCTTAAACATGTTATTCCACCAATTTAAAGCCTTAACAGTGAAAATGGCGGTGGCATAAATCGTTTGATCATTCTTGTCTACACGAGAAATACGAAACACTTTCTCGGTATTTTCTAGCCATAACAATTCATTAACGGGGTTTGTCACACCCGAGAATTCCGTGGCCCCACTACTACGGAATGCTTTGAATGAAACCGAACCCGATTTCTTACTTGGTGATTCATCAACCACGTTCTCCTTCTCCTTCAACTTTTCTTTCTCTTCACGTCTAAATTGTTCAAAAGTTGCTCGGACCATGTCGGCCATCCTATTCGTCAACCTCTCCTCCCTTGGGTTCGAGGACCCGGAGAACTTAATTCAGGACGTTCTGCACTTCTCGAGCCATCATTATTACTAATTCTACTTCCTTGATCCATCCCTAGCTAAAAATTATAAGAATATAATGAAAGTATTAAATAACACTCATTCTATCATTTCCTATTGACCCACAATTACATATTCAACCTATGGTTTGTATCTGACCTAAACTTTAGCCTATACACTATACCAGTGACGCCTAAGTTTGAGTCTAGTACCATAATGATACCTAGATCACTCAAACCAATGCTCTGATACCATATTGTAAGGACCGAACTCAAAAACGACCATTTTCAAACATCATTTACAATAAACCTTTAATACTTTACCAAAATACAAGTTTTAAAACATCTTTACCAAAAGACATACATACTAAATACAAACTAACTATATTGGATACAAACCAACTAGAAATCCCCAAAACAAAATACATCATAACACTAGAATTCTATACCAAAAGAGAAGCTCTTCAAAGCTTCAAGCAAACCGACTTCAACTATCTACTCACACTTGCTCTTGCCCTTATCTTTTCCTGAAAAATATTGACAACTAAACGGGTAAGCTATAAAAGCTTAGTGAGTTCCACAATGTATAATGTTATACTAAATAATTATATAAATCAACATAAATAAACAAACAATTGTTAACGTGTCAAAGTATAGGATTAGCACCACAATATCATCACAAAGCATCACATATCAATACCGGGTCAACAACGATCAAAGTACAATATCGGATTCAACAAAGTGCGTCATTCCCCCTTAGGCCATTAGGGAATGAGGCCGATGAAGGTGACCAAGGCACCCCTAAATGAGTCCAATATCCAACTTCACCACCACGGTCCATACCACTCCTCCGCCAGGTACTCCCGCGTCCACCGCCCAACATATTACACAAAGTAATACTCGAGCCACCATGGGTCCTCATGAAACGAAATATCACTCAAGGCATTCCACTCAAACGGGTCAAGGCAATGTTAAGGTTCAACAAGGTGGTCTCAACGTCCAAGGCATCATATAAGGCTATCAATCGGAACCGATACTAGCTAACCACATTATACATATATAATTAAAAGTATACACATTGCACATAGTGAACTCACAGTGTTGTTTAATCGGGTGGGAACTCAAACCGAAAGCCTTAATCAAAATATTGAGTTTCCAAGATGTAGACACTTGTCAAAAGCTCCCAATATGTTCTATATAACCCCTGTAGTATACATACGAAATTTTATAAGCAAATATTACCATTAACCCTATCTATGATCGTTTCAACTGACAATGTGTTTCTACATGTTAAACAACCTTATGTTTACTCAGTTCTGACCTATTTAAGATCAAAGTTACCCAATGAAATTTTTACCATTCGTTGTACTCTTTAATAGGTTTCCAATGCTCCTAACCTCATATTTTTCTGATTTTTCTGTAATTTTATATGAATTCTACAAAACAGTGCTGCAACACAACTTTCAACTCGAAAATTTCTTATTTCTTACAATTTACAAATGATTTTAACTAAATAACTTGAAATCTAACATAGATTATTCATAATATCATGATATTAGAATGTTTTTAGCAGAAATCTAACCCTAATTTCGTGGGTTCTTGAAATCAAATGGAAAACCTAGTTGAGAATGAAGATATACCTAAGAAATCTTCAATAACCTTGTGTGATTTTAACCAATTTCTTGTGAATTCTACCATGCATGATGTGTTCTTCAATTTTCCAGAAGTTTTGAGAGGTTTTGGGGAAGAAATGAGGAAGAAAATGGGAAATTTCGTGGGTTTTGGGGTTTAAATCCGAGTTGGGTCGGGTTTGACCTGGTTTGGTATCCATTTTTACCACTAAATACTTAAAACATCTTAACTTTTCGCTCGGGCCATTGTTTTCGATGAGGTTTTCGCCTACACGTTCGTAACGAAATTATCTATAATCTTTAATAAAAATGTTTCAGAAAACATCCCACAATAATGACGTTTTTATATACCTTATTGTGAGCATTTAAGCAATTACCACTTATTTACATATCGTTCGCTCAAACATCCTCTTCTTAATCATTATATACTTATCATATTTATTCAAGTTACTTAAGTATGTTATAATTACCTCCTCCTCTTGTTAAGGCAAAAAGTCTTACCTCTTTGAATCTTAGGATAACAAAACAACCTAGACTAGCTTAGATTAAATAGTAGATTAAATTAGCTAAGTTTAGGAGTGATACTGAGTTTGGCCAGTATTGGCCACTCAGTATCAGCACTCAGTATTGGAAAACCAATACTGAGTAGAAGGACTGAGTTACAGTCAGTATAGTAACGGACTAAGATCAAATCCCTTGATCTTAGTCATTTCCTTAGCTTAGTCCTTCGGTTACTCCTTTGCCCTTTTTGTAAGATCTCTATACCACTATAAATAGAGGTCATCTTGCAAAGGAGTATTCACCAATTTACGTATTCACTTCCATACATTTTGTAATTGATCAGTGGTCTTGTTTTTCCGCAACAAGCCACACTTAGTGGATTTATACATTGACTATATTCTTGTGTTATCACTTTAATATTTCATTAAGTATAATAATCTATCAATTAACATTACAAACCAGGGTTGTTGTGACCTAACAACTGGTATTAGAGCAGGCTAAATTAATTCTTATTTAGTCGATCTATTACCCTGGCAGCCATTCCCTATATTTATCCTTCCAACACTCAAAAATCCAAAATGTCTACGATCATAGCACCGGTTATGTCTGGTAAGGGAGTGCCCATCTTTGATGGAAAAGACTTTCATCAATGGAAGCTTAAAGCTTAGTGGTATCTTGAATCCATTCATCATGAGATGCTCACTGTGCCAAATGATGGTCCTATCATTCCACAAACTGTGGAACCCGTTGCTGCTATTGATGATGCTCTTGAGAGCACAAGAACAATTCCTAACCTGAAACACACCTGGACTGATACTGACCGTCAGTTATTCAGTCTAGACGCAAGAGCAAAGGGGATGATTGGTAATGCTGTTACCAAAGAAATACTTAATGCAATTATGAAATTGCCAACAACAAAGGCTATGTGGGATAGTCTATCAATCACTTATGAAGGCTCACCAAAGGTGAAGTTGCAGAGGAAAAGCAACATGAGAAGGAAGTATGAAAACTTCTTCTCTAGTCCAAATGAAGACATCACTACTCTCTAGAACATGTTCAATACTATTGTCCATGATTTAATCAGTGTAGGCATTGTGAAGGAGGAACGAGAGCTTGTTCAAAAGTTCTTGGATAGTCTTCCTCAACAGTTTCTTGACATGACAAATTCTGTAAATGTTGCCAACAACATTGAGTCATACACTCTTCAAACTCTGTATGGTTTAATGTTGAATCATGAGGAGAATAATGCTGCAAGACTGATCAACTGGAAGAAAACTGACAAGTCTTCCACTGGCATGGCTCTAGTTGTGCAACAGGCATATACTGTAACTGAGCCTGAAGAACCAGAAGTTGATCTTGCTGATGCTGAGGCAGAAGAGCTTGAAACACAAATGGCTCTTATGTCTATGAAGCTGGATCAGTTGAAAAAGAAGAGGCTTGGTGTTAGCTCTTCCAATACTGACCCAAGATCAGGTCTTTGCTATAGGTGTGGAAAGCCTGTGAACATTGCTGCTAATTGTCACACCAAGTCAACTGAAACTGATCAGAATGATAAGATTGCATACCGAGCTAAAAGGTATAGAGACAATGTCAAGCTAAAGAACGAGAGCAAGGGGAAGAATGCAGCAGGGAATGGAGCACCTCATCAAGCACTTTACTCAGAGGCTTGGATGGATGAGGAGATAAGTGATTATGAGGAAGAGATTGAGAACAAAGCCTTCATGGCTTTTACTGAAGAAGATTTGAAGAGCTCCTTTGAAAGAGATATCAAAGAAGCTGAGAGGATGAGTGTCCATACTTGTAACACCTCAATTTTTAAAACACCTTTTAAATCATATTTTTAAATAAAAATATTACAAATTCCAATGATTTAATCAGTGTAGGCATTGTGAAGGAGGAACGAGAGCTTGTTCAAAAGTTCTTGGATAGTCTTCCTCAACAGTTTCTTGACATGACAAATTCTGTAAATGTTGCCAACAACATTGAGTCATACACTCTTCAAACTCTGTATGGTTTAATGTTGAATCATGAGGAGAATAATGCTGCAAGACTGATCAACTGGAAGAAAACTGACAAGTCTTCCACTGGCATGGCTCTAGTTGTGCAACAGGCATATACTGTAACTGAGCCTGAAGAACCAGAAGTTGATCTTGCTGATGCTGAGGCAGAAGAGCTTGAAACACAAATGGCTCTTATGTCTATGAAGCTGGATCAGTTGAAAAAGAAGAGGCTTGGTGTTAGCTCTTCCAATACTGACCCAAGATCAGGTCTTTGCTATAGGTGTGGAAAGCCTGTGAACATTGCTGCTAATTGTCACACCAAGTCAACTGAAACTGATCAGAATGATAAGATTGCATACCGAGCTAAAAGGTATAGAGACAATGTCAAGCTAAAGAACTGGAGCAAGGGGAAGAATGCAGCAGGGAATGGAGCACCTCATCAAGCACTTTACTCAGAGGCTTGGATGGATGAGGAGATAAGTGATTATGAGGAAGAGATTGAGAACAAAGCCTTCATGGCTTTTACTGAAGAAGATTTGAAGAGCTCCTTTGAAAGAGATATCAAAGAAGCTGAGAGGATGAGTGTCCATACGTGTAACACCTCAATTTTTAAAACACCTTTTAAATCATATTTTTAAATAAAAATATTACAAATTCCAATATCCCAAAAATACGCTTTAACAAAAACCTTTGAAAAGATTATCAGAGTATTAAAATCCGGTGTTACATAAAAAATATCATAACCATAGGATAACGGGATCTACCTATAAGCTCCCGAATTAAAACATCTCTAGGCCACCTCTACCGCGACCTTCTATTCCTTCAATCTCGAACCTGAGTACATAGCCAAAAACAAAGTAGTACGTGAGACAAAATAGTCTCGTGAGATACATGGGTTTTCGACCCATTCTCAAAATAATAAAAGTCATTACTATTCATTTCTTTTCTTTAATCACTTATTAATTATTATCTTATATTCTTACCGCTTATTCGTATTTACTAGTAAGCTAACCGTAAGCTTACCCACCACGTAGTCACGTACTTGTAAGCTATCCATAGCTTACTAAATCTTTATCACATACGCTACGGACCTCTCCGTAGCAAACTCCCCCGATGTGGGTTAACTAGGTAAACTCCCCCGTTTCCGGGTTAACTGAAACTCCCCCGTTTCCGGATTAACTAAAACTCCCCCGTTTCCGGGTTGACTATTTCTCGACAGTCTACTCTTGCGCAGGGTGGTACCTCCCCAAGTAGGTGTCACTAGCTCCCCCAACTATGTGGGTTAACTATGATCCGGATCCTTTTTCAACACATATTGAAATTATCAAATACGGGCCTATGCCCCAATAATACATACTCAAACATAAATTAGAATACATCTATTCTAATTATCATATTATCCTCGTTTCTTATTCAATTTCAATATTGACTTTAACAAGTCCTTTATTAAGTAAAACATGTTTATCATTTATCAAAATCGCATACTTTAACTTCTCTTTGACTAGAATACAAATCTAGTTCTAGTCACTTTATAGTTATTTCTCCTAGCAATTCAATCTCTACTCTTATTAGTATAATATACTAATCAATACTCGATTACTTGAAAATCATTGTCATTAGCTTTATTAATGCATATTACTAATAAACCAAATATCTTACCTTCTAATTCATACTTTTAATCATACATCATATTAGTAAAGAATTACTAATCACTTTTTCATTATCATAATCTCTTTCAAAATCATTAGTCATTTAGACATACTTAGATAGTTTAATATTTGCATTTTCTTATCTTTTCATTCATATCTTTATTAAAAACATTTATAAATAAAGATTCATTAAACATCATAGTTTTCAAAATCATTTGCTATGTACTCAGTAAAAGTCTCATGTACTCACCTTAGCCAAGCTAATTCCAATTCGTGTCTAACAACACAAATCCTTGCTTTCCAACTTGTGAAATGTCACCAAACTTTAGGTCTTCTTGACCTACCATCAACATCATCATAAAAACTAGTTATAATCCATAACTAATCACTAATCAATCCATATCTACAACCTTAACCACCAAGTTCATCCAACTTAGTGGAATCTCAAACCCTAGTTCAAGATTTCCATCAATAAACCGAAATCCAACTTGTACACATCGATTACAAGCTTACAATGAGTGTTCTACACCCATGTTTAGTCATCTTCCCCAAAGATGACATGGTTGGTTCCCAAACCACCATTTTTACCCATACAAAGCTCACAATCAAGGTAGATAAGCAAGACAATCAAGAATACTTACCCTTGATGTTTCAATCCTTCAAGATGGTGAAGATCTGAGCTCTTGAGCTCCAAAAACGACCAAGAACACTCCCAAATCGGCTGCACTATGTGTGGGGTTGAATGAGAAATGAAACCCTAGCTCACACACAAGATTATATATTCCAGACGCTCCTCGCGCCCCGCTCGCGCCCACCTCGCGCCGCGAGGTGACGCGGGTTCGCCTGCTGGTTGCCGCAATTTTCCAGATTTCGCGCCAGGCTCGCGCTGGCTCGCGCCGCGACCTCATCGCGAGGTCAACGCGAAGTCAACGCGAGACCTTCGCGTTTGAATGTTGAACTTGCTGTTTGAACTCGCGACTGTCTCGCGCCTGCCTCGCGCCGCGAGGTCTGTCTGGGTCAGTTTCTTGCCTTTTAAACTTGTTTCCATCCAAATCTTGACCCATACTTGGTTACTCCAAGTCCCAAACATTCAAATACTCGATAAAACGCAATGGAGACTCGATTAAATATTTTACCTCCTTTATTCCTCAATATTTCCATTTAATTCGTTAACCGAAAATTCCGGTCGTTACAACTATCCACCCCTTAAAAAGGATTCCGTCCTCGGAATCAACTCAAGGATTTCCAAATCCCCATTCCGCTTCCAATTATGATCCACTAATACTTACACATTTAAACGCCCGCTTGACCCCGTTATACCCAAACGGGTCAAAAATCAAACTTGAGTTCATAATACCCGAACGGGTCAAAATTTTACAATTTGACCTTAACATTCCCAATCACTTAACAATTCCCTTTATCCACATCGGGATGGTATGACCCAATCATCACTAATGGCCAATTGACCAAAACGATAGTCAATGCCTATCTTTGACCAAATTGTCAACATTGTCAAATCCTTGACTTAAGCACAAAGTCAACCATATCTTGATAATTTCCTTATCCACTAGTGGTTCCATTAACCATCAATTCCTTAACAATCGACCTTACATTCATGGTCCAACAACAATCATACTCGATCCCTAAATTTAACCCGAAATACCCAACGGTCAAAGTCGTACCCCTTTGACTACCATTATCTCCATCAATCCATTTAACCACTATCATACACATGCAGATGATATAGTATGCCCTTATCCTTGACTAACCATTTTAAACGAAGGTAAAAATCCAATTTTTGACTAAAGTAAGCAACCCACTAGTTGACCAACTTTGACTTATGAATAAAGTCAACTTACTTTGCAAATTTCACATATTCTTTATTACTAAGGCATCGCTTCCCAAGCTTTTCATTTCCGATATCAATATCTAAATTTCCTTTCTCAATTGTTCCCTTTTCCCTCGATTTCGATTCCCACAATCGATTAACAATTTTTATTTAAAACAATACCAAATTTCTATCACTTTTAAACTTTCATCCAATTACTCCTACCATTTGTAGTTTCTTTCAAACATCCTTATACTATACTTGAAATTCCCGATTACCGGCTCTAGAGCCTCAATCATATCCAATTGTCGCCTAACGACCCATTATACATCCTTCACCACTCATTGGTTACTAACAAACTTTGCTTCCTAAAAGCATTCATTTTTCCTAAACCATGAACCTGTAGGCATCTCCTACACCTACTTATACTTAGACACTACCCGTGTTTTCAACCCAAATTCTCACTGGCCATAAAAATCATAACAACAACTAACCATACGGTTCTTCATACGTCAGATACAAACATCATATCTCTTATATAACAAATTATACTTTAACTATCTTATCGAGATGATCGGGAAGCCCCCAATCCATCACGATTCCAACTGTCACAATGATCGGAAGCCTCCAATCCATAGTGACGCATCAAATCTCGTTTACCGGAAAGCCTCCGATCTAGCAAGGTCCATGCAATGCCATTCTATCTTGCCTACAATTCATGTATGCATCAATCACTTAGCATCAAGCTAACATTTTCTTTCATAACTAATCACATTCTCTATACAATTTACATTTCCTCACATTTCCCACAACATTACTTTCTAAAGTCATATTCTTTTCATAGACAATTACTCCCACTTATCCCTTTATACCACCCGGTATACACTTAACATTTCTCATGCTTCCCACCAATCTACTCATTTATCAATCGTCTTTAGACGTTTCATTTCCTCATTATCAAATTCCCAATCTTTCTATCACCACCTAGGTAATACACCATTGTATTCAATTATCCATATATATATATATTTTTTTTTTTATTATTTTTTTTTTTTTTACCGAATTACCCGGTCAACTCGAGTCAACCAATTGACTCCAATCCATAATCCAAACATAACCTTTTACATTATTTCCATGTCTTTTTTTTTTCAATATTTAATTGTTACCCTTGACTTAGCATACCATTTCTAGGACACTTTACCGTTAACTAACCTTTTACTCTTAGCATCGCATCCATCATCCATGACACAACCTTTTGTCAACATTCAATCAATCACAACCACTATCTAAGTTCCATTTTATGTTTATATATTTTTGTTGTACTTCACAATTCCCACTTGCACCTAGTACTCCATTGTACTACTATCCTCTTGTTGGAAACGTTTACCACCCTCGTGCTTCGTCTTCAAATAATCCATGACAACATAGCCCTTCTTATCCTTAATTCTCGCGACACACCGGACGCTATCCCATTCTAATATACACATAGTTATCCGGGGAGACGACCTCCCAACCTTATTTCTTTTTCACCTTATACATTTCGTCCATAATTATTTTCATACTTAGACCACATAAGCACCAATTTGTGCGGCTCAAAAGCAATTAAATCCTAATCATATATTAAAACTTCATAAACGAATTACCTGAAGCGGCTCCATGAGCTTCCTTCACCCAGTTCTCGTTGGCGGTTGATACTGACGTGTCGGTCCTTTTTCTCGGGCACACACTACTATAGTGCCCTAGCTCGTGACAAGTGAAGCATTCCACTTCCTCGAGGTTCCTTACTTTGCAGTCTTTCGCCTTGTGCCCAAATCTTCCACATTTGAAACATATAGCCGTGTTTGCTTTGCATTCTCCCTGGTGATTCTTACCACAACTTTGACAACTTCCAACACTAGTTTCCCTTGACGAACTCGATCCAAACCTCTCTCCCTTTGTCAATCCCAAGCGACTATTGAGCTTCTTCTTTTCCCCTCCTAACGACAACTCTTGTGCTTTCCGTCGAATACCCCTCTCGACACCACGAGTGGTACAAAACTTTTCCTTTAATCTACTCGTGAACTCCTTCCACGACATCTCACACCATGCTTTCCTACCCAAAGTATCATACATGGTATTCCACCATGTCAACGCTTCATCCTTCAACTGTCGGGATGCATAAGTGACCATGTCTTTCCTCGAACACTTGCTATTATCTAACACTTGCTTAGTCTCCCAGATCCAACGCACCGTGACCTTCGGTTCTGAGCTTCCGTAATACGCACCGGGGTTGCACGCCATGAATGTCTTGTATGAACATCCTTCCCCTTCCTCCGACCCCGAATCATCACTTCCTTCGGTCGATGGCTCCTCAGTACGGGTCTTGCTACCCGAAGACTTACTTCCCCCACGGGACTTAGAATTATCATCGTTCTCGTCATTGAACCGGTTAGTCATGATCCGGTTCACATCCTCATTTACCTCTTCCCTAAGTTGGGTAAACAATTTCTGGATAGCTTCCATAGTTACCGGGGTTTGGTTTGCACCCAAACCGGAACCCGCTCCAATATTACCGGGATGAGTCGGGATTCGATTTGAATCCGTCTCATGATCTCGTGGGGTTCCTCCACTTCTTGGGCTCACCGTTTGCTATATCGACATATTAAACCATTAGAATTCAAAGGTTGACTTATTAGTCAAACATAACCCATAAAGCCCAAACCATTATCTTCCTTCTTAGGGTTCGACCCTAATATACCCATACTTTACGATCTCAAAAGACTAATCATGGACATCCTATGGAAAACATACGGTCCTACTTAGCATAGCTTAAGACTAGGGAGGTCAAACCTACCTAATTCACTTAAACTATAGCTCTGATACCAAGTTGTAACACCTCAATTTTTAAAACACCTTTAAATCATATTTTTAAATAAAAATATTACAAATTCCAATATCCCAAAAATACGCTTTAACAAAAACCTTTGAAAAGATTATCAGAGTATTAAAATCCGGTGTTACATAAATAATATCATAACCATAGGATAACGGGATCTACCTATAAGATCCCGAATTAAAACATCTCTAGGCCACCTCTACCGCGACCTTCTATTCCTTCAATCTCGAACCTGAGTACATAGCCAAAAACAAAGTAGTACGTGAGACAAAATAGTCACGTGAGATACATGGGTTTTCGACCCATTCTCAAAATAATAAAAGTCATTACTATTCATTTCTTTTCTTTAATCACTTATTAATTATTTTCTTATATTCTTACCGCTTATTCGTATTTACTAGTAAGCTAACCGTAAGCTTACCCACCACGTAGTCACGTACTTGTAAGCTATCCATAGCTTACTAAATCTTTATAACATACGCTACGGACCTCTCCGTAGCAAACTCCCCCGATGTAGGTTAACTAGGTAAACTCCCCCGTTTCCGGGTTAACTGAAACTCCCCCGTTTCCGGGTTAACTAAAACTCCCCCGTTTCCGGGTTGACTATTTCTCGACAGTCTACTCTTGAGCAGGGTGGTACCTCCCCAAGTAGGTGTCACTAGCTCCCCCAACTATGTGGGTTAACTATGATCCGGATCCTTTTTCAACACATATTGAAATTATCAAATACGGGCCTATGCCCCAATAATACATACTCAAACATAAATTAGAATACATCTATTCTAATTATCATATTATCCTCGTTTCTTATTCAATTTCAATATTGACTTTAACAAGTCCTTTATTAAGTAAAACATGTTTATCATTTTTCAAAATCGCATACTTTAACTTCTCTTTGACTAGAATACAAATCTAGTTCTAGTCACTTTATAGTTATTTCTCCTAGCAATTCAATCTCTACTCTTATTAGTATAATATACTAATCAATACTCGATTACTTGAAAATCATTGTCATTAGCTTTATTAATGCATATTACTAATAAACCAAATATCTTACCTTCTAATTCATACTTTTAATCATACATCATATTAGTAAATAATTACTAATCACTTTTTCATTATCATAATCTCTTTCAAAATCATTAGTCATTTAGACATACTTAGATAGTTTAATATTTGCATTTTCTTATCTTTTCATTCATATATTTATTAAAAACATTTATAAATAAAGATTCATTAAACATCATAGTTTTCAAAATCATTTGCTATGTACTCAGTAAAAGTCTCATGTACTCACCTTAGCCAAACTAATTCCAATTCGTGTCTAACAACACAAATCCTTGCTTTCCAACTTGTGAAATGTCACCAAACTTTAGGTCTTCTTGACCTACCATCAACATCATCATAAAAACTAGTTATAATCCATAACTAATCACTAATCAATCCATATCTACAACCTTAACCACCAAGTTCATCCAACTTAGTGGAATCTCAAACCCTAGTTCAAGATTTCCATCAATAAACCGAAATCCAACTTGTACACATCGATTACAAGCTTACAATGAGTGTTCTACACCCATGTTTAGTCATCTTCCCCAAAGATGACATGGTTGGTTCCCAAACCACCATTTTTACCCATACAAAGCTCACAATCAAGGTAGATAAGCAAGACAATCAAGAATACTTACCCTTGATGTTTCAATCCTTCAAGATGGTGAAGATCTGAGCTCTTGAGCTCCAAAAACGACCAAGAACACTCCCAAATCGGCTGCACTATGTGTGGGGTTGAATGAGAAATGAAACCCTAGCTCACACACAAGATTATATATTCCAGACGCTCCTCGCGCCCCGCTCGCGCCCACCTCGCGCCGCGAGGTGACGCGGGTTCGCCTGCTGGTTGCCGCAATTTTCCAGATTTCGCGCCAGGCTCGCGCCGCGACCTCATCGCGAGGTCAACGCGAAGTCAACGCGAGACCTTCGCGTTTGAATGTTGAACTTGCTGTTTGAACTCGCGACTGTCTCGCGCCTGCCTCGCGCCGCGAGGTCTGTCTGGGTCAGTTTCTTGCCTTTTAAACTTGTTTCCATCCAAATCTTGACCCATACTTGGTTACTCCAAGTCCCAAACATTCAAATACTCGATAAAACGCAACGGAGACTCGATTAAATATTTTACCTCCTTTATTCCTCAATATTTCCATTTAATTCGTTAACCGAAAATTCCGGTCGTTACAATACTGATTGGGATTCCACTCAGTTGTACAAGGTGAGCTCCTTTCAAACTTATTCAGTGAATGAAAAAGAAAAGATTTTTGAGTATATGATTGTTGATCTTAAAACTTTAGTACAGAGAGAAAGAGCTTTAAAATTAACAATTCTTGAACTTGAAAGGGTAAATAATGAACATTTAGATAAATTAGCAAAATTTAAAGATTTAGAACTAAACTTTTTAAACTTACAAGACATGAACCAAAGATTAGCTGATAAAGCTCATTTACACAAATTAGAATTTTTTTTTTTTTTTGAAAACCAGTGTAAATCATGGGGAAATGCATCTATTAAATTAAATAAATGTCTAAATCAACAATTTCCAGAAAATGTAAGGGATGCACTTGATGTTGATCCTCAGTTAAAAAATAGAAATAATTTTGCTGATTTATTTGAAGAATTTTCTAATATGAACCCTATTCAGTTTGTAAAAGCAAAAACTTTTTGTGAAGTTGGATGTCAAACTGAGTCAGATGATGAGGATAAAATCATTTTTGAAAAAACAATTGGTCCTTCCATCTGCTCTAAGTGCTATACTGAACTACAAGAGCTCAGTATTGAATTTCCTGAAAAAGAAATTTTTGATCCTGACCTCGAAGTTGTGATGTATGACACTTCTGCTGTTCCTCCATTTGAAGTTTTATTTAACACAACTACTTTTGAGATATATAAAGAACCTGAGTCTACAGGAAAGAAAACCAGTACTACTCAAAATGTTTTATCTAATACTGAATCTACACGAACAACAAAGTCAACTACTCAAGAATCTACAGAACCTGTTCAAGTTGTCATTCTAAAACATGATAAAAAGAAAACAACTTCAAAAGGATCTTCAAGTGGCAAAAACAAGAAGTCAAATGATAAAAAGACTTCTCTGCTAATAAAACTAAGACACCAGAACCATCTCCTTCAAAACCAGTCAAACATAACATTAAAACTCAAATAAAAAATGAAAAAAATAACATTTTAAAATCTATTGGTGATCAGATAAAAGTCTTAAGTCAAAAGTTTTCATAACTCACTAATACTGATCAACCAAAAGTCAAACAATTTTCCAAAATTCCTTATGAAAATATGTTTCGAAACAGACCTAGAAAATGTTATAGATGTCACCATACTGGACATAAAGGAGATGAATGCTGGACTGATCTCTCAAGTCCTAGGTACTCAGTACCAAAGACAAGGAGAGAAGCCAAGTCAGTATCACCAAAGAAAACCTCAAAGGTTTCTTCTGAAATGATACTGACCTCTCCAACAAAAGAGATCAAGTCAACCCCTGTTTCTCCCACCAAAGGTCCCATTCAAAAATGGGTTCCTAAAAGGAACTAACTCTTAATTTGTGTCTTGTGCAGGGTGACAGAAAAATTGTACTTAGATAGTGGGTGTTCAAGACACATGACTGGCAGTATGGAGTACCTCCTCAACTATACTCCAGAGAAGGGTCCTTCTGTCAAGTTTGGAGATGATTCTATAGGGAAATCAAGAGGGTATGGAGTAATCAAGGCAGGCAACATAACTTTTAAAAGAGTTGCCTATGTAAAGGGTCTTAAACACAATCTGCTCAGTATCAGCCAGATGTGTGATGATGATAATGAAGCTCGTTTCAGAAAGATTGCAGGAATCATCTACTATGATAAAGGGCAACCTGTACTCGTTGCTAGAAGAGAAAAGGATGTCTATGTGGTCAATCTGTTTGAAATAGACCCCACTATTCAAGTTTGCCTGCTGTCTAAAGTCAAACCAGAATTACATTGGTTATGGCACAAGAAGCTCTCGCACATAAATTTCAGAAATATAAATGAGCTCAGTATTAAGAAACTGGTGAGAGGGCTGCCCACTATTATTTATTCAAAAGATAAGTTATGCTCAGCAAGTGAAATGGGTAAGCAGAAGAAGAGTTCATTCAAGTCAATGGTTAATCATTCCATCAATGAACCTCTTACAATGATACATATGGATCTTTTTGGTCCCATCAGCACACCATCTTTGGCCAAAAAGATCTATACTTTAGTCCTGGTTGATGAATTCTCAAGATACACTTGGGTTATTTTTCTCAAGACTAAAGTCGATGCAACAACAGAAATCATTGCCCTCATTAAAAGAGAAGAACTTCAAAAAGGCAACAAGGTCAAACAATTAAGAAGTGACCATGGTACTGAGTTTAAGAACTCAGTATTGGCTTATTTCTGTGAAGAAAAAGGAATCGTTCAAAACTTCTCTGCAACCTACACACCACAACAAAATGGTGTTGTAGAACGAAAGAATAGAACCTTGATTGAAGCTGCAAGGACTTTGTTATGCTACGCTGGACTGGCACTGAGCTTCTGGGCAGAAGCTGTCAACTGTGCAAATTTTACTCAGAACAGAGCTACTATAGTCCAAAGACATCAAAAGACTCCTTATGAGTTATATAATGGCAAGGTTCCTAATGTGGAATACTTCCACATCTTTGGGAGTAAATGTTTTGTACTCAGTACTAAACAAAATCTCAACAAATTTGCTCCCAAAGCAAATGAAGGTGTGTTCATGGGCTACTCTCCACACTATAAAGCCTTCAGAGTGTATGTTATCTCAACTAAGATGATTGTAGAATCTATTCATGTTACATTTGATGAAAATCAGAATGAGCATTTTACCTCAGCAACAGAAGACATCAGTGGCATAGAAATTCTATGCAATCCAGAAAACTCAAGTGCTGAACAGCCCAAGTCTCACCCATACTATGTTGATCATGGTATGAATGATATTGATCAAGAAATACCTCAGTCTAACTCCAATGTATCAAATTCTGAGGTTCCCATAACTGAGAACCCCAATACTGAGTTCCCAATTCTTGATCTGAACAACTCCACCTACGAGGAAGGTGAATCTTCCAGTACTGCTCAAGAATCCACATCAAATCTGCAAAATTCAGAAGAACAGCAACCAGTATTGTCTGATACTGACCAGAATTCAACTCAGTATCAGGCAGACACTACATCAACACAACAAGATATTGTTGACCTTGCTTCAAATGCTCCCTTAGGAAACAATCTAAGGGAACACAGAGATCATCCTCGTTCTAATATTATTGGTCCAATTGAACAAGGTGTTCAAACAAGAAGAAAGTTAGAGTTTGAACCCTAAGCAACTGCCAACTTTTGTTTCTTCTCAAGCTTCTTATCTACCATGGAACCAAAGAAAGCTGATGAAGCTTTATTAGATGAAGACTGGGTAGAAGCTATGCAAGAAGAACTGACAGAGTTCGAAAGAAATAAAGTTTGGAACTTATTACCACCTCCTGCTGGCAAAACTATTAGTGGTACTAAGTGGGTGTTCAGAAACAAGATGGACAAGGATGGTGTTGTCATCAGAAGTAAAGCCAGACTGGTTGCTCAGGGTTACAGGAAAGAAGAAGGAATTGACTATGATGAAACTTTTGCACCAGTTGCAAGAATCGAATCTATTAGGCCGTATCTTGCATATGCAGCTTTCAAGAATTTCAAAGTTTATCAAATGGATGTCAAGAGTGCTTTTCTTAATGGAAAACTACAGGAGGAAGTTTATGTTAAACAACCACCAGGTTTTGTTGATCCTAAATTTCCTAATTATGTTTTTATGCTTGATAAAGCTCTATATGGGCTCAAACAAGCTCCCAGAGCCTGGTATGATACCCTGTCTGAGTACTTAATTGAAAATAAGTTTATAAGAGGTAAAATTGACAAAACATTATTTTCAAAAAGAAAAGGTTCTGACATTTTACTCATTCAGATATATGTAGATGATATTATCTTTGGCTCCACAGACAAGTCAATGTGTGACTGGTTTGCTAAGATAATGTCATCTCAGTATCAGATGAGTATTATGGGAGAACTTACTTACTTTCTTGGTTTACAAGTTGAACAAAAGCCTGATGGCACTTTCATAAATCAAAGTAAGTATGTGCATGACATGCTTAAGAAATATAAATTTTAAAATTTATCTTCCATGCACACTCCAATGGGTACTCAGGATAAAATAAGTAAAGATGAAACTGGTAAACCAGTATGTCAATCCACATACCGAGGTATGATTGGTTCTTTACTCTACTTAACAGCTAGCAGGCCTGATATTATGTTTGCAACTTGTTTGTGTGCACGGTATCAGGCTGATCCTAAAGAATCACATATGAAAGTTGTTAAGCGCATCTTTAGATATCTTTCAGGTACTCCTAACATGGGTCTTTGGTATCCCAAAGACTCAAACTTTGACCTTGAAGGGTATACAGATGCAGATTTTGCAGGATGTAGGTTGGACAGGAAGAGTACAAGTGGAGGATGTCAATTCCTCGGTGGCAGACTAGTTGGTTGGTCATCCAAGAAACAAAACTCAGTAGCAACTTCTACTGCAGAAGCAGAATATGTTGATGCAGGAAGTTGTTGTGCTCAACTCTTGTGGATGCAGTATCAACTAATGGACTATGGGTTCAATTTCCAGAAAACACCAATCCATTGTGATAACAAGAGTGCTATTGCTATCACTGAAAACCCAGTCCATCACTCCAGAACAAAGCACATTGATATCAGACACCACTTTATTCGAGATAATGTGGAAAAGGGAAAGGTTGAGGTAGATTTCGTTCCTACAGATGATCAATTGGCCGATGTGTTTACTAAACCTCTCTCTGAGGAAAGGTTTATGTACTTACTAGGACAATTGGGTATGCTGAATCCTTAATTTTTCTTAAAATTTTCTGATACTGACTGATCAGTATTACTTTCAATACTGACCAACTCAGTATCACTCGTCTGATTTATCAAATTTTATAAATGTTAATTTTTTATTAATTTATAGTTTAAATTAAATGTTTTTATAATTTTTAATTTTTTTTTAATTTAAATTTTTTTAAAACTCGGTGTTGGAGTCCTGGAGTGATAAAACTGACTTTTAATCCTTATACTCCCCAACGGTAACCTTTCTTAATAAGAAAGTTACCGTTGACACAGGATAAGGCTGTCAAATAAGCCGGTTTTACTTCCCAATACCGTAATTATCACTAAATTAAGTATATAACCGTTTTCTCTTTCTTTAAATTTTTTTCAACAGTTATTTCTTACTTTCTCTTTCGATTCTCTCTGCGATTAACGATTTCACTATCTCTTTGCAAGCAAATTTATTAAATCAAAATCGCAGATGGCTAATTACAGATTCGTCGCACCGGAGGCTGCACCGACAACTCAGTTTCGAAGCGACGAAGTTCCCAAATTTGCGAGGAACAACATCACCGCAAACTTTAACATACCTTAGGCTTGGGCGTGCCCTGAATTCACTCACATGATCACATATCTGAAGCATTGTCCGATTACTCAAGCACTGATTCTTTCTCCTCGTGCAATCTATCCGGAAATGCTGTGTGAATTCTGGTACTCTGCTAAACTTGACTCTCCGGACATGATTACCGGTTGGGTTATTCGAGAACAAAGAAGAGCTTTTGTGTCCACAGCAATAATTCGGGAAACACTGAGGCTTCCTGCTCACGCTCAGTATGAGCCCTTTGTTGACCGAACAGAGGCTCGCTCAGTGTTACCATTCATTGGACGCAGAGGTACCACGGGCATAATTAAATGAAATGAATTTGGTCCAATGTGGGGTCTCTTAATTTCCACACTTATTAGGTGTATGACCCACAAGACAGGGGCATTGGATCAAATCAATGAATTCGGGATGCAGATTGTTCATGCCATGTATCATGCTCAAGATATTAATTATGCTAGACTGATCTTTAATGAAATAGCTTCTTTGATTCGGGCTCCAATCAGAGAACTCAATGTTCCTTTCTGCAGATTTCTTTCTCTCATTTTTCAAAGTGGCATACCTGCTCATGTCTATGATGAGTTCAATAGTCCAAGGGTGGACCTTCCTCCACTTCATGAGAAGATTTATTTTTACAGACCAAGAGAAGGAGAGCCTGTACTGAGTCACTCCATGTGGGCTATAGTCCAGGCACACATCAATTATGAACAAAATTCTGATACTGAATCAGAAAATGATGATACTGATGATGACAGTGGTAATGGTGGGAATAATGATCACGATACCGAGATGGTGGAAGCTCAACCAGCAGTAGTACAAGAACCAACACACATTTCTCCACCTGCACAGGATCCTGATGCTCCTCATATTGAAACAGCTTCTGATACTTAGCCATCAGAAGATACACCACTGGTCATCCAAAGAAGAAGAAGAAATATTTCCCCAGTTCTTATGGGAAACTTATCATCAGAAGATATGCAACCCGGTAATGTTCCTTCATTAACTGCATCTCTTCAAGCACGAAGCTTAGTTGCAGCCAATGCTGACCTTCCAGGCCCTGAAACAGAACCAACTGCTCAACATATTGAGGAACCCCATGCTCCTCTCGATGTAGAAATTCAGTATGAGCAGCACACACTGGAAGGCGCAGCTGTCAGAAGATAAGAGGCTCTTGAAGGTCCTGGTGCCTCAAATCAAAATACAGAAGATCCAGCACCGACCTCAAATGATGCAAGAAGAGAATCCGACAAAGTCTCAGGTATGAATTTCTAAAAAGCCCTAAACTTTTATATATATATAATTTTCCCAAATAGAGACTATATATTGGCCAGTACCAACTCAATACTGACCACAGTCTCAAACGAACTTTCAAATATATCCACTTATGGCCAACATAGTTAGCCCACTGCTGCTATGCAAAATTCATATACTGAGCACCTAAATGATCATTGTCAGTCTACAGTTGTCTCAACATTTAAAGAGACAATGGTGGTTGATGTCATACTGACACTCACTGGTGCTGCTTGTATTATGTCCAACTTATTCTTGAGTTGGGTCACATGATTCAAGAAATGATATCAAACCTTTTAAGCCACAATAGCCAAAAATTTCCATGGGTTTAGCCACATTTCTGTTATCACTCTAATACCGAGTGATATACATTGAAAATAATAAGAAGCACATCCCAGGCTTCGATTTCCCAAACCAAAACCTTTTAGTAAGTGTGACCTATCCTATACTGAACTACTTAAATTTTCACACTCACCTTTACTAAAATTTTCTTACACATGCTATGCACAAGTTCACAATATTTCATCATGAACCAGATGAAATATAGACTTCAAATATCTGTTTATATGATTATAGAGTTAAACAACACCACAATTCAATTTGATAAACTTTTCTTACTAACCAGTTTTCTATTTTTGCTTCTTTAGCACCATCTGTGCAGGGCCAAAGGGCACAAGCCACTCAGTCTCAGGAAGTACATGGGGCTCTACAGACTATTCTGAATCAAATCCTGGCTATGCAGACCACTCAGAATAATATTCTGGCCAGGATGGATGCCATGAGTACTGAGATAGACTCCTTAAAGCAGTCAGTGGCACTCCTTCACCAACAACAACAGCCTCCACCACCTCCACAATCACCAACTGGAGGAAATAATGATGAGGAAGGCCCTGATACCGAGCCTCGAAGATCACCCTCTCCTGCACATACTGAGGGTGCACAGGATGCTGCTACTGAACCTATGCTCTCCCCAACTCCTGAAGCTCAACAGGGGGACATAGGTGGTGATACTGAACCTATGCCCTCCCCATCCAATGATATCAATAAGGGGGAGAAAAGACAAAGAGACCAAGAGGTTGATCAACCTGAGCCATCTGCTCAAGGAGAGAAAAGAAGGAAGTTAAATGAAGATCAACCTCCACAGCAACAACAACAACAACAACATCAGCAAACACCTCATACTGAACCACTTAGGTTTAGGTATGAAAGAACAGACAAAGGGGTAGGTCAGTTTTGGAACAACTTGAAAAAGAACCATCTGAGCCATCTGCTCAGGGGGAGACTAAAACTGACCAACCACAGCAAGCTGTTACTGAGGAAAATAACTTGCAGATTATAGTGTATAGGCCTTTTGTTTGGCCTATTGCTGTTGATGAAGATGAAGAACATCCAGTGCCATCCAAAAACTTTCTAAACTTTGCACTGGATGAAGCAAATAAAGAAAGCTCTTCATCATCATCCTCAGATGATGAAGAGCCTCCAAGAAAACCAATCTCTCCTCAAGCTGAAGGACCTTCTAGAATCCCTAGAAGACCAATAACCAGAAGAATGTCAAATGTGGTTATGTCCTCAGAATCAAGTGAAGAATCGGATCTAGCTCCACTAACTTCCAGACCTAGAAGATCTGTTCAATATACTGAGGATGAGATTGAAGCTCAAAGATATTTTCCTGTCAAGGAAGAAGATCCTGAAACTGATACTGAGGCAGACGATTCATGGAAACCTCATACTGTCAGAAGACATGGTGATGATGTTATCCAACAATATTGGAACATTGTTGCTCAAAGATTCAGATATAGGGAAACCAGGATGAATATGCTGAGTAACAGAGTTTTTCTGAATGAAAAGAACATATACTGGCTAAATGAATTTGTCAACAAAATTAAATTCAAAACTGTTGACAAATGCATTACTGCAACCTGCACTGGGCCATCCAGTCCTCCAATGAAGATCTTTCTTTATGACATTCAGAATATGGGACTCCAAGACTGGATAAAAATTGCAAGACTGATAAAGGAGTGGCCATCTAGATCTTCTGAAGCCCAAGTGATGATGGATGAAATCTGGGCTGTATATGCTATATGCTATGAAAAGGGCATCCATTATGCAGCAGATTATAGGGCACTCAGTGTGATGATTGAGGCTGTCAAGAACAACAAACCTGAGTGCCTTAATATATTTTTAGAATTTTTCCCAAATATACTGTTCCTCCTAATCTTATCTTTCAGGATCAAAAGAGTACCATATATCCAATATCTGGATATATGTATACTGACTCAGAGGACAGGGAGTGCATCATTACTGAAGCAGATTTGGCAACAACTCCTATCAGTCATTTGGTGGGCTTAAAATGGATGATAACCAAGAAAGAAGATTCTTGGTTTAGAAAGAAGATAGTTGCTGTACTAAACAACAGGCAAGATGAACGGAAGAAGAGAGAAGAGTTCATCCATGTGAAGAAAGAAGTCTTCTATGAGTTTGAGTCAATCAACAAAGGATGAAGAAAAAGACTTTGCAGCCTGTAGTTGTTATTTTGTTTCTTTCTCTTTGTAATTGTTTTGTTATCATTAGATAGGGGGAGATTGTTAAGGCAAAAAGCCTTACCTCTTTGAATCTTAGGATAACAAAACAACCTAGACTAGCTTAGATTAAATAGTAGATTAAATTAGCTAAGTTTAGGAGTGATACTGAGTTTGGCCAGTATTGGCCACTCAGTATCAGCACTCAGTATTGGAAAACCAATACTGAGTAGAAGGACTGAGTTACAGTCAATATAGTAACGGACTAAGATCAAATCCCTTGATCTTAGTCATTTCCTTAGCTTAGTCCTTCGGTTACTCCTTTGCCCTTTTTGTAAGATCTCTATACCACTCTAAATAGAGATCATCTTGCAAAGGAGTATTCACCAATTTACGTATTCACTTCCATACATTTTGTAATTGATCAGTGGTCTTCTTTTTCCGCAACAAGCCACGCTTAGTGGATTTACACATTGACTATATTCTTGTGTTATCACTTTAATATTTCATTAAGTATAATAATCTGTCAATTAACATTACAAACCAGGGTTGTTGTGACCTAACACCTCTTGAGAATTTCGTCCCGAAATTAGGTTGACTTGAACAAGAACGGATATTTATCGATCATATCTTCCCTTCTTTCCCACGTGCAATTCGGGCCTCTAAGATGTTTCCATATGACAAACACTAATGGAATTTCTTTGTTCTTGAGATTCACCGACTTTTGGTCAATTATTTCTTCCGGTTCCTCCACATATCTCAATTTCTCGTTGACTTTGACTTCAGTCAATGGTACCGTTTCATCATGCTCTCCGAGACTCTTCCTCAAATAACTAACATGGAACAAATTATGAATACCCGCCAATTCATCTAGCAATTCGAGTCGGTAATCTTGTTTCCCGACCCGTTCTATAATTTTGAATGGACCGATAAATCGAGGGTTCAATTTACCTTTCTTACCAAATCTCATAACGCCCTTCCATGGCGATAGTTTTAACATCACATAACCGTCTACCGAAAATTCTATCGGTTTCCGCCATTTATCCGCGTATGACTTTGGACGATCTTGGGCCGTTTTCATATTTTCCCGAACAATTCGAATTTTATTACTTGTATCTTGGATCAAATCGGGTCCCACCAACACCTTTTCTCCAACTTCTCGCCAACACAAAGGTGTTCGACACCTTCTTCCATATAACGCTTCATAAGGTGCCATTCGAACCAATGAGTGATAACTATTATTATATGAAAAATTCGGCTAATGACAAATATTTATCCCAAATTCCCCAAAATTCTAAAAAATACACGACCTAAGCATGTCTTCCAAAGTTTGAATCGTTCTCTCGGTGTACCCGTCAGTCTGTGGATGATAAGCGTTACTAAGAGCTACTTTCGTTCCCAACTCTTTTTGCATACTACCCCAAAAGTTAGAAGTAAATCGAGAATCCCTATCTGATACTATTCTCAATGGAATACCGTGTTTAGAAATTATCTCGTCTAAATATACTTGTGCCCATGACTCCATCGGTTCCGTTTCTCTCATAGCAAGGAAATACGCACTTTTGGTCAAACTATCGACAATCACCCAAATACAATCGTGTTTACGAGCGGTTCTCAGAAGTTTAGTAATCAAATCCATTGAAATTTCCTCCCACTTCCAAACAGGAATGCTAAGTGGTTGCAAACTCCCGTATGGTTTCTGATGTTCGGCTTTAACTTGTGCACAAACATTAAATTCTTGCGCAAACTTCCCGATATCTTTCTTCATTCTCCGCCACCAATAATCCAACCTCAAATGATGGTACATTTTATTCATACCAGGGTGGATTGAGAATTTTGAACTCTGAGCCTCTTTTAACACATCAATTCTCATATCTCCGATTCTCGGTATCTATAATCGGTTACTAAAAACTTTGAAACCTCGACCATCTACTTCTAAATCTTTCTCATAATCTCCATTCTTTCCTTCTTAATATTTTCGGGTTTTAACGCCTCATCTTGCCACTTCTTTAGATCAACGAGTAAAATAAACTTCAATGTAGTGGAGGACATTGCTTAAGACATACTCGAATGATAAGGTTTACGACTTAAAGTATCCGCAAATACGTTAGCCTTACCGGGATGATACAAAATCTCACAATTGTAATCATTTATGAGTTCCATAGCACGTTGTTGTCGCATATTCAATGATTGTTGGCAAAATATATATTTGAGACTCTGATGATCGGTAAAGAGTTGGAACTTAGTCCCATAAAGATAACGCCGCCAAATCTTTAGTGCAAACACCACCGCGGATAACTCAAGATCTTGAGTCGGATAATTCTTTTCATATTCCTTCAATTGGCGGGAGGCATAAGCAATGACCTTTCCCCGTTGCATGAGAACTGTTAGGTCACAACAACCCTGGTTTAACGTTAATTGATAGAATATTATAAAGATGAAAGTGTAAAGTGAATTGGTGAGTTCTCCTTTGCAAGATGATCTCTATTTATAATGATATAGAGATCTTACATAATGGGCAAAGGAGTAACCGAAGGACTAAACTAGGCAAATGACTAAGATCAAGGGAATTGATCTTAGTCCGTTACAAAATGTAACTCAGTCCTTCTACTCAGTATCACTATCTGATACTGAGTACTGATACTGAGTTCCAATACTGATCACTCAGTATCAGACCTAAACTTAGCTATATTATTCTACATATTAATCAAAGCTAGTCTAGGTTGTTTTGTTATCTTAAGATCCAAAGGGGCAAGACTTTTTGCCTTAACAATCTCCCCCTATCTAATGATAACAAAACAATTACAAAGAAATCAACAGAAAATAAGCTACAGGCTACAAAGTCTTCTTCTTTAGTCTTTGTTGATCGACTCAAACTCGTAGAAGACTTCTTTCTTCACATGGATGAACTCTTCTCTTTTCTTCGGTTCATCTTGCATGTTGTTTAGTACAGCAACTATCTTCTTTCTAGACCAAGCATCTTCTCTCTTGGTTATCATCCATTTAAGACCCACAAAATGGCTGATAGGAGCTGTTGCCAAATCTGCTTCAGTAATGAAGCACTCCCTGTCATCTGAGTCAGTATACATATATCCAGATGTTGGATATATGGTACTCTTTTGATCCTGAAATATAAGGTTTGAGGGAACAGTATATGTGGGAATTATTCTGAAAGTATTAAGGCACTCAGGTTTGTTGTTCTTCATAGCTTCAGTCATCACACTGAGTGCCCTGTATTCTGCTGCATAAAGAATGCCTTTTTCATAGCATATAACGGATACAGCCCAGATTTCATCCATCATCACTTGGGCTTCAAAGGATCTTGAGGGCATCTCCTTTATCAGTCTAGTAGTCTTTATCCAATCTTGAAGTCCCATATTTTGGATGTCATGGAGGAAAAACTTCATTGGAGGACTGACTGGCCCAGTGCAAGTTGCAACGATTGATCTATCAACAATTTTGACCTTTATTTTGTTGACAAATTCATTTAGCCAGTATATGTCTCTTACAGTTGGAAATGCTTTATTCCTCAGCATACCCATCCTTGTTTCCCTATATCTTGTTCTTTGTGCCACAATGTTCCAATACTGTTCAAGTAATTCATTTCCAGTTCTTTTTACAGTATGAGATCTTCTTGGAACATCTTCAGACTCAGATTCAGGTTCTTCCTTAACAGGGAAGAATTTCTGGGCCTCAATCTCATCCTCAGCATCACTCTTTTCCTCAGTAAACTGAGCAGATCTCCTAGGTCTTGAGATCAGAGGAGCTGGATCTTGTTCTTCACTAGATTCTGAGGACATAACCACATTTGTCATTCTTCTGGTTATTGGTCTTCTAGAAATTCTAGAAGGTCCTTCAGCTTGTGGTGAGATAGGTTTTCTTGTATGCTCTTCATCATCTGAGAATGATGATGAAGAGGTTTCTTTATTTGCTTCATCCAGTGCAAAGTTTAAAAAATCTTCTGATGCCACTGGATGTTCTTCATCTTCATCATTAGCAATAGGCCAGATGAAAGGCCTGTAGACCACAATTTGCAATTTATTTTCTTCTTGAGCAGATGGCTCAGTATAAGCTTGCTGTGGTTGGTCAGTATGACTCTCCCCCTGAGTAGATGGCTCAAGTGGGTCTTGAACTCGTAATGCTGACCTAGTTCTTTGTCTTCTTCTCTCATACTGAATCCGAAGTGGCTCAGTATGAGGGCTTTGCTGATGTTGTTGTTGTTGTTGGGGAGGTTGATCTTCATTCAATCTTCTTCTTTTCTCCCCCTGAGCAGATGGCTCAGTTTGATCAACCTCAGTATCTCTTTGTCTCTTCTCCCCCCTTTTGTTATCATTTGATGAGGAGGGAAGAGGATCAGTATCACCACCCATGTCCCCTTCAGGTTGTTCAAGAGTAGGGGAGGGCATGGGCTCAGTTGCAGCATCAGTATCACCAGCACCTCCTTCTCCTTCTCCTTCTTCATTGTGGTCACCATGTGAAAATGGTGGAGTTTGTGGAGGCTGATGTGGTTGTTGAAGTAGTGAGACTGACTGTTTTATTGAGTCAATGTCACTACTCATCTTGTCCATCCTGGCCAGTACTATATTTTGAGTATGTTGGATAGCCAGAATTTGCTGCATGATTGCTTGCAGAGTCACTTGGTCTCCTGCAGCCTGTGATGCCTGAATTCCCTGCACAGATGGTGCTAAAGAAACAAAAATTTAAAACTGGTTAGAAAGAAAGGTTTATCCAATAGAATTGTGGTGTTGGTTAATTCTATAATCATATAAACAGAGTTTGTGAAGTCTGTATTTCATCTGGTTTAGGATGAAATATTGTGGACTTGTGCATAGCATGTGTAAGAAGATTTTAGTAAAAGTGAGTGTGTAAATTTAAGTGGCTCAGTATAGGATAAGTCACATTTACTAAAAGGTTTGGGTTTGGGTATTCGAAGCCTGGGATGTGCTTCTTGTTATTTTCAATGTTTATCACTCGGTATTAGAGTGATAACAGAAATGTGGCTAAACCCCATGGAAAATTTTTAGATGTTGTGGCTTAAGGGTTTGTGATCATTTCTTGAATCATGCTATCCAACTCAAAAATAAGTTGGACATGATTCAAGCAGCACCAGTGGGTGTCAGTGTGACATCAACCACCATTGTCTCTTTAAATGTTGAGACAATTGTAGACTGACAATGATCAATTGTGTGCTCAGTATATGAATTTTGCATAGCAGTAGTGGGCTAGCTATGTTGGCCATAAAAGGATATATATTTGAAAGATCGTGTGAGACTTTGGTCAGTATTGAGTTGGTACTGGCCAATACTTAGTCTCTATTTGGGAATGAAATATATATATATATAAGTTTAAGGGCTTTTTAGAAATTCATACCTGAGACCTTGTCAGATTCCCTTCTAGCATCTGCAGAGGTCGGTGCAGGATCATGTAATTGTTGATGTGCATCACCAACATCTTCAATACCGACCTCTCTTTCGTGATGAGCACCTTCCAGTGTAGTTTGGTCATATTGAATCTCCACATCAAGAGGAACATGAGGTTCCTCAATTGGTTGAGCAGTTGGAATTAATTCTAGACCTGGAAGGTCAGCGGTGGCTGCAACAAAACTTTGGGCTTGAAGAGATGCAGTTAAAGATGGAACATTTGCAGGCTGCACCTCCTCAGATGATAAGTTTCTCATAATGATAGGGGAAAGATTCCTTCTTCGTCTTTGAAGGACCAGTGGTGTGTCTTCGGAGGACTCAGTATCAAAAACTGTTTCAATATGAGGAGCATCAGGATCCTGTGCAGGTGGAGAAATATGTTGTTGAGTCGGTTCTTGAACTTGTGGAACATCCTGCATCTCAATATCTTGACCGGCATGTGCTCCATTACCACTATTATCATCATTATCATCATCATCATCATTGTCTGACTCAGTATCAGACATGTCTTCTTCATCATTTATGTGTTCTTGAACAATGGCCCACATAGAAGGGCTCAGTAAAGGCTCTCCTTGTCTTGGCCTGTAAAAGAAGATCTTCTCACTAAGAGGAGGAAGATCAACCCTTGGACTGTGAAACTCATCATAAATATGTGTGGGCATTGAGTGTTGAAAGATGAGTGATAAAAATCTGTAGAAAGGGACATTGCATTCCCTTGTGTTAGCCCGAATCAGAGCAGCTAATTCATTGAAAATGAGTCGTGCATAATCAATGTTTCTTCCATAGTACAAGGCATGTACTATTTGCATCCCAAATTCATTTATTTGGTCCAAAGCACCCGTCTTGTGGGTCATACACCGAATTATTGTTGTAATGAGAATACCCCACATAGGACCAAATTCATTTCTTTTGATTGTGCCCGTTGTCCCTCTTCGACCCAAAAATGGTAAAACTGAGTGTGCTTCTGTTCTATCAACAAATGGATCATACTGAGTTTGGGCGGGAAGTCTCAGTGCTTCACGAATGATGGCAGTAGAAACAAATGCCCTTCTTTGATCTCTAATTACCCACCCAGCAATCATATCTGGAGAATCGAGTGTAGCAGATTACCAAAACTCGCATAGCATTTCTGGGTAAATTGCTCGAGGAGACAAGGTCAGTGCACGAGCAATTGGGCAATTCTTCAGAAACGTCACAATGTTTGTGAATTCTTGGCATGCCCAGGCTTGAGGAATATTGAAGTTTGCTGTTATGTTGTTCCTTGCAAACCTAGGCAGTTCATCATTTCGGAATTTGATTTCCGATTCACCTTCTGGAGCGACGAAAGTGTAATTTGCCATCTGTGATTTTGATTTAAGTGTTTGTGCTTGCTAAGAAAGAGTGAAATCGTTAATCGCAGAGAGAATTTTAGATGAAAGAATGAAATAACTGTTGAAAAATATTTGAATGTAAAAAAAACGGTTATTTATAGGAGATTTAAAGATAATTAAGGTATTGGGAAGTAAAAACGGCTGATTTGACTGCCTTATCCTCTGCCAACGGTAACTTTCCTATTAAGAAAGGTTACCGTTTGAGCAGTATGAGGATTAAGCTCGGTGCAAGAGCCGTCAGATCCCAATACTGAGTTAAAAATAAATTAATTAAAAAAAAATTTAAAAATATAAAAACAATTAATTTACTCTTGAAATTAATAAAAAAATAAAAAGTTTAAATTTTGATGATAACAGACTAATGATACTGAGTGGTCAGTATCAACAGGAGTGATACCGAGCTTTCAGTTTTAAAGAAAATTAAGGAAAATTAAGGATTCAACATACCTAATTGCCCTAGTAAATACATAAACCTTTCCTCAGGGAGAGGTTTAGTAAACACATCGGCCAATTGTTCATCTATTGGTACATAATCTACCTCAACCTTACCTTTTTCCACATTATCTCGAATAAAGTGGTGTCTGATATCAATGTGCTTGGTTTTGGAGTGATAGACTGGGTTCTCTGTGATAGCAATAGCACTCTTGTTATCACAATGAATGGGAGTCTTATGAAAGTTGAACCCATAGTCTAAGAGTTGATACTGCATCCATAATAGTTGAGCACAACAACTTCCTGCGGCAACATATTCTGCTTCTGCTGTGGAAGTTGCTACCGAATTTTGCTTCTTGGATGACCAACCAACTAGTCTTCCACCTAGGAATTGACATCCTCCACTTGTGCTCGTTCTGTCCAATCTACAACCTGCAAAATCTGCATCTGTGTACCCTTCAAGGTCAAAGTTTGAGTCTTTGGGATACCAAAGACCCAGGTTAGGAGTACCTGTAAGATATCTAAAGATGCGCTTAACTGCTTTCATGTGTGATTCTTTAGGATCAGCCTGATACCGAGCACACAAACATGTTGCAAACATGATATCAGGCCTGCTAGCAGTTAAGTAAAGTAAGGAACCAATCATACCTCGGTATGTGGATTGACATACTGGTTTACCAGTTTCATCCTTACTTATCTTATCCTGAGTACCCATAGGAGTGTGCATGGAAGATAAATTTTCAAATTTGTATTTCTTTAACATGTCATGCACATACTTACTTTGATTTATAAAAGTGCCATCAGGCTTTTGTTCAACTTGTAAACCAAGAAAGTAAGTTAGTTCTCCCATCATACTCATCTGATACTGAGTTGACATTATCTTAGCAAACCAGTCACACATTGACTTGTCAGTGGAGCCAAAGATAATATCATCTACATATATCTGAATGAGTAAGATGTCAGAACCTTTCCGTTTTGAAAATAATGTTTTATCAATTTTACCTCTTGTAAATTTATTTTCAATAAGGTACTCAGACAGGGTGTCATACCAGGCTCTTGGAGCTTGTTTGAGCCCATATAGAGCTTTATCAAGCTTGAAAACATAATTAGGAAATTTAGGATCAACAAAACATGGAGGTTGTTTAACATAAACTTCTTCTTGTAGTTTTCCATTTAGAAAAGCACTTTTGACATCCATCTGATAAACTTTGAAATTCTTAAAGGCTGCATATGCAAGATACAACCTAATAGCTTCAATTCTTGCAACTGGTGCAAAAGTTTCATCATAGTCAATGCCTTCTTCTTGCCTGTAACCTTGAGCAACTAACCTTGCTTTGTTTCTGATGACAACACCATCCTTGTCCATCTTGTTTCTGAACACCCACTTAGTACCAATAATAGTTTTGCCAGTAGGAGGTGGTACTAAGTTCCAAACTTTGTTTCTCTCAAAATCTGTGAGCTCTTCTTGCATAGCCTCTACCCAATCTTCATCTAATAAAGCTTCATCAGCTTTCTTTGGTTCAATTGTAGATAGGAAACTTGAGAAGAAACAAAAATTTGCAGTTGCTTGGGTTGGAAATTCTAATTTTCTTCTTGTTTGGACACCTTCTTCAATAGGACCAATAATGTTTGAGTGTGGATGGTCTTTGTGTTCCCTTAAATTGTTTCCTAGAGAAGCATTTGAAATAGGATCAACAATATCTTGTTGATTTGGTGTGTCTTGTGTCTGATACTGAGTGGAATTCTGGTCAGTATTAGACAGCGCAGGTTGCTGTTCTTCTTCATGTTGCAGAGTTGATGTGGATTCTTGTGAAGTGTTGGATGTTTCACCTTCTTCATAGGTAGAGTGGTTCAGATCATTAGTTGGAAACTCAGTATGGAGGTCCTCTATTATGGGAGCCTCAGAATTAGTCGCAGATGAGTGATGCTGAGTTCGAACTAGATCAGTTTCATTAAACTTATTGGGAATAAAGTGTGGATGAAACTTGGGCTGTTCAGCAATGGAGTGTTCTGGATTGCATAGAATATCTATGCCACTTATGTCTTCACTTGCTGAGGTAGAATGCTCATTCTGATCTTCATCGAATGTGACATGAATGGATTCTACACTCATCTTGATTGAGATGATATACACTCTGAAAGCTTTAGAGTGTGGAGAGTAGCCCATGAACACACCTTCATTTGCTTTGGGAGCAAATTTGTTGAGATTTTGTTTTGTACTGAGTACAAAGCATTTACTCCCAAAGATGTGGAAATATTCCACATTAGGAATCTTGCCATTGTATAACTCATATGGAGTCTTCATATGTCTTTGGACTATAGTGGCTCTATTCTGAGTGAAGTTTGCACAGTTTACAGCTTCAGCCCAGAAACTCAGTGCCAGTCCAGCATGGCATAATAAAGTTCTTGCAGCTTCAATCAGTGTTCTATTATTTCTTTCTACAACACCATTTTGTTGTGGTGTGTAGGCTGCGGAGAAGTTTTGAATGATTCCTTTTTCTTCACAGAAATCAGCTAATACTGAGTTCTTAAACTCAGTACCATGGTCACTTCTAAGTTGCTTGACCTTGTTGCCTTTTTGAAGTTCCTCTCTTTTTATAAAGGCAATGATTTCTGTTGTTGCATCTGACTTAGTCTTGAGGAAGATGACCCAAGTATATCTTGAAAATTCATCAACCAAGACTAGAGTATAGATCTTTTTGGCCAAAGATGGTGTGCTGATGGGGCCAAAAAGATCCATATGTATCATAGTAAGAGGTTCATTAATGGAATGATTGACTTTGGACTTGAATGAACTCTTCTTCTGCTTGCCCATTTCACATGCTGAGCATAACTTATCTTTTGAATAAGTAATAGTGGGCAACCCTCTCATCAGTTTCTTCATACTGAGCTCGTTGATATTTCTAAAGTTGATGTGAGAGAGTTTCTTGTGCCATAGCCAATGCAATTCTGGCTTGACTTTAGAAAGCAGGCATACTCGAATAGTTGGGTCTATTTCAGATAGGTTGACCACATATACGTCTTTTTCTCTTCTAGCAATGAGTACAGACTGGCCTTTATCATCGTAGATGATTCCTGCAACCTTCCTGAATCGAGCTTCATTGTCATCATCACACATCTGGCTGATACTGAGCAGATTGTGTTTTAGACCCTCTACATAGGCAACTCTTTTAAAAGTTATGTTGCATGCCTTGATCACACCATAACCTCTTGTCTTTCCCACCGAGTCATCTCCAAATTTAACAGAAGGACCCTTCTCTGGAGTATAATTGAGAAGGTATTCCATACTGCCTGTCATGTGTCTTGAGCAGCCACTATCTAAATACCATTTTCTGTCACTCTGCACAAGACACAAAATAAGAGTTAGTTCTTTTTAGGAACCCATTTTTGAATGGGACCTTTGGTGGGATAAACATATTTTGACTTGATCTCTTTATATGGAGAGGTCAGTATCACTTCGGGGGAAACTTTAGAAGTTTTCTTTGGTGATACTGACTTAGTTTCTCTCCTTTTCTTTGGTACTGAGTACCTAGGACTTGAGAGATCAGTCCAGCATTCATCTCCCTTGTGACAAGTATGATGACACCTATAACATTTTCTAGGTCTATTTCTAAACATATTTTCATAAGGTATTTTAGAAAAATGTTTCACTTTTGGTAGGTCAGTATGAACAAGTTTTGCAAATTGTTTACTTAAAGATTTGACCTGATCACCAAGTGTTTTTAAAATGTTAATTTTGTCATTTTTAATAGGTGTATTAACATTGTTTTTAACTGGTTTAGGAGATGGAGGATCTGGTTGCTTCTTTTTATTTGGCAGAGAAGTCTTTCTAATATTATTAGTGGTAGACTTCTTGTCTCTTCTAACTAAGGACCTAGTTGAAGTTGTTTTTTATTTATCATGCTTTGAAGAAACAACTTTAACATGTTCTTTAGATGTCTCAGTATATGATGTTTCTGTTCCTGCAACTTCTGTATTAGATGAAGCATTTGAGATAGAAGTTGTCTTATTATTATTATATAATTCAAAAGTTGTTGTATTAAATAATAATTCAAAAGGTGGAACAGCAGAAGTGTCATACTGAACTATTGGGAGCTCGGTATCAGAAATTTCAGTTATATGAAATTCAATACTGAGTTCTTGTAGCCCAGTATAGCACTTTGAGCAGATGGAGGGACCAATAGGTTTTTCTAAAATTTCATTTTCCTCATCATCTGACTCAGTTTGACATCCAACTTCACATAAAGTTTTAGCTTTTACAAAATTAATAGGGTTCATCGTAGAAAACTCTTCAAATAAATCAGCAAATTGTTCATATTTTTAAATTGAGGATCAACACCAAGTGCAGCCCTCACATTTTCTGGGAATTGTTGATTTAAACATTTATTTAATTTTATTGAAGCATTTCCCCAAGATTTACACTGTTTTTCAAATTTCTCTTTTACAAGTTTGTGTAAATGAGCTTTATCAGCTAATCTCTGGTTAATGTCTTTTAAATCTGAAAAATTTAATTCTAAATCTTTATACTTTGCTAGTTTATCTAAGTTTTCATTATTTACCCTTTCAAGTTCTTGAATTGTTAATTTTAAAGCTTTTTCTTTTTGTACAAAAGTTTTAAGATCAACAATCATATACTCAAAAATCTTAGTCTTTTCATTCACTGAATAAGTTTGAAAGGAACTTACCTTGTACAACTGAGTGGAATCCCAATCAGTATGAACACTCATCCTCTCAGCCTCTTTGATATCCTTTTCAAAAGAGCTCTTCAAATCATCTTCAGTGAAAGCCATAAAGGCTTTATTCTCAATCTCTTCCTCATCATCACTTAAGTCTTCATCCATCCAGGCTTCTGAGTAAAGTGCTTGATGAGGTCTCCATTCCCTTCTGCCCTCTTGCCCTTGCTCCAATTCTTCAGCTTGACATATTTGTCTCTATACCTTTTAGCTCGGTATGCAATCTTGTCATTTTGGTCAGTCTCAGAAGACTTGGTATGACAATTTACAGCAATATGTCCAGGCTTTCCACACCTATAGCAAAGACCTGATCTTGGGTCAGTATTAGAAGAGCTAACACCAAGCCTCTTCTTCTTCAACTGATCCAGCTTCATAGACATAAGAGCCATTTGAGTTTCAAGCTCTTCTGCCTCAGCATCAGCTAGATCAACTTCTGGTTCATCTGGCTCAGTCACAGTATAGGCCTGTTGCACAACTAGAGCCATGCCAGTGGAAGCTTTTTCAGTTTTCTTCCAGCTGATCAGTCTTGCAGCATTATTCTCCTCATGATTCAACATTAGACTATACAAAGTTTGAAGAGTGTATGACTCAATGCTGTTAGCAGCATTGACAGAGTTTGTCATGTCAAGAAATTGTTGAGGAAGACTATCCAGGAACTTTTGAACAAACTCTCCTTCCTCTTTCACAATGCCTACACTGATTAAATCATGGATAACAGTATTGAACCTGTTATAGAGAGTGGTGATGTCTTCATTAGGAGTTGAGAAGAAGTTTTCATATTTCCTTCTCATGTTGCTTTTCCTTTGCAACTTCACCTTTGTTGTGCCTTCATAGGTGACTGATAGGCTATCCCACATAGCCTTTGATGTTGGCAATTTCATAATTGCATTAAGTATCTCTTTGGTAACAGCATTACCAATCACCCCTTTAGCTCTGGAGTCTAAAGCATACAACTGACAGTCAGTATCAGTCCAGTTGTGCTTTAGTTTAGGTACAGTTCTTATGCCCTCAGGAGCATCATCAGTAGCAGCAACAGGTTCCACAGTTTGTGGAATGATGGGACCATCATATAGCACAGTGAGCATTTCATGATGAATGGATTCAAGATACCACTGAGCTTTTAGCTTCCATTGATGGAAGTCTTTTCCATCAAAGATGGGTACTCCCTTTCCAGACATAACTGGTGCAACAATGGTGGACATTTTTGATTTTGGAGTATGGGAAGGATAAGTATAGGGGATGGCTGCCAGTGTTATAGATCGACTAAATAAGAGTTTATTTAGTCTGCTCTGATACCAGTTGTTAGGTCACAACAACCCTGGTTTAATGTTAATTGATAGAATATTATACTTAGAGAAATATTAGAGTGATAACACAAGAATATAGTCAATGTATAAATCCACTAAGTGTGGCTTGTTGCGGAATAACAAGAACACTAATCAATTACAAAGATATGAAAGTGTAACGTGAATTGGTGAGTTCTCCTTTGCAAGATGATCTCTATTTATAATGATATAGAGATCTTACATAATGGGCAAAGGATTAACCGAAGGACTAAACTAGGCAAATGACTAAGATCAAGGGAATTGATCTTAGTCCGTTACAAAATGTAACTCAGTCCTTCTACTCAGTCCTTGTACTCAGTATCACTATCTGATACTGAGTACTGATACTGAGTTCCAATACTGATAACTCAGTATCAGACCTAAACTTAGCTATATTATTCTACATATTAATCAAAGATAGTCTAGGTTGTTTTGTTATCTTAAGATCCAAAGGGGCAAGGCTTTTTGCCTTAACAAGAACACACCCGAGCCCCATTTTCGATGCATCACTATATACTACAAAATCTTCTTCACCCTCGGGTAATGACAAATTTGGAGCATTTGTCAAACAATCTTTTAACATACTAAAAGCTTTTTCTTGTGCCTCACCTCATTCATATATCACGTCTTTTCGGGTAAGACTTGTGAGAGGCACCACCAACCAGCAGAAATCTTTTATGAATCGGCGGTAATAACCCGCGAGACCTAGGAAACTTCGGATCTCGGAAGCATTTCGAGGCACTTACCAATTCTTAATCGCCTCGATCTTGGAAGGATTGACCGATATACCTTCACCTGATACCACATGACCAAGGAATTGAATTTGGCGCAACCAAAATTCACATTTGGAAAATTTAGCATACAATTTCTCTTTTCGTAATAAATCGAGAATTTCACCAAGATGTCGTCGGTAAAAACAATAACTGACTTATCCAACATAGGACGACACACCCGATTCATCATATCCGTAAAAGCGGCCGGAGCATTCGTTAAACAAAATGGCACGACTTAGAATTAATAATGCCCATATCTCGTTCGGAATGCGGTTTTAGGTACGTCTTCTTTATGAACCTTCAACTGATGATAACCGGACCTCAAGTCAATCTTAGAAAAATAACTTGCACATTGCAATTGATCAAAAAGGTCAGCAATTCTAGGCAACGGGAATTTGTTCTTGATTGTCACTTTGTTATGTTCACGATAATCAGTACATATCCGCATTGACCTATCTTTCTTCTTAACGAACTAAACCGGTGCACCCCACGGTGACACACTCGGTTGAATGAACCCTTTATCAAGTAATTCTTGCAATTTATTCATAATTTCTTTCATTTCTGTCGGGGCTAAACGATATGGAGTTTTGGCGATTGGAGCTGCACCCGGTACAAGATCAATTCATAATCTACGTCTCGATCGGGAGGTAATCCGGGTAAAGCCTCGGGACATACATCCGGGAATTCATTAACAATCAGAACATCTTTCACGGATTTCTTAACTTCTACATCCGGTTCGGCTAGGGTTAGGTTTCCGATTAGGGTTTTGGTTTAAGGTTTTGACCAAATTTGAGGCTAAAATGGTTTAATGACAAAACCAAAAATTATAATTTTTCTAGGGTTTTGCAAGGTTTTTCATTGTGGCTACAATATAAAAAAATTAGGGTTTTATGGTTTTATGAAAAAATGAAAATAATACAAAACACATACGAAACAATACCGAAACCATACAAAAAAACACGCACATGCACGGTGACCATACATGTACGTGGATCGGATATAGCATGCAAGTGCCGAGACCATATGGCCTTCGGCCATGGTCTCGGTCGAGTGAATGAGTGATCGAAAACAAGAAACAAAAGAGGAGATAATGTACCTTGCGATACGAGTATCGAACGAATAAGTTGTAGGATTGCTTTAGCCGAGATTCGAACACGATTTGAGAGGGTTCGGTTTGGTGCTTGGCCGAACAAGTGGAAGGAAAAACTAGGGTTTTGGCATAAGGGTTGTATCTATAGGTGTTGGTATAAGTGTTTGACTACAACTAGGATTCGATTCAAATGAGTTAAGGATAAGCATCACTTTCAAAAGACAAGATAACAACACCCCAAGGGTGTGTTCGGCCGAGCATGGTCACGCGAAAAGAGAGGGGTCGACTAGAGGGTGTCCACAATGACATTTGATGTGTCGTTTTTGTTTAAAATACGTTACACGTCGCATTTTATAAGTTTATATTGTTTTGATTCACAAGTATTGATTTTTAGAAATGATTTTATGTAATGTCACCATAATAATAAAGATGAAATGTTGTGTTGACCAAAATAGTCAAACACTAATGTATGGTGAAAATGATGATATTTTGTTATGTTTATGTGCCAAAAATATAGAAATGATATGAAATGGGAAAGTTTCTAAAAATAGGAAGTTTCTAGATATAGAAAGTACGAATGAAAAGTTTTGACTTACCCAAAATGTCGAGTTTTCACATATTATGTCAAGGTCCTATCCTATCCTTACCTAACGGGTCAGAAGACTTTATTGTCTACTGTGATGCTTCATATGCAGGTTTAGGATGTTTCTAATGCAACGAGATAAGGTGATTGCATATGCCTCGCGTCAATTGAAACCACATGGAAAAACTACCCAACCCATGATCTGTAGGGTTTCATAACACTGATCGACCGCTTGGGTCAACCACCTAGTCACACTGATTCGAACCATAGACCGATAAGATCATGAACTTGTTTTTACCGGTTGAACCAACTAGCTAGTTTAATCACTAAAGCGAAACTGAGACTGAAGTTAATCCTTAAACCCTAAAGGATTGGGGATGTTGGAAATCTAGACTAGATTAACATAAGGAAAAGACTTAAACGATGAACACCAAGAACCCTAAGGTTCTTAGCTTACGGTTCGATCGAACACACCGAAGCACACACAACCTGGTGTATTTCGGTCGAATAGAGAAGAAGAGGAAAAAGAGTTCTTCTAATCAATACCTTAGTCGCTGAAGATAGATCAACCAGTGATAAACACAATGAGAAGCCCTCTAGATGGCTGTTGCAATAATCTTGTTCGGTAATACTCGAAGAACACGAAGAACACCAAGAACACGAACTCATGTTCTTGAGTTCTTGTAGTCGACGGACGAAACAAGGGGAGGGAGGGGCATTTCGTGGCTAGGGTGTCACATTAAGAGGAATTAGGCTAAGGCTAAGATCTTCTATTTATAATGAAAGATCTTTCACTTAGAACCCTTCTAGTTTAATTAATATTCAATACTTAATTAAACTTTTCCTTTCTTGTTTCTTGCCCTTATAGTTTATCTAGTTTATTATTGTCACTTAACTATTACATACTATGTATAATATACTTATATATAATTCGGAATAAATACCGAAATATATATACTTATATTTATACATTTAATAATTAAATTTATAATATCCTTTACATAATTTCGACAATAATATTATCCAAACACTATATGTTTTAATTGCTTTAAATCATATTATTGATAATCTATAATTAACACATTGTATATTTACTCAACTAGTAAGTACATAAATACTTGTATTAATTAGTTAGTTAAACTAATCTTTTGATAAGTTAATCTTAACTTAATACTTACTTATTTATAATAACTATTATAAATCATTCCTCTCCGACTATCATTGCATGACTACTCGATTTACATGTACTCAGCGGTGTGGCCCTTGAGTGTCATATAGGCATGGACGTGACATCATAGGTGACTAACTGTGCACAAATCCAACATGATCTTGAACTCGCGGTGGTAGTATTTTGTTTAAAGTTGTGGCGTCACTACTTAAATGGCACAACATGTGTGGTATGCACTGACTACAAGAGCTTGCAATATGTATTCACGCGGAAGAACCTCAAAATGTGGCAACGACGCTAGCTAGAAATGATTAAAGAATATGACTACGTACGAAATCAAATATCATCCCGAAAAGGCGAACGTGGTAGCTGATGCCCTAAGTCGGAAAAGCTCACCTGAAGTAGTAAAATATATGAAAATCACTGTGGTATCTGATATTATTATTCAGCTTAATGATGCACACTAAGAAGTATTGCAAGAAGTTAATTTAAAAGTTGAGAAATGACAAAATTGAAAGATTAGTTAGATGAAGATAGTCGAGGTTTGAAGACCTTTCAGTCCCGAATCTGGGTACCTTATCTTGGAGGTAACAGAGAGAAAATCTTTCAAGAGGCGTATAAATTCCAATTATCTATTTTTCCCGAAAGCACTAAGATGTATCAAGACTTGAAAACTCTATATTGGTGGCGTACATTGAAGTGTGGCATAGCATCATTTGTGGAAAGGTGTCAAAATTGTGGGCAAGATAAAACAGAACATCATAAATGGTAACCTGCAGCAGTTAGAGATCCCGGAGTGGAAGTGAGATCATATTACCATGGATTTCGTGACTAGATTTTGTAACGCCCTAAAATTTTAATAATTAAAAATATTAATTAAATCGTCATTTTGAAATGTAAAATGAATAATTAATAGATTAATTGTAATGAAGTTAGGCGGTTCGTATTATTTAGACGACCTGCAGTTAGACGGTTCATATTAGTTAGACGTTTTAATTACTTTGGACACTTTATAGATTTAATAGATGTTCGTACATTATTAAAAATAATTAATTAGTTCGCCTCGGGTTTTGACATGTTAGTTAATCGTAAGAACTAGGTAGTATTCTTTCAAGTCGGGCCGACCAATTGGCCAAGGGCCGAGTGCCATTTTTCGTTTATTAATGAGTCCAAGTCTTCAGTGTTAGCCTTATCATGATAATATCGATATTTAAATCCCAGCTAGAGTTGTGTCCGTTTTCCTTTGGGTTTAATTCTGCGCAAGAAGCATGAAGGGCCGACACTTCTTTTCTTTTTTTTATGTTTGTTGTCTTCCTTTCTTTTCTTTATTGGTTCGGCACAAGTAAGAGCAAATAAAAGAGCCCAAAAATCTGTCTAAAGCCCGATCCATTCTAAGGCCTCAAAGCCGATTGTAGTGAAGCCATATAAGCATGACGTAAATTGATGGTATTCCTTAATACCCTACTAGCCACTGCCATTCGATCGTTCTTCCTCTCGTCTAGTTTTTTCTTCCCATTCAGTAATTAACAGGTGAGAACTCCCTCCTTAATCCTCTTACGATTTCTATAATTCTAGTTAAAATTTTGAATCATCGTCATACAGCTTTCCCACTAGCCAAGTGTGTCGAGCAGCAACCAACCGTGTGACCACCGAAGGGTCGAGCATTCATAACCTCGGTAGGAATCGTTCATCTGTTTTTATTATTTGGATTATTATTTGGAATTCTAACCAAGCTCATGTGGGTTTTGGTTCTGATTGATGGTGTAATCGAGCCGCCATAGTTTCGCAGCAAGGGACTAGGTGTCGAGCAAAGGATATCGAGATTTGGAACCTGTCGCCAAATCTGTTGGTAGTATTCTGATTCATGCCATCCTTTTTGTTTTCATTTTTCTTCTTTGACTAATTTGTTGGAAGGGTTCTGGTTTGTAAAATGGTATCCGGTGTCCGGTTCGACTTGGGTTTCTCATGCCACCACGTTTGATTTTGGTTGTCTAGTTTGATCGTTTGTTATTCTGATAGTCAAGATTTTATCTCGGGTTAAGGATTATTGCAAAGTAGAACGGGAATCTGTGGACCGAGCAGCCAAGGTCAAGGCTCGGGTTTTTCCGGTGGGTTGGGTTCGTTGATTAATCATTTTTTTTATAAAAGTCGAGAATTTATAACTGAAGGGGAAACCAATCGGGGAACTTTTCACAAACTACAAATGGGTATAAAGATTTTATATAAAATTGAGACAACTGAGTTTTGGGAGGACGGGTGTCAAGTTAAAGTGTCGTGTTGTTCGGTAAAGAGTCGGGTTGCTAACACGGGTTTTTGAGTTAAACGTATTTTCTGGCAGTTTCTGCCATACTGTTTGTGACTATTTTTATCTGGTTTAAACTGAGCTTTTGGGTTTTAGCCCGCATTGGGACCTTGATTTCTGAATTAGCTTTCGAATTCCGCAAACCTCTTGTCAATCCGATTTACGGCTTAAAAGTTATGCCCGTTTTAATATGTTTCTGTTAGGAAATCGTCCTGTGCATCATGTCTGTATTACGAGACCATTTTGACACCCTTAGAGTCTATTTTGGCCAGCGTTCTGGTTGTTTAGTTTATACGGTAAAAAGATGGGAAAAATATAATGAGCCGTTTAGGAGTTACGGCAGTTCCCGTGAGACTAACGGGTGCTGCCAATTTTTCTAAAATAAATCCTTGGGTTGGATTTTAATTCGGGGTTTCATTTTATGTTTTAGGATCATCTAACAGATAATCTTGTGTGGCGTTGGCTGTCGGGAATCTTTCGAAGCTTATGTTTTTCGAGGTGAGTATTCTCACCGTGTATTCAGTTCTAACGTTGTACATGCATCACTTATATGTTACATTACTTGCACCATATTTTCTATCTGAGTTTGATTTGTTACCTGAGTATCTGAGCAACAGTTTTATTATTACTGATCTGAGACATTAGTGTCTGGGTATCTGAGCTCAGCATAGGATTGTATTGTGTTGATGTGAACTTATTTGTGTTATCTGTGATCTGAGCTATCTGGGTTATCTGAGTTAATTATGTTAAAGAGATAAAAACATAATAATACACATCTGGGTTTTAGGCTATATGCCTACTTGGGACCACCTCCCGTCTGAATTTTGGGATCACTATCGTCTGAGTTTTTGGCTCACGCCTATCTGGGGTGTGAGGAGGGGCGCTCCACCCGAATCACACAAGCGCGCTATATAAATAAAATCTGAGTAATTAATCGAGTAGTTTATGAGTAGGAGTACACCGATGTGCCCTCATGTGTTGTATGTTATGATTGTATATATTTTGAGATTATTCACTCAGCTTCCCAGATGACCCAAACTTTCCCCCGCTGTTTCAGGTACTAGCAAAGGAAAAGAGAAGGTGGACGGTTGACCACTGTATTTTTCAAGAGTTGCTGTGGAACAACATTTATTATTTTAAACTTAAATTTAATTTAAAACTTTTTCCGCAACAATAACATTTTAAATGTTAAATATTTATATCTGAGATTTATTATGGGACCTTTTTATTTAAATCCTGTACCTAAATTTTTAAATATTTGAAAAAAAAAATTTGGGTGTTACAGATTTCCTAAGACTTCTCGAGGCCATAATATGATCTGGGTAATTGTTGATCGCCTTACCAAAAGTGCTCATTTTCTTGAAACTAACGAATCTGCGCCCATGACCCATTTAGCTCAACTTTATATTAATGAAGTGGTATCTCGTCATGGTATTCTTCTTTCTATTGTTTCTGATCGTGGCGCAAGATTTGTATCTAATTTCCGAAACACTCTTCAGCGTGAACTCGACACTCATATACATTTATGCGCAACTTATCATTCTCAAATTGATGGGCAGTCCGAAAGGACTATTCAAATCCTTGGAGATATGGTTCGGGCTTGTGTACTTGAATTTGGTGGTTCGTGGGATTCTCACCTACCATTAATCGAATTTCCCTATAATAATTCTTATTATTCGAGTATTGGTATGCCACCTTACGAGATATTGTAAGGTAGGTGATGTCGTACTCCTACTTGCTGGTTAAAACCGAGAGAGAAAAACAATGTGCAGGAACCGACATAGTACAAATCACAGCTGACAAAGTGAAGTTAGCACGTGAAAAGTTAAAAAACTGCACATGATAGAGATAAGATGTACGCAAATCCTAAATGTCACCCTGTTACCTTTGAAGTGGGTGACCACGTGTTCTTGAAAGCTTCACCATGGAAACGGGTAATTCGATTCGGCCGTAAAGGTAAGTTAAGTCCTCGATATATTAGTCCGTTCAAAATCCTTCAAAAGGTTAACGAACAGATAGTATCACTTGAGCTACCTCCTGTGTTGTTTGGTATTCACAATCCTTGCAATGTATGTTACTTGAGAAAGTGTAAAGTTGAAGACGATGAGATCCTACCTTTACAAGAATGGAAGGTAGATTCAGCTAAGCGTATTGTAGAGGAACATGTTGATGTTCTACTAAGACCAAAAAAGTTGCGTAAGAAGAACATTAAATTAGTTCTTGTGAAATGGAAGAACAATTTGGGTCCTAATATGACGTGGGAGACAGAGGATGAGATGAAGACTCGTTATCCGAACTTGTTCACGACTAAGCAGCATCTGAGGATGGAATCTTCAAAAGGGGGGTGGATTTGTAACATCCCCAAATCGGGTCTAGTAGCGAGTGATCGGTACGTAGTCATTCTAATAATTAAATGAAGAATATATATAATTTACAAATAATAATGATTAAAAATATATAAAAGTTATGGAAACTGATAAGAGAACTAAAAATATTAAATGGTTTTAAATAACTATTCCAAATATATCTCCGTTAAATAAACGGGATATGTAATTAGTAAGTTGTAAGTTGAAAGGGAAAACAAATACCTGAGTTTTAGATAAATTAAAATAATAAAGTCGGTTGTGTTTTCTTACTTCACGTATCATTCTCTAAGTCTCAAACATTTCGTTTTTTTCTCATCTTGAATGGAAGACACTTAAACACAAGAACAAATCTGATTTAGTGTTTCTAAATCTTCAGTTAAGGGTTTCAATCTTCACTAGTTCACGTTAAGGATATCATCCGCTGAAAGTCCAAAAAGAAGACATCTCAAAAACAGCATTTCGAACAAGGTATGGTCATTATGAATTTTTGGTCATGCCTTTTGGCTTGACAAATGCACCTGCTGTATTCATGGATCTCATGAATCGGGTATGTGAGCCGTACTTAAATAAATTCATTATTGTATTTATCGATGATATTCTTGTTTACTCCAAAAGCAAGGAGGAACATGAAGAGCACTTAAGAAAGACACTAGAATTACTGAAACAAGAACAACTCTATGCAAAGTTTTCAAATGTGAATTTTGGATCCGAGAAGTCCAATTTTTAGGACATGTTATCAATGAAAAGGGTATCATGGTGGATCCAAGCAAAACTGAATGCATAACAAATTGGAAGACACCATGCACAACAACCTAAATGCGAAGCTTTCTCGGGTTAGCAGGATACTATCGAAGGTTTATTCAAAACTTTTCTAAAATAACAACTCCATTAACGGAATTAACAAGGAAGGCTTGTAGCTTCGATTAGGGAGCTGCCCAAGACACAGCTTTCCAAACTTTGAAAACTAAATTAAGTAGTGCACCAATTTTAATCGTTCCAAAAGGAACTGACGATTTTGTTGTATACAGTGATGCGTCCAAGCAAGGCTTAAGATGTGTACTCATGCAAAAATGGAATGTTATTGCTTTTGCATCCCGACAATTAAAAGAACACGAGAAAGAATACCCAACACATGATTTAGAACTAGCAGCAGTAGTCTTTGCTTTGAAGATATGGAGACATTATTTATATGGTACACGGTGTGTATTATATACGGATCATAAAAGCCTCCAGTATTTGTTCAACCAAAAAGAATTAAATATGATGCAAAGGCGTTGGATGGAATTGTTAAAAGACTATGATTGTGAGATCAGATATCTTCCAGGAAAAGCCAATATTGTAGCTGATGCCTTGAGTCGGAAAGAACGACCTCAATATACTCGTATCAGAGCATCATGTCTATTAGCTACAAATGATTTATTAGAACAAATTTGTGAGAAACAACATGAGGCGTTGAAACAAGATAACCAGAAGAAAGAAAGAATCTGCGGGCAAGTCAAGTTACTAGAAACTGACGGTCAGGGAAACAAAAGGTTTCAAAGGAGAATTTGGGTTCCTAAGATTGGAAATTTGAGAGAAGTTATACTAAATGAAGCACACAAATCCAAGTATTCTATCCATCCTGGAAGCAATAAGATGTATAAGGACTTGAAAAGCTTGTACTGGTGGCCAGGGATGAAGAAATCAATAGCCAATTATATTCAAAAGTGTCTCACATGTATGAAGGTTAAAATTGAACACCAAAGGCCTTACGGTGAGTTACAACCATTAGATATTCCTATTTGGAAATGGGAACATATCACTATGGATTTTGTAACAAGATTGCCAAAAACACCGAAAGGTTTAGATGCTATATGGGTCATTGTGGATCGTTTGACCAAAACAGCACATTTCTTACCAATCAAAGAAACACACTCACTGGAGAAATTAGCCAAAATGTACCTAGATGAGATTGTCTCACGACACGGTGTGCCAATATCAATTGTATTAGATCGAGATCGTCGTTTTACTTCAAATTTCTGGAAAAGCTTTCAAAAACAATTGGGTTCCCAAATTCGGATGAGCACAGCATACCATCCCCAAACAGACGGTCAGAGTGAAAGGACCATTCAAACATTAGAAGATATGTTGCGAGCATGCGCAATCGACTTAAAAGGCCATTAGGATTGTCATTAACCCCTTATCAAGTTTGCTTATAACAATAGTTATCATAGTAGTAGTAAGGCCGCACCGTATGAAGCCTTGTAAGGAAGAAAATGCAGAACACATGTCTGTTAGATGGAGGTTGGCGAGAAGCAGTTAGTCGGGCCAGATATTGTTCAACAAACAACAGACAAGGTAACTCAGATAAGCGATAGACTCAAAGTTGCTCAAGATAGGCAGAAAAGCTACGCCGATAAAAGGAGGAAACCTATCGAGTTCCAAGTTGGTGACAGGGTATTATTAAAAGTATCTCCATGGAAAGGAGTACTACGTTTTGGCAAAAAAGGGTAAGTTACGACCACGTTATATTCGACCATACAAAATAATTGAGAAGATAGGTGCAGTAGCGTATCAACTTGAATTACCTAAAGAACTAAGAGGGATACACAATACATTTCACGTGTCTAACTTGAAGAAATGTCTTGTTGAAGAAGATGTGGTGATTCCAACCGAAGATGTCATAGTCGATGATAAACTCAACTTTCTAGAGAAACCCATAGCAGTCACAGAACGCAAAGTTAAGAAGCTTCGAAACAAGGATGTATCCTTGGTATTAGTTCATTGGGATTGTACTCACGGGATAGAAGCTACACGGGAAGTTAAATGAAGAGCAAATACCCACACCTTTTCGAGTAAGATTTCGAGGACGAAATTCTTATAAATGAGAGAGAACTGTAACACCCCTATTTTCAGATTAATAAAGGTACTATTTGATTATAAAAAAAACTTCTATCTTTCTATGATTCTAGAGCTATTGAAAGCGATTAGTTAAGTATCCATTACTATAAAAGATATGTTTATTATTGAAAATTCTTCTAAATTTTATATAAAAATAAAAGTTAAAAGTAAGTAAGCAAGCTCACAAGTAGCTCACCAAGGGCTTACATCATGCTTATAGAGGTGCTTACAATTACTACAACACAAGCAAGAAGTCACTTATGCATAGATGATGAAGAGTAGTGACCAAGCAAACCTAAAAATATGTTCTTATCCACAATTAAAACATGCCCATGTGTATATAGTTACTGTCCAGATCTGCCCTAAGTAGTTATAGGTCTTCAAGCATGACATTTCAATGCTAGAAGCATGAGGTGTAAAATACCTAGAGGTCTAAGTACCCTAGGTGAAAGATTCCCAAAAATTTACCATGACTTAAACTTAAGTAACAAGTAAGTAATGCATAGTATTTTCCTATAAATAGCATGTAAGATTAAGAACAATTGATCATTCCAAAAAGTAAGGAAAAAGCTAAGAACTATCAAGCAAGCTAAAAGCAAGGTGAGTATGTTTATGAGATTTTTGTGACACATACATGCTAATATGCTATGTGTTAAATGTTTTGACTAAAGTTACCATGCTTGTTTACTTCTACATTTCCAAAGCATGTTTTTAAGCATACGATAATGTTACCATGAAAGTTTTTATGCGTGTTAAGTATGGGCACTGAATACCCAACGTACGGGGTATAGTATTAAGGGACATCATGCAAACGACCCTTACGGGACACCCATATGTGGATCCCGAGGTTAGCTAACCTCATAGAAGTATGGCCTAGTTACATGCATTTATGAGATCTCAAAAGAATATTTTAAGCATGAAAGGTATTTTTTTTATGTTATGCTAAATGTCAAAATCATTACTACTCACAAAGCTTAAAGCTTACATATTCTTGTATGTATCACGGGAAAAAAGGAGTAGGGACCACCAAAGTATTGCTACCTAAATAAACTAGATTCTTATGAAAGTTCCTAAGTACTTCCGGGTAGTATTATAACCATGTTTTAATGATGTAATAAGAAAGATGTTAAGCTTATGAAAGTTTTCATTTGTATAACTAAATTAAAGCATAAGAAGAGATAAGTGATGGTACTCGGGAAACCGGGGCGTCACAGTTGGGTCGAATTGGTGAAAAATACTGAAATTTCAGAAAGTTTGACTTTTGTCGTCTTTTCATGTTAGGACCTGAAAATTTGCAGATCATCTCTTCATAATAGGGGCAATATTCTGTCTTTAGAAGTGGTGTTGGTGTCAATCCGTAAGAATCATAAAGTGGGCCATTTTGACCCATTTGGTCAAAATGAGCCAAATACTTGGTTTTAATTTTGGAGCAGAATTCTTGGGAGCATATTACACTTTTAAGGTAATTTTAGTGAGTCTAATATGTTCTTAAGTATTTGTATAAATAAATAATCAATAAATGCACAAAAGTATGATTTTAGCTTAACATACATGAAGTGACTTTGACTAGTAAATTAGTGTTATTATATATTGATGGTGTCTATATATATATATATATATATATATATATATATATATATATATATATATATATATATATATATATATATATATATATATATGTTTAATTAGATGCTTTCAAGACTTAAGTTGATTCAGGGAAGGTGCATGTGATTAGCAAATGACCCGAGGTGAGTACCAGTTAACTTAATTATCAAAGTAAGAATGTTATATATGCATGATACCATTTCATGGGTATAACTTCTTAAGAGCTTTGGAATGTACATAAGAACAATGAATTGGAAGCACGATAATGAAGAAAATACAGGTTTGTTATGTGATATTGATAATTGTGTTATTTTGACGCATTGAGCTGTGAATTGATATGCATGCATGCTTTGGACCTTAGTGGGTCATTTGAGATAAACGATGTTACGGGCTTTTGTAGGCCAACTATGTTATGTGATAATATGGCTAGGCCAAATGTGTTGTGTCCGGAATAACACTTTGTTATTGTTGGTTGGGGTCAGCCGTGGCTGGACCGGGTTGGGGCCTTGTGCCGTCAACCATGATTAACGGTTGGGGCCTTGTGCCGTCAACCATGGTTAATGTCGTCCCTCAGCATTGGTTGGGCTCTCAGTTTCCCGATGATCCCGAGGAGTTAGTGCTCCAATAATGTAATGGTGGAGCGCTACCTACTCACCCACTGGCGCGGTTGATGTGACTGGTTTCCCCAGTATGGATCATTGAGTCGGGCTAGCTACCCTGTAAGATGTGACTCATACTGACTATACCAGTGCATCGTTATGTGTTAGGATAGCACTGCTTGTTACTACATGATATGATGTTTCTATTGTGATACTTATGTTTAATCGTTACTCAATAGGTTGTATAGCTAACACCCTATACCCTTCCCATGTGCAGGTAATTAGTAGATGACGGGGTGCTACTTATTGGATACTATATATGTGTTTTGTGAACACCATTGTAACGACCCGAAATTTGTAAATATATAAATTGTATAAAAATACGATAAATATGGATAAATCATTTAAAGAACGAAGAAGTTGGTTTTGTGTCATTTGGACACCGTATGAGAAAGTTATGGACGAAACCGGGTCGAGACAAAGACCAAAAAGTGCAGCCATGCTGCCATGGGTAGTTCGCGACGCGAACAGGAGTTCCCGATCGGGAACATCATTCAAAGATTTGGGGTTTTTGGTCGATTGGAGTTCACGTCTGGCTCGCGATCGGGAAAGAGTTCACAATGGGGGAAGTTCACGGCGCGAACTGGTTCGCGATCGTGAACTCCGTCAGACAGCATTAAATACGGGTTTGGCTCATTAAATGTCATATGCAGACCCTAGTTTCTCTCTTTGGCGATTTTCGAGCTTGAGGACTGATTTTGGACGATTCTTTCACAAATCTTTGGTAGATTTTACTCCTAGTTGAAGATTAAAGGTATATCTTCACTCCTTGATTTTTGTAGCTTTAGATCTATGGATCTTGATGTAAGGGTTTGAAACCCTAGTTCTTGGGGTTATGGGTTATGGTGAAATAGATGACGTATACACTTAATAGATGGTATTTTAACAAAGGAATCAAATGTATGATTAAGATTTGTAAGAATCTTAAGGGTTGGTTAAACCTAGGGTTTGGTAAATCACCATAATTGGGGGAAATGTGTTAGTAAGTGTTATCTAGAGATAAATGGACACATTGTTAGTAGTATGTGGTGTTGAACATATTTTGATTATTGTATTAGGCTTTTGGTGAAGTCTTGGAAAGTTGATTGAATTGTGAAGCGAGAGATTGGGTGTCAAGAACACGGTTGGAGCATTATATTACTAAGGTGAGTACGTGTGGACTTTACTGAGTACATAGCCATGAAAATATCTTTTATTACATATGTCGAGTCGAATTGATAAATGTGTAGAACTTAGTATATAGAGTTAGTTATATATTGTTGAATATAGTTAACTAACTTGTTAGATGATTGATGTGATACCCAAGGGCTTTGATTGAAATAACTGTTGAGTTATAGTAAGTATGAGACGATGCGATGATGCAGGGGATCCTCGGTCATGAGGATATGGAATGGGGAGCATTTGGGCGTATCCCCATCGGCCCATTCCATGATAGTAGTCTTGCTAACTGGAAGTAGTCCGGAGAGTAAGGCAGGTATTGGTAGATTGGGCGATTCCCTCTTGCCTTTACCTTGAAGCTTATTAATGCGAGGGATCCCTGGTTAATAAGTTAAGGTGGTTCTAGTTAGTTCGGGGGTATCCCGGTAACTAGATATGATTGCTAGGAAAGCAAGAATTATAGAGTCACAATAGGGTGACTAGTTAGATGGACGAATTACTTGTATATTTGTTTAAATGTTATATGATACTTATAATCATCGGGTCTAAGCCCATGTAGCTCACGAGACGTTTTGTCTCACGTACTCCTTGTTTGTTTTGCTATGTACTCAGGTTCGGGATCGAAGGTATAGGTGCGCATGGATAGAGATGCGGGGCCTAGAGTAGAAGAACACTAGAACGGATTTAGACTTAGCTTTGGTTTTGATATATTTAGTAACACCAAACTTATACTATGATTTTCATACCAAAGGTTTTTGTAAATCCGTATTTTGGGATAGTTCTCCTCTTTATTAAATGATTATTTTGGCTAAATGTTTTGTAATTAAATTTAAGGTGTTACAACTTGGTGTCAGAACTATAGTTTAAGCGAATTAGGTTGGATGACCATCCTAGTCTTAGACTGTAGCATTAGGAATGTAAGATTCCGTGAGATTATAGGTTGACCTTGAGACTTTATGTTAAGTTTAGGGTTGAACCTAGGGGACCTATGAAAGTTGATATGATTATGGATATTGAGTCTTATGCGACTAATGGATTGTACATAAGGTACTAAATGTTTAATGTCTTATGTAAAGTATTGAACAAAAGAAATGGTGACCACGCGTAGAAGTGTTAAAGCCCTGGAGGGCCGGGAGGAGGAGATACCTCATGTCGAGGTTGTGGTTGAACAAGAAAGTCAATCGTCGATGCATCGAGTGGGTGAACCGGAGGTTGGAGCTAATAAGATTCCGGTAACCATGGCAGATCTCCACACTTTTATTAATCAAATCAAAGGGACGGTGGCCGAGGAAGTGCCCCGTATTATTGGCGACCGTGAGAGGTCGGGGGAGACCGCGAATCCGAGGCTAAATCGGATGGGAGAACCAGGGGTAATGGCACCGGGGAGGGAAAATCCTCCACGGGAGGCCAAAGTGATGTTAGGGCAAAGCCCGATGTGAAAGAAGGTTGTTCGTTTAAATCCTTCATGGCTTGTAAGCCAAATGTGTATACGGGTAGTTCGGACCCGAAGGTGACTATGAGGTGGATCCGAGAGACCGAGAGGGTTATTGGTAGTAGCAAGTGTAAGAAAGCTGATATGTGACGTATGCGTCACAACTATTGAAAGAAGATGCTATGGTTTGGTGGGATATCGTGTATGAGAACCTCGGCAGGGAGGTGGTTGAAGTAATGACGTGGGATGAATTCACCACATGATTGAAAAAAAAAAATTTGTCCCGAAAGGGATTTGGAAAAGATGCACGAGAAGTTCGTGACCCTTAGGAAGGGTGATATGTCGATCGAGGAGTACTCGAGGGAGTTCACGGGATTACTCCCATTTGTTGCTAAAACCTACTCGGATGAGAGGTTGAGGGTGGTCCGATATGTTAGTGGGTTACCGGGGGACTACCAATTGGAGGATAAAAGGGCGGTCACACTTGATGAGGCCATTAGTGACGCCCGAGGTGTTGAGGAAATGAATGAGGCACGGGTTGCCGAGAGGGCCCATGTGAGCGAGAAGAGGAAAGCCGAGAGTGTTAGGGTAGAAAACCCGGTCAAACCTATTACTTTGTGAATCTGATGAACAAAGGAATATATAAGTTTAACTTATATAAATAATTTTAGTGAAACTCGTCTCATACCGAGTTGGTCGGTATCTGGTCATACTGAGTTGGTCAGTATGAGGTGATACCGAGTTCACGGACCGAGCTCCACATAGCGAGTTGGTCGGTATAGTTCAGTCTCATACCGAGTTGGTCAGTATAGCTCAGTCTCATACTGAGTACACGGACCGACCAGTCCGTGACTGGTGCATTCCTTATTTGAGTAATGAATCAAATCCCTTTAATCAAGGGATGCACTTATTAGAATTGGGAGTTACATATAGAATAGGGTTAATTGTAAAACCTCTATACATTATAAATAGAGGTTTAGTCTTTAGTTTTAAGTATCCTTTTGGATCCCGGTTGATCATTTGTGTGGATCACCGGTAACCCAATTCTAAATGTAACACTTTGTGGAGTGTTCTTGGTTATTCCGCAACCAAGAACACATTTTATACGTTTGTGCTTAATAAGAATAATCGTATGACGTATAAGATCTTGTCTTTTATCGATTTTATTAAAAAATATATGGGTGGTTGGGTCCTACAATTGGTATCAGAGCGGTTCAAAGTTATCTACAACTTTGATGATCTTTTAACCCTATATATTGTTGAGGATCAAGTCTTTTCATAAAGAAGAACTATGCAGAATTTTCGTCATTTTCTGCGCACGGGTAGAAGAAATGCCGGATCTCCTTCGTTAACAGTCGAATATGTGTGAAATTTGAACAGGAGGTTCTCAACACCCAGACACACAATCTGACCGTTCAGTTTTGTATTTGAAGATTCGCGTAGAGCGATATGGTAGGCGCATCAGGTCATATATTTTGTTTTTTATTCCTTACCTGCTGGGCAGCCATGGAAGAAAAAATGGCTCTCCTTCTTCAAACAACGAATGAGCATGAAATTTTAACTGAAGGTTCACCATAATGTGTTTAATGTTTTCACTGATCAGATCTTCAAAAGGAATCGTTAATTAAGAGATATATATTTTTGAAGATTATTGACGAATATTTATGGTATGTTTTTAATTCTGCGCAACTGTGATAAAATGGCTATTAAATCTTTTGTAACCGTTGAATCTTTATGAATTTTCGATATGATATCCATAACACATACATTTACTCGGTATCAAAATTTCAGACTGATCAGGAACATATATTGAGAGATACATATTTTCAAAGTTGCTGGTTTTCTGATACTGAGTGTCTCATACTGAGTGGTCAGTATGAGACTGCTGTGATCGTTTCAACCGTTGGATCCTTATGATTTTTGGATATGATGTTGAAAACAGGTATAGGTATGTTGTGTAAAAAATTCATAATGATCAGAAGATTCTACATGGAGATATGATTTTTGGAAGTTGCTGCAAAATCAGAGAAACGAAATTCTGAAAGCTGAATTTTACAAGTGAGTATCTTTCACATGTTTTTCTCTTTTTAATCATATAAAATCATCTTAAACTGAGGAAATCCATAAGTTGATTGATTCTTTGGAGGGGTTTCAAGTCAAAGATAAAATATACCGAACAGTTTAAGGTGAAAGTATATGATTCAGGGGGAGAAAAACTCAATGTGATATATATTTTCTCTTAATATGAAGCTAATGTTCTTGAAGCTAAAGTGTTCATGCTAAGTTATTCAAGGGGGTACATGTCACATATTATTTTACAATCATTTGAATCGTTTCAAACTGAGAAAATCTACTAGTTAAATGATTCTTGGGATATGTTTCATTTCAACTCAAATATACCGGACAGTTTGAGGAGGAGTCAGTGATTGTGGGGGAGAAAAGTTAATGTGATATATATTTTCTTGGGGGAGAAAAGCTAATGTGATATATATTTTCTTGAAGTACTTAGTGAATAAAGAATATGAAAAGATCTCAAAAAGAAGACCATACAAGACAAGATCGTTATTATTTATTAGGTTAAACATATTCATTTGTTATCATCAGATAGGGGAGATTGTTAGGGTAGAAAACCCGGTCGAACTATTACTTTGCGAATCTGATGAACAAAGGAATATATAAGTTTAACTTATATAAATAATCTTAGTGAAACTCGTCTCATACCGAGTTGGTCGGTATCTGGTCATACTGAGTTGGTCAGTATGAGGTGATACCGAGTTCACGGACCGAGCTCCACATAGCGAGTTGGTCGGTATAGTTCAGTCTCATACCGAGTTGGTCAGTATAGCTCAGTCTCATACTGAGTACACGGACCGACCAGTCCGTGAATGGTGCATTCCTTATTTGAGTAATGAATCAAATCCCTTTAATCAAGGGATGCACTTATTAGAATTGGGAGTTACATATAGAATAGGGTTAATTGTAAAACCTCTATACATTATAAATAGAGGTTTAGTCTTTAGTTTTTAAGTATCCTTTTGGATCCCGGTTGATCATTTGTGTGGATCACCGGTAACCCAATTCTAAATGTAACACTTTGTGGAGTGTTCTTGGTTATTCCGCAACCAAGAACACATTTTATACGTTTGTGCTTAATAAGAATAATCGTATGACGTATATGATCTTGTCTTTTATCGATTTTATTAAACAATATATGGGTGGTTGGGTCCTACAATTGGTACCAGAGCGGTTCAAAGTTATCTACAACTTTGATGATCTTTTAACCCTATATATTGTTGAGGATCAAGTCTTTTCATAAAGAAGAACTATGCAGAATTTTCGTCATTTTCTACGCACGGGTAGAAGAAATGCCGGATCTCCTTCGTTAACAGTCGAATATGTGTGAAATTTGAACAGGAGGTTCTCAACACACAGACACACAATCTAACCGTTCAGTTTTGTATTTGAAGATTCGCGTAGAGCGATATGGTAGGCGCATCAGGTCATATATTTTGTTTTTTATTCCTTACCTGCTGGGCAGCCATGGAAGAAAAAATGGCTCTCCTTCTTCAAACAACGAATGAGCATGAAATTTTAACTGAAGGTTCACCATAATGTGTTTAATGTTTTCACCGATCAGATCTTCAAAAGGAATCGTTAATTAAGAGATATATATTTTTGAAGATTATTGACGAATATTTATGGTATGTTTTTAATTCTGCGCAACTGTGATAAAACGGCTATTAAATCTTTTGTAACCGTTGAATCTTTATGAATTTTGGATATGATATCCATAACACATACATTTACTCGGTATCAAAATTTCAGACTGATCAGGAACATATATTGAGAGATACATATTTTCAAAGTTGCTGGTTTTCGGATACTGGGTGTCTCATACTGAGTGGTCAGTATGAGACTGCTGTGATCGTTTCAACCGTTGGATCCTTATGATTTTTGGATATGATGTTGAAGACAGGTATAGGTATGTTGTGTAAAAAATTCATAATGATCAGAAGATTCTACATGGAGATATGATTTTTTGAAGTTGCTGCAAAATCAGAGAAACGAAATTCTGAAAGCTGAATTTTACAAGTGAGTATCTTTCACATGTTTTTCTCTTTTTAATCATATAAAATCATCTTAAACTGAGGAAATCCATAAGTTGATTGATTCTTTGGAGGGGTTTCAAGTCAAAGATAAAATATACCGAACAGTTTAAGGTGAAAGTATATGATTCAGGGGGAGAAAAACTCAATGTGATATATATTTTCTCTTAATATGAAGCTAATGTTCTTGAAGCTAAAGTGTTCATGCTAAGTTATTCAAGGGGGGTACATGTCACATATTATTTTACAATCATTTGAATCGTTTCAAACTGGGAAAATCTACTAGTTAAATGATTCTTGGGATATGTTTCTTTTCAACTCAAATATACCGGACAGTTTGAGGAGGAGTCAATGATTGTGGGGGAGAAAAGTTAATGTGATATATATTTTCTTGGGGGAGAAAAGTTAATGTGATATATATTTTCTTGAAGTACTTAGTGAATAAAGAATATGAAAAGATCTCAAAAAGAAGACCATACAAGACAAGATCGTTATTATTTATTAGGTTAAACATATTCATTTGTTATCATCAGATAGGGGGAGATTGTTAGGGTAGAAAACCCGGTCAAACCTATTACTTTGTGAATCTGATGAACAAAGGAATATATAAGTTTAACTTATATAAATAATCTTAGTGAAACTCGTCTCATACCGAGTTGGTCAGTATCTGGTCATACTGAGTTGGTCAGTATGAGGTGATACCGAGTTCACGGACCGAGCTCCACATAGCGAGTTGGTCGGTATAGTTCAGTCTCATACCGAGTTGGTCAGTATAGCTCAGTCTCATACTGAGTACACGGACTGACCAGTCCGTGAATGGTGCATTCCTTATTTGAGTAATGAATCAAATCCCTTTAATCAAGGGATGCACTTATTAGAATTGGGAGTTACATATAGAATATGGTTAATTGTAAAACCTCTATACATTATAAATAGAGGTTTAGTCTTTTGTTTTTAAGTATCCTTTTGGATCCCGGTTGATCATTTGTGTGGATCACCGGTAACCCAATTCTAAATGTAACACTTTGTGGAGTGTTCTTGGTTATTCCGCAACCAAGAACACATTTTATACGTTTGTGCTTAATAAGAATAATCGAATGACGTATATGATCTTGTCTTTTATCGATTTTATTAAACAATATATGGGTGGTTGGGTCCTACAATAAATCCCTTGATCTTAGTCATTTTCCTTACTTAGTCCTTCGGTTACTCCTTTGCTCATCATGTAAGATCTCTATAACATTATAAATAGAGATCATCTTGCAAAGGAGTACTCACCAATTCACTTTACACTTTCATATCTTTGTAATTGATTAGTGGTCTTGTTATTCCGCAACAAGCCACACTTAGTGGATTTATACATTTGACTCATATCTTGTTCTTATACAATACTCTTGAACAACCTGAGGGGGACATGGGTGGTGATACTGATCCTCTTCCCTCCTCATCAAATGATAACAAAAGGGGGGAGAAGAGACAAAGAGATACTGAGGTTGATCAAACTGAGCCATCTGCTCAGGGGGAGAAAAGAAGAAGATTGAATGAAGATCAACCTCCACAACAACAACATCAGCAAAGCCCTCATACTGAGCCAATTCGGATTCAGTATGAGAGAAGAAGACAAAGAACTAGGTCAGCATTACAAGTTCAAGACCCACTTGAGCCATCTGCTCAGGGGGAGACTCATACTGACCAACCACAGCAAACTTATTCTGAGCCACCTGCTCTTGAAGAGAATAATTTGCAAATTGTGGTCTATAGGTCGTTCATCTGGCCTATTGCTGATGATGAAGATGAAGAACCAGATTTAGTAAACTATGCACTAAATCTGGTAGAACAAGAAAGTTCTTCATCATCATCCTCGGATGATGAAGAACCAGAAAATCTGGTAATTAGAAGAAGGAGTTCCTTATCAAGAAGACCTATCAATGCTGTTCTCACTTCTTCTGAATCAAGTGAGGAATCTGCTCCTCTGGTAACAAGACAAAGAAGACCTGTTCTTACAAGGGACAGTGATACCGAGCAGGCTCCAAGACTGACTCCTCAACAACTCTGGGCAGAACAAGAAATATTTTTATATGAGCAAGAGTTGGGAGTCAAAACTGAACCAGAATCTGACCCAGATACTGATACTCCTGGTCCTTCACATAGAATCTCAAGAAAGGGTCCAGACCATATTCAACATTATTGGAATATGGTTGCTGCTAGGACTCAGTATAAGGAACAAAGAAAGGAGTTCTTGAGGACCAAAACATTTCAAAATGTAAGGGGGATACATTGGTTAAATCTGGATGTCAATAAAGTAAAAGTGAAGCTCAAAGAAGGAAGAATTAATATCACTTGTACTGGCTTAACCAGTCCCCCCATGAAGATATTTATTCATGATATTCAAAGAATTGGTCTTCAAGACTGGGTGAAGATCACAAGACTGATCAAAGAGCTTCCAAAGAAATCAACTTATGATCAAATAGTCTTGGATGAGATCTGTGCAGTAGCTGCAGTATGTTATGTGAAGGATTTACTTCATGAAATAGAGTACAGAACACTCAGTGTTATGACTGAGGCTTACTCAAACAACAGACCAGAATGCCTTCATACATACAAGTATCTTAGAAAGTATCCTCTTCCTCCTAACCTTGTCTTTCAGGATCAAAAGAGTGTCATATATCCAACTTCTGGATATATGTATACTGACTCAGAGGATAGAGAGTGCTTCATTTCTGAAGAAGATCTACCAAGAGCTCAAATCAGTCACCTTGTTGGACTGAAATGGATGATCACCAAGAAAGAAGACTCTTGGTTCAGAAAGAAGATTGTTGCAGTTCTGAATAGTAGAAGGGATGAACTCAAAAGCAGAGAAGAGTTTGTCCACATCAAACAAGAAGTCTTCTATGAGAATGAGGCCATCAACAGCAAATGAAGAAGAAGATGTTGCTACCTATGCTGTTGTATTTTTTTTTTTGTTTATCTCTTTGTAATTGTTTTGTTATCATTAGATAGGGGGAGATTGTTAAGGCAAAAAGCCTTGCCCCTTTGGATCTTAAGATAACAAAACAACCTAGACTAGTTTTGTCTTATATAGCTAAGTTTAGGTCTGATACTGAGTGATCAGTATTGGAACTCAGTATCAGTACTCAGTATCAGATAGTGATACTGAGTACAAGGACTGAGTAGAAGGACTGAGTGATACTCAGTATAGTAACGGACTAAGATCAAATCCCTTGATCTTAGTCATTTTCCTTACTTAGTCCTTCGGTTACTCCTTTGCTCATCATGTAAGATCTCTATAACATTATAAATAGAGATCATCTTGCAAAGGAGTACTCACCAATTCACTTTACACTTTCATATCTTTGTAATTGATTAGTGGTCTTGTTATTCCGCAACAAGCCACACTTAGTGGATTTATACATTTGACTCATATCTTGTTCTTATACAATATTTGTCTTAGTGCTATAATTAACCAATCAATTAATCAACTAAACCAGGGTGTTGTGACCTAACAGAGAGCGGCTCTAGTTCGTTCAAGAAAGGGAAGATCACTTTGAGCTTCTCTAAACAAGGAAGTGTTGGCTCTTGTAAGAACTGCGGGAAAAATCATACCGGCGTGTGCTGAGGACAGTCGAAGACTTGCTTTAATTTTGGAAATCCGGGGCATGTGGCCTGAGAATGCAAGTCTAAATCATTGGCCGAGGTCGAATGTTTCTCGTGCCACGAGAAGGGGCACTATATCAATGTGTTCCCGAAGAAGGGGGCCGAATCAATGGTGTCCACGGCTCAAAAGAAGGTGGAGCCGGCAAAGGTGAAGGGGCGATCCTTCCAACTTACTCGGGAGGAGGTGAAGGAGGCACACGATGTGGTGTCAGGTACTCTATTCATTAACTCTTTGCTGTTAGGTCACAACAACCCTGGTTTGTTTGATAATTGTTTAAATTAATAATTTACTTTAGACAATTAAGGTGATTAACACAGTAATTTAGTCAAACGTATATTATTCCACAAAGTGTGGCTTGTAGCGGAAATACAAGACCACTTGAACAATTACAAAAGGATATTAGTGAAAGTGTAAATTGGTAAGTACTCCTTTGCAAGATGATCTCTATTTATAGAGTTATAGAAATCTTACATAAATGGGCAAAGGAGTAACCGAAGGACTAAGTTAAAGGAAATGACTAAGATCAAGGGATTTGATCTTAGTCCGTTACCATACTGAGTATGACTCAGTCCTTCTACTCAGTATTGGTTTTCCAATACTGAGTACTGATACTGAGTGGCCAGTATTGGCCAAACTCAGTATCAATCCTAACTTAGCTAATTTAATCTACATTTTAATCTAAGCTAGTCTAGATTGTTTTGTTATCCTAAGATTCACAAGGGGTAAGGCTTTTTGCCTTAACAATCTCCCCCTATCTAATGATAACAAAACAATTACAAAGAGAAATCAAAAATACATAACTACAGGCTGCAAAGTCTTCTTCTTCATCTTCTGTTGATTGATTCGAACTCATAGAAGACTTCCTTCTTCACATGGATGAACTCTTCTTTTTTCTTCAGTTCATCTTGCCTGTTGTTTAGCACAGCAACTATCTTCTTTCTGAACCAAGCATCTTCTTTCTTGGTTATCATCCATTTCAAACCCACCAAATGGCTGATAGGAGCTGTTGGCAAATCTGCTTCAGTAATGAAGCACTCCCTGTCATCTGAGTCAGTATACATATATCCAGATGTAGGATATATGGTACTCTTTTGATCCTGAAAGATAAGATTAGGGGGAACAGTATATTTGGGAAATATTCTGAAAGTATTAAGGCACTCAGGTTTGTTGTTCTTGATAGCTTCAGTCATCACACTGAGTGCCCTGTAATCTGCTGCATAAAGGATGCCTTTTTCATAACATATAGCAGATACAACCCAAATTGCATCCATCATCACTTGGGCTTCAGAAGATCTTGAGGGCATCTCCTTTATCAGTCTAGCAATTTTTATCCAGTCTTGGAGTCCCATATTTTGGATGTCATGGAGAAAAATCTTCATTGGAGGACTGACTGGCCCAGTGCAAGTTGCAACAATTGATCTATCAACAGTTTTGACTTTTATTTTGTTGACAAATTCATTTCGCCATTATATGTCCTTTACATTCAGAAATGCTTTATTCCTCAGCATACCCAACCTTGTTCCCTATACCTTGTTCTTTGTGCCACAATGTTCCAATACTGTTCAAGCAATTCATCTCCAGTTCTTTTTACAGTATGAGATCTTCTTGGGACATCTTCAGACTCAGATTCAGGTTCTTCTTCCTTAACAGGGAAGAATTTCTGGGCCTCAATCTCATCCTCAGCATCACTCTTTTCCGCAGTATACTGAGTGGATCTTTTAGGTCTTGAGATCAGAGGAGCTGGATCTTGTTCTTCACTTGATTCTGAGGACATAACCACATTTGTCATTCTTCTGGTTATTGGTCTTCTAGGAATTCTAGAAGGTCCTTCAACTGGAGGAGAGATTGGTCTTCTTGGGGGCTCTTCATCATCTGAGAATGATGATGAAGAGCTTTCTTTATTTGCTTCATCCAGTGCAAAGTTTAGAAAGTTTTCAGATGGCACTGGATGGTCTTCATCTTCATCATCAGCAATAGGCCAAACAAAAGGCCTATACACTATAACCTGCAAGTTGTTTTCCTCAGTAACAGCTTGCTGTGGTTGGTCAGTTTCAGTCTCCCCCTGAGCAGATGGCTCAGATGGTTCTTCTTCAAGTTGTTCCAAGACTGACCTTCCCCTTTGTCTGCTTCTTTCATACCTAAACCTAAGTGGTTCAGTATGAGGTGTTTGCTGATGTTGTTGTTGTTGTTGCTGTGGAGGTTGATCTTCATTTAACTTCCTTCTTTTCTCCCCCTGAGCAGATGGCTCAGGTTGATCAACCTCTTGGTCTCTTTGTCTTTTCTCCCCCTTATTGTTATCATTTGATGGGGGAGGGAATAGGTTCAGTATCACCACCTATGTCCCCCTGCTGATCTTCAGGAGTTGGGGAGAGCATAGGTTCAGTAGCAGCATCCTGTGCACCCTCAGTATGTGCAGGAGAGGGTGATCTTCGAGGCTCATAATCAGTTTCTGCTTCATCATTATTTCCTCCAGTTTGAGTTTGTGGAGGTGGTGGAGGCTGTTGTTGTTGCTGTAGGAGTGCCACTGACTGCTTTAATGTGTCAATCTCAGTACTCATTGCATCCATCCTGGCCAGAATATTATTCTTAGTGGTCTGCATGGCCAGGATTTGATTCAGAATAGTCTGTAAAGCCCCATGTACTTCCTGAGACTGAGTGGCTTGTGCCCTTTGGCCCTGCATAGATGGTGCTAAAGAAACAAAAATAGAAAACTGGTTAGTAAGAAAGGTTTATCAAATAGAATTGTGGTGTTGTTTAACTCTATAATCATATAAACAGATTTGTGAAGTCTGTATTTCACCTGGTTCATGATGAAATATTGTGAACTTGTGCATAGCATGTGTAAGAAAATTTTTAGTAAAGGTGAGTGTGAAATTTTAAGTAGCTCGGTATAGGATAGGTCACATTTACTAAAAGGTTTTGGTTTGGGAAATCGAAGCCTGGGATGTGCTTCTTATTATTTTCAGTGTATATCACTCGGTGTCAGAGTGATAACAGAAATGTGGCTAAACCCATGGAAAATTTTGGCTAATGTGGCTTAAAAGGTTTGTGATCATTTCTTGAATCATGTGACCCAACTCAAATATAAGCTAGACATAATTCAAGCAGCACCAGTGGGTGTCAGTGTGACATCAACCACGATTGTCTCTTTAAATGTTAAGACAACTGTAGACTGACAATGATCATTGAGGTGCTCAGTGTATGAATTTTGCATAGCAGCAGTGGGCTAACTATGTTGGCCATAAGTGGATATATTTGAAAGTTCGTTTGAGACTGTGGTCAGTATTGAGTTGGTACTGGCCAATACATAGTCTCTATTTGGGAAAAGTTTATATATATATAAAAGATTAGGGCTTTTTAGAAATTCATACCTGAGACTTTGTCGTATTCTCTTCTTGCATCATGTGAGGTCGGTGCTGGATCTTCTGTATGCGGATTTGAGTCACCAGCACCTTCCGGAACCTCTTCTCTTCTGACATCTGCACCTTCTAGAGTATGCTGCTCATACTGAATTTCTACATCCAGAGGAGCATGGGGTTCCTCAATATGTTGAGCATGTGGTTCTGGTTCAGGACCTGGAAGGTCAGCATTGGCTGCAACTATGCATTGTGCTTGAAGAGATGCAGTTAATGAAGGAACATTTCCGGGTTGCATCTCTTCTGATGATAAGTTTCCATAAGAACTGGGGAAAGATTTCTTCTTTCAATATGAGGAGTATCAGGATCCTGTGCTGGTGGAGAAATGTGTGTTGGTTCTTGTACTACTGCTGGTTGAGCTTCCACCATCTCAGTATCTTGATCATCATTCCCACCATTACCACTGTCATCATCAGTATCATCATTTTCTGATTCAGTATCAGAATTTTGTTCATCATTGATGTGTGCCTGGACTATAGCCCATATGGAGTGACTCAGTACAGGCTCTCCTTCTCTTGGCCTGTAAAAATAAATCTTCTCATGAAGTGGAGGAAGGTCCACTCTTGGACTATTGAAGTCATCATAAATATGAGCAAGCATCCCATTTTGAAAATGAGGGAAAGAAATCTGCAGAAAGGAACATTGAGTTCTCTGATTGGAGCCTGAATCAGAGAGGCCAGTTCATTGAAGATCAGTCTAGCATAGTCAATATCTCGACCATGATACATGGCCTGAACAATCTGCATCCCAAATTCATTTATTTGATACAAAGCTCCTGTCTTGTGGGTCATACATCGAATAAGTGTAGATATTAACAAACCCCACATAGGACCAAATTCATTTCGTTTAATAATGCCAGTGGTGCCTCTGCGGCCAATAGATGGTAACACTGAGCGAGCCTCTGTTCGATCAACAAAGGGCTCATACTGAGCATGAGCGGGAAGCCTCAGTGTTTCCCGAATTATAGCAGTGGAAACAAAAGCCCTTCTTTGTTCTCGAATTACCCAACCGGTAATCATGTCCAGAGAATCGAGCTTAGCAGAGTACCAGAATTCGCAGAGCATTTCGGGATAAATTGCTCGAGGGGATCGAATCAATGCTTGCGTGATCGGACAATGCTTCAAATACGTGATCATATGAGTGAATTCAGGGCACGCCCAAGCCTGAGGTATGTTAAAGTTTGCGGTGATGTTGTTCCTCGCATATTTGGGCAGTTCATCGTTTCGAAACTGAGTTGCCGGTGCAGCCTCCGGTGCGAAGAATCTGTAATTTGCCATCTGCGATTTTGATGTAAGAAATTTTTCCTGCAAAGAAATAGTGAAATCGTTAATCGCAGAGAGAATCGAAAGAGAAAGTAAGAAATAACTGTTGAAAAAATTTTAAAGAAAGAGAAAACGGTTATTTATACTTAATTTAGTGATAATTACGGTATTGGGAAGTAAAACCGGCTGAGTTGACAGCCTTATCCTGTGTCAACGGTAACTTTCTTATTAAGAAAGGTTACCGTTGGGGAGTATAAGGATTAAAAGTCAGTTTTATCACTCTAGGACTACAATACCGAGTTAAAAAAATTTAATAAATAAAAAAAAATTATAAAAACATTTAATTTAAACTATAAATTAATAAAAAATTAAAATTTATAAAATTTGATAAATCAGACGAGTGATACTGAGTTGGTCAGTATTGAAAGGAATACTGATCAATCAGTATCAGAAAATTTTAAGAAAAATTAAGGATTCAGCATACCCAATTGTCCTAGTAAGTACATAAACCTTTCCTCAGAGAGAGGTTTAGTAAACACATCGGCCAATTGATTATCTGTAGGAACGAAATCTACCTCAACCTTTCCCTTTTCCACATTATCTCGAATAAAGTGGTGTCTGATATCAATGTGCTTTGTTCTGGAGTGATGGACTGGGTTTTCAGTGATAGCAATAGCACTCTTGTTATCACAATGGATTGGTGTTTTCTGAAAATTGAACCCATAGTCCATTAGTTGATACTGCATCCACAAGAGTTGAGCACAACAACTTCCTGCAGCAACATATTCTGCTTCTGCAGTGGAGGTTGCTACTGAGTTTTGTTTCTTGGATGACCAACCAACTAATCTGCCACCGAGGAATTGACATCCTCCACTTGTACTCATCCTGTCCAACCTACATCCTGCAAAATCTGCATCTGTATACCCTTCAAGATCAAAGTTTGAATCTTTGGGATACCAAAGACCTATGTTAGGAGTACCTGAAAGATATCTAAAAATGCGCTTAACAGCTTTCATATGTGATTCTTTAGGATCAGTCTGATACCGAGCACACAAACAAGTTGCAAACATGATATCAGGCCTACTAGCTGTTAAGTAAAGTAAAGAACTAATCATACCTCGGTATGTGGATTGACACACTGACTTACCAGTTTCATCTTTACTTATTTTATCCTGAGTACCCATAGGAGTGTGCATGGAAGATAAATTTTCAAATTTATATTTCTTAAGCATGTCATGCACATACTTACTTTGATTTATGAAAGTGCCATCAGGCTTTTGTTCAACTTGTAAACCAAGAAAATAAGTAAGTTCTCCCATCATACTCATCTGATACTGAGATGACATTATCTTAGCAAACCAGTCACACATTGACTTGTCAGTGGAGCCAAAAATAATATCATCTACATATATCTGAATGAGTAGAATGTCAGAACCTTTCCTTTTTGAAAATATTGTTTTGTCAATTTTACCTCTTATAAATTTATTTTCAATTAAGTACTCAGACAGGGTATCATACCACGCTCTGGGAGCTTGTTTGAGCCCATAAAGAGCTTTATCAAGCTTAAAAACGAAATTAGGAAATTTAGGATCAACAAAACCTGGTGGTTGTTTGACATAAACTTCCTCCTGTAGTTTTCCATTAAGAAAAGCACTCTTGATATCCATCTGATAAACTTTTAAATTCTTGAAAGCTGCATATGCAAGATACAGCCTAATAGCTTCAATTCTTGCAACTGGTGCAAACGTTTCATCATAGTCAATGGCATCTTCTTGCCTGTAACCCTGAGCAACCAGTCTTGCTTTATTTTTGATGACAACACAATCCTTGTCCATCTTGTTTCTGAACACCCACTTAGTACCAATAATAGTTTTGCCAGCAGGAGGTGGTACTAAGTTCCAAACTTTATTTCTTTCAAACTCTGTCAGTTCCTGTTGCATAGCTTCTACCAAGTCTTCATCTAATAAAGCTTCATCAGCTTTCTTTGGTTCCATGGTAGATAAAAAGCTTGAGAAGAAACAAAAATTTGCAGTTACTTGGGGTTCAAATTCTAACTTTCTTCTTGTTTGGACACCTTGTTCAACTGGACCAATAATATTAGAATGAGGATGATCTCTGTGTTCCCTTAGATTGTTTCCTAAGGGAGCATTTGAAACAAGGTCAACAATATCTTGTTGCAGTGATGTGTTGTCTGTCTGATGCTGAGCTGAAGACTGGTCAGTATTAGACATTTCAGGTTGCTGTTCTTCTTGATTTTGCAGATCTGAGGTGGATTCTTGAAATGTACTTGAAGATTCACCTTCTTCATAGGTGGAATTGTTCAGATCAAATATTGGGGACTCAGTATTGAGGTTCTCAGGAATGTCTGCCTCTGAATTTGATAAATTTGAGTTATACTGAGTTCTTTCTTGATCAGTATCAAGCATACCATGATCAACATAGTATGGGTGAGACTTGGGCTGTTCAGCAATTGAGTTTTCTGGATTGTATAGAATTTCTATGCCACTGATGTCTTCTGTTGCTGAGGTGGAGTGCTCATTCTGATCTTCATCAAATGTGACATGAATGGATTCTACAATTATCTTAGTTGAGATAATATACACTCTGTAGGCTTTAGAGTGTGGAGAGTAGCCCATGAACACACCTTCATTTGCTTTGGGAGCAAATTTGTTGAGATTTTGTTTAGTACTGAGTACAAAACATTTACTCCCAAAGACGTGGAAGTATTCCACATTAGGAACCTTTCCATTATATAACTCATAAGGAGTCTTTTGATGTCTCTGGACTATTGTAGCTCTGTTCTGTGTAAAATTTGCACAATTGATAGCTTCTGCCCAGAAGCTCAGTGCCAGGCCAGCATGGCATAACAAAATTCTTGCAGCTTCAATCAAGGTTCTATTCTTTCTTTCTACAACACCATTTTGTTGTCGTGTGTAGGCTGCAGATAATTTTTGTACGATTCCTTTTTCTTCACAGAAATCAGCCAATACTGAGTTCTTAAACTCAGTACCATGGTCACTTCTTAGTTGTTTGACCTTGTTGCCTTTTTCAAGTTCTTCTCTTTTAATGAAGGCAATGATTTCTGTTGTTGCATCTGCTTTAGTCTTGAGAAAAATAACCCAAGTGTATCTTGAGAATTCATCAACCAGGACTAATGTATAGATCTTTTTGGCCAAAGATGGTGTGCTGATGGGGCCAAAAAGATCCATATGTATCATTGTAAGAGGTTCATTAATGGAATGATTAACCTTTGATTTGAATGAACTCTTCTTCTGCTTGCCCATTTCACATGCTGAGCATAACTTATCTTTTGAATAAGTAATAGTGGGCAACCCTCTCACCAGTTTCTTCATACTGAGCTCATTAATATTTCTGAAATTTATGTGAGAAAGTTTCTTGTGCCATAACCAGTGCAACTCTGGCTTGACTTTAGACAGCAGGCATGCTCGAATAGTAGGAACTATTTCAGATAGGTTGACCACATAGACATCTTTTTCTCTTCTAGCAATGAGTACATGTTGCCCTTTATCATTGTAGATGATTCATGCAACCTTTCTGAAACGAGCTTCATTGTCATCATCACACATCTGACTGATACTGAGAAAATTGTGTTTAAGACCCTCTACATAGGCAACTCTTTTAAAAGTTATGTTGCCTGTCTTGATTACACCATAACTTCTTGTTTTTCCAATTGAATCATCTCCAAATTTGACAGAAGGACCCTTCTCTGGTGTATAATTAAGAAGGTACTCCATACTGCCAGTCATGTGTCTTGAGCAGCCACTATCTAAGTACCATTTCCTGTCACCCTGCACAAGACACAAAATAAGGATTAGTTCTTTTTAGGAACCCATTTTTGAATGGGACCTTTGGTACGAGAAACAGGGATAGACTTGATCTCTTTTATTGGAGAGGTCAGTATCTCTTTAGGGGAAACCTTGGAGGTTTTCTTTGGTGATACTGACTGGGTTTCTCTCCTTTTCTTTGGTACTGATTACCTAGGACTTGAGAGATCAGTCCAGCATTCATCTCCTTTATGTCCAGTATGATGACATCTATAACATTTTCTAGGTCTGTTTCTGAACATATTTTCATAAGGAATTTTAGAAAACTGTTTGATTTTTGGTTGATCAATATGATTAAGTTTTGCAAACTTTTGACTTACAACTTTGATCTGATCACCAATAGATTTTAAAATATTATTTTTGTCATTTTTTAAAGAAGTTTTAATATTATTTTTGACTGTTTTGAAGGAGATGATTCTGGTGTCTTATTTTTATTAGGCATGGAAGTCTTTTTATCATTTGACTTCTTGATTTTGCCACTTGAAGATCCTGTTGAAGTTGTTTTCTTTTTATCATGTTTTAGAATGACAACTTGAACAGGTTCTTTAGATTCTTGAGTATTTGACTTTGTTGTTCCTGTAGATTCAGTATTAGATAAAACATTTTGAGTAGTAGTGGTTTTCTTTTCTGTATACTCAGGTTCTTTATATATCTCAAAAGTAGTTGTGTTAAATAAAACTTCAAATGGAGGAACAACAGAAGTGTCATACTGTACAATTTCAAGGTCAGTATCAAAAATTTCTTTTTCACGAAATTCAATACTGAGCTCTTGTAGTTCAGTATAGCACTTAGAACAGATGGAAGGACCAATTGATTTTTCATAAATGATTTTATCCTCATCATCTGACTCTGTTTGACATCCTACTTCACAAAAAGTTTTTGCTTTTACAAACTGAATAGGGTTCATTTCAGAAAATTTTTCAAATAAATCAGCAAAATTATTTCTATTTTTTAACTGAGGATCAACACCAAGTGCAGCCCTTACATTTTCTGGAAATTGTTGATTTAGACATTTATTTAATTTAATAGATGCATTTCCCCAAGATTTACACTGATTTTCAAATTTTTCTTTTTCTAATTTGTGTAAATGAGCTTTATCAGCTAATCTTTGGTTAATGTCTTGTAAGTTTAAAAAATTTAGTTCTAAATCTTAATTTTAAAGTTCAAAAATTTTGCTAATTTATCCAAGTGTTCATTATTTACCCTTTCAAGTTCAAGAATTGTTAATTTTAAAGCTTTTTCTCTATGTACTAAAGTTTTAAGATCAACAATCATATACTCAAAAATCTTTTCTTTTTCATTCACTGAATAAGTTTGAAAGGAACTCACCTTGTACAACTGAGTGGAATCCCAGTCAGTATGAACACTCATCCTCTCAGCTTCTTTGATATCCTTTTCAAAGGAGCTCTTCAAATCATCTTCAGTGAAAGCCATAAAGGCTTTGTTTTCAACCTCTTCCTCATCATCACTGAGCTCTTCATCCATCCAAGCTTCAGAGTAAAGTGCTTGATGAGGTGCTCCATTCCCTGCTGCATTCTTGCCATTGCTCCAGTTCTTTAGCTTGACATATTTGTCTCTATACCGTTTAGCTCGGTATGCAATCTTGTCATTCTGATCAGTTTCAGTTGACTTAGTATGACAATTAGCAGCAATGTGCCCAGGCTTTCCACACCTATAGCAAAGACCTGATCTTGGGTCAGTATTGGAAGAGCTAACACCAAGCCACTTCTTTTTCAACTGATCCAGCTTCATAGTCATAAGAGCCATTTGAGTTTCAAGCTCTTCTGCCTCAGCATCAGCAAGTTCAACTTCTGGTTCTTCTGGCTCAGTCACAGTATACGCCTGTTGCACACCTAGAGCCATGCCAGTGGAAGACTTGTCAATTTTCTTCCAGTTGATCAGTCTTGCAGCATTATTCTCCTCATGATTCAACATTAGACCATATAAATTTTGAAGAGTGTATGATTCAATGTTGTTAGCAGCATTGATAGAATTTGTCATGTCAAGAAATTGTTGAGGAAGACTATCCAAGAACTTTTGAACAAGCTCTCCTTCCTCCTTCACAATGCCTACACTTATTAAATCATGGATAACAGTATTGAACCTGTTATAGAGAGTGGTGATGTCTTCATTAGGAGTTGAGAAGAAGTTTTCATATTTTCTTCTCATGTTGTTTTTTCTTTGCAACTTCACCTTTGCTGTGCCTTCATAAGTGACTGATAGGCTGTCCCACATAGCCTTTGCTGTTGGCAATTTCATAATTGCATTAAGTATTTCTTTGGTAACAGCATTACCAATCACCCCCTTTGCTCTTGAGTCTAGACTGAATAACTGACGGTCAGTATCAGTCCAGGTGTGTTTCAGTTTTGGAACTGTCCTTGTGCTCTCAGGAGCATCATCAGTAGCAGCAACAGGTTCCACAGTTTGTGGAATGATGGGACCATCATTCAGCACAGTGAGCATCTCATGGTGAATAGATTCAAGATACCACTGAGCTTTAAGCTTCCATTGATGAAATTCCTTTCCATCAGAGATGGGCACTCCCTTACCAGACATAACCGGTGCTATGATAGTAGACATTTTGGATTTTTTAGTGTTGGAGGGATAAATATAGGGAATGGCTGCCAGGGTAATAGATCGACTAAATAAAGATTAATTTAGCCTGCTCTGATACCAGTTGTTAGGTCACAACAACCCTGGTTTGTTTGATAATTGTTTAAATTAATAATTTACTTTAGACAATTAAGGTGATTAACACAGTAATTTAGTCAAACGTATATTATTCCACAAAGTGTGGCTTGTAGCGGAAATACAAGACCACTTGAACAATTACAAAAGGATATTAGTGAAAGTGTAAATTGGTAAGTACTCCTTTGCAAGATGATCTCTATTTATAGAGTTATAGAAATCTTACATAAATGAGCAAAGGAGTAACCGAAAGACTAAGTTAAAGGAAATGACTAAGATCAAGGTATTTGATCTTAGTCCGTTACCATACTGAGTATGACTCAGTCCTTCTACTCAGTATTGGTTTTCTAATACTGAGTACTGATACTGAGTGGCCAGTATTGGCCAAACTCAGTATCAATCCTAACTTAGCTAATTTAATCTACATTTTAATCCAAGCTAGTCTAGATTGTTTTGTTATCCTAAGATTCACAAGGGGTAAGGCTTTTTGCCTTAACACTTGCCAACTCATATATTATTTGATTCGGGTTCCAATTATTCGTTTGTGTCTTATGAGTTCGGTTGTAAGTTGAACGTGCCGTCCGAGATGTTAGATGAAATTTATGAAATAGAGGTAGTCGACGGAAAGACCTTGATGGTCGAAAGTGTTTATAGAAATTGTGAGATAGAGATAGACGGTAGAAAGTTTAAGGTCGATTTATTGCCCATGGGGATAAAAGCGTTCGATGTAGTTATCGGTATGGATTGGTTGGGGATGCACCAAGCCAAGATATTGTGGGGTAAGAAGATTGTGTCAATCAAGACACCCGACAATGAGAAAGTGTATGTGTATGGGGAAAACGACATCACATGCCTAATATTAAGGCGAGGAAAAATATATTGAAGGGTTGTGCATCGTTTATTGCATATGTATTAGATGGCCGAAAAGAAAAGAAGACGATGGATAACGTTAAAATTATTCAGGATTTCCCCGAAGTATTTCCCGATGACTTGCCCGGTTTGCCACCGGAGAGACAAGTCGAGTTTAAGATTGATTTAGTTCCGGGGGCGACGCCAATTGCTCGTGCTCCGTATCGTTTAGCTCCCACCGAGATGCGAGAATTGATGACTCAATTGCAAGACTTATTAGACAAGGGTTTTATTCTTCCGAGTTCATCACCGTGGGGTGCCCCGGTGTTGTTTGTCAAGAAGAAAGATGGTTCGATGAGAATGTGTATCGACTACTGTGAGTTGAGTAAGGTAACTATTAAGAACCGTTACCCGTTGCCGAGAATTGACGACTTATTCGACCAACTACAAGGTGCTAGTTATTTCTCAAAATCGATTTGAGGTCGGGTTATCATCAAGTTCGAGTGAAGGAAGGCGACACCGAGAAGACGACTTTTCGTACACGGTATGGTCATTATGAGTTCCTAGTGATGCCGTTTGGTCTTACCAATGCGCCGGCCATTTTTATGGATTTGATGAATCGGGTTTGGAAATCGTTCCTTGATAAATTCTTGATAGTGTTCATTGATGATATCTTGATTTATTCGAAAACCGAGGAAGAACACGAGGGTCATTTGAGGCTTGTGTTAGATGTGTTGAAGCGGGAAAAGTTGTATGCCAAATTCTCAAAGTGTGAATTTTGGTTGCGGGAAGTACAATTCTTACGTCACGTGGTGACGTGTGATGGTATTAAAGTTGATCCTTCAAAGATTGAAGCGGTGTCAAATTGGGAGCCTCCGAGAACTCCCACCGAAGTAAGGAGTTTTCTTGGATTAGCCGGTTATTACCAAAGATTTATACAAGACTTTTCGAGAATTGCGGTTCCACTCACGAAGTTAACAAGAAAGAGTGAAAAGTTTGTGTGGGAAAAGGAGCAAGAAGAGGCGTTTAATTTATTGAAGGAAAAGTTATGTAACACGCCGATTCTTACGTTACCGGATGGAATGGAAGATTTTGTGGTTTATAGCGATGTTTCGAACCAAGGGCTTGGTTGTGTGTTGATGCAATGGGGAAAGGTGATCATGTATGCTTCGCGACAATTGAAAAATGCGGAATTGAGGTACACGACACACGACTTGGAGTTGGCGGCAATTATATTTGCTTTGAAGTAGTGGAGCCACTATTTATATGGTACTCGGTGTACATTATACATGGATCATAAAAGCCTATAATACGTGTTTACTCAAAAACATCTTAATATGCGACAAAGAAGATGGATCGAGTTGATCGCAGACTATGATTGTGAGATTGTGTATCATGCGGGAAAGGCGAATGTGGTGGCCGATGCCTTGAGCTAAAAAGTCTATATGAAGCCGAACCGAGGAATTTTAATGCGTATCGAAGTCATCTCGAGTATTATCGAAAGAATCAAGAATGCCCAACTAGAGTTTATGGGAAAGGACGAGTTGAGACAAGAACGGTTGGGTAAGAACCAACATTTTCTTGAAAATGCACAAGGGTTGAAATCGTAGGCGGTCGAATTTGGGTTCCCAAGTTCGGGGGTACCCGAAAAGAATTGTTGAATGATGTGCACAACTCAAAGTATTCGATTCACCCGGGAAGTACAAAGACGTACCATGATTTGAAACGAGTTTATTAGTGGCCCGGAATGAAGGCGGGAGTAGCCAAGTACATTTCGAAATGTGCCACGTGTGCACAAGTAAAAGCCGAGCATCAAGAACCGTATGGGGTAGCTCAATCATTGTTAGTACCGGCCGGAAAGTGGGAAGACATAACTATGGATTTCATAGTTGGTTTGCCAAAGATGAGTAAGGGTCACGATGCTATTTGGGTCATAGTTGACGGGTTGACCAAGAGTGTGTTATTTTTAGCCATTCGGGGAACGTTGCCACTTGAGAAGTTGGCTAAGTTGTATGTTGATGAAGTGGTTCGACACCACGGAGTTCCGTTATCGATTGTGTCCGATAGGGACGCGTGGTTTACCTCGAGATTTTGGAGATCGTTACAAGAAGAATTGGGTACAAAGTTGCGGTTAAACACGACTTACCATCCGCAAACCGACGGTCAAAGCGAAAGAACGATTCAAACGGTTGAAGACATGTTGAGATCGTGTGTGTTAGATTTCGGTGGTAAATGGGATGAACATTTACCGTTAGTCGAGTTCTCATATAATAATAGTCATCACTCGACTATTACGATGCCATCTTATGAGGCGTTGTATGGGAGAAAATGTAGAACTCCATCGTGTTGGCTTGAAGCGGGAGAGACGAAACTCATGGGGATTGTAAGAGTGACGAACGAGAAAATTGGTATACAAGCCAACATGAAAGCCGCTCAAGATAGACAATGAAGTTATTCGGGTTTGAAGAAAAGACCATACGACTTGGATGTCGGTGATATGGTAATGTTGAAAGTGTCACCTTGGAAAGGTGTAATGCGGTTTGGAAAGAAATGGAAGGTGAGTCCGAGGTATGTCGGGCCATTCAAAATTTTGGAGCGAATCGGGCTTTAAGCATTTAAGTTGGGACTTCCACCCGAGCTTCAAGGTGTGCATGAGACCTTTCACGTGAGTTATTTAAAGAATTTTATCGGGGAAGTTGAAAATATTATCCCATTGCAAGAGTTGCGGGTCGATGCCCCAAACCGGTTGATTGAGGAACCCGAAGCTATACTAGAGACCAAAACAAAGAAGCTTTGTAATAAAGAGATCGAGTTGGTATTTGTCAAGTGGAAGCATTCCCTTGGACCAAATTTGACTTGGGAAGTCAACGACGAGATTCGGAAGAGGTACCGGGATTTCGTGAACTATGATGAGATTCCGAGGACGGAATCTTCTTAAGGGGTAGATAGTTGTAACGACCCGAAATTTGTAAATAAATAAATTGTATAAAAATACGATAAATACGGATAAATCATTTAAAGAACGTAGAAGTTGGTTTCGTGTCATTTGGACACCGTATGAGAAAGTTATGGACGAAACCCGGTCGAGACAAAGATCGAAAAGTGCAGCCTTGCTGCCTGGGGTAGTTCGCGACGCGAACAGGAGTTCCCGATCGGGAACATCATTCAGAGATTTGGGGTTTTTGGTCGATAGGAGTTCACGCCTGGCTCGCGATCGGGAAAGAGTTCACGACGGGGGAAGTTCACGGCGTGAACTTGTTCGCGATCGTGAACTCCGTCAGACAGCATTAAATACGGGTTTGGCTCATTAAATGTCATATGCAAACCCTAGTTTCTCTCTTTGGCGATTTTCGAGCTTGAGGACTGATTTTGGACGATTCTTTCACAAATCTTTGGTAGATTTTACTCCTAGTTGAAGATTAAAGGTATATCTTCACTCCTTGATTTTTGTAGCTTTAGATCTATGGATCTTGATGTAAGGGTTTGAAACCCTAGTTCTTGGGGTTATGGGTTATGGTGAAATAGATGATGTATACACTTAATAGATGGTATTTTAAGAAAGGAATCAAGTGTATGATTAAGATTTGTAAGAATCTTAAGGGTTGGTTAAACCTAGGGTTTGGTAAATCACCATAATTGGGGGAAATGTGTTAGTAAGTGTTATCTAGAGATAAATGGACACATTGTTAGTAGTATGTGGTGTTGAACATATTCTGATTATTGCATTAGGCTTTTGGTGAAGTCTTGGAAAGTTGATTGAATTGTGAAGCGAGAGATTGGGTGTCAAGAACACGGTTGGAGCATTATATTTCTAAGGTGAGTACGTGTGGACTTTACTGAGTACATAGCCATGAATATATCTTTTATTACATATGTCGATTCTAATTGATAAATGTGTAGAACTTAGTATATAGAGTTAGTTATATATTGGTGAATATAGTTAAGTAACTTTTTTGATGATTGATGTGATAGCCAAGGGCTTTGATTGAAATAACTGTTGAGTTATAGTAAGGATGAGACGATGCGGGGGATCCCCGGTCATGAGGATATGGAATGGGGAGCATTTGGGCGGATCCCATCGGCCCATTCCATGATAGTAGTCTTGCTAACTGGAAGTAGTCCGGCGAGTAAGGCAGGTATAGGTAGATTGGGTGATTCCCTCTTGCCTTTACCTTGAAGCTTATTAATGTGGGGGATCCCCGGTTAATAAGTTAAGGTGGTTCTAGTTAGTTCGGGGGCATCCCGATAACTAGATATGATTGCTAGGAAAGCAAGAATTATAGAGTCACAATAGGGTGACTAGTTAGATGGACGAATTACTTGTATATTTGTTTAAATGTTATATGATACTTATAATCATCGGGTCTAAACCCATGTAGCTCATGAGACGTTTTGTCTCACGCACTCCTTGTTTGTTTTGCTATGTACTCAGGTTCGGGATCGAAGGTATAGGTGCGCATGGATAGTGTTGCGGGGCCTAGAGTAGAAGAATACTAGAACGGATTTAGACTTAACTTAGGTTTTGATATATTTGTAACACCAAACTTATACTCTGATTTTCATACCAAATGTTTTTGTAAATCCGTATTTTGGGATAGTTCTCCTCCTTATTAAATGATTATTATGGCTAAATGTTTTGTAATTAAATTTGAGGTGTTACAACCATTATGCATGCATTTGTTAATATTAAGTTGTAATGGTCAGTAGACAATCCCGTAACACCATATTGCTTTTGAAAATGAATCAAAGTGCGTCATTCCCCCTAAGGCCATTAGGGAATGAGTCCGATGAAGGTGATCATGGCACCCCTAAATGAGTACATGACCCAGCTTCACCACCACGGTCCATACCACTCCTCCGTCAGGTACTCCTGCGACCACCGATCAACATATTACACAAAGTAATACTCAAGCCGCCGTGGGTCCTCACGAAACGAAATCATCTCTCAAGGAATTCATACGGCTAACTTACATTCGATATCAAAAGGAATATTAACAAAGACAAAGTCCAAGAGACCGGAACAAGAGGATTATCATAACCTGAAACAATATCAAATGAATCGCGTACAAGGACAATCCAACCGAGACACTTCATGAGAAATTTATAAGACTTGAAGCGATATCAAGTGAGACACTACAAGGATATTCCAACAATTAAGACATTTAACCAAATATTACCAACATAACATACCACAAATAATTCTTATATTCTTAAAATTCAATGCACATATCATGAGTTTATCAATGAATCAATATTCGCTTAATCATAATATATTCAAAGCACTAGAAATACTAATTCAATGTTCTAAGCATCGCATATATGATAATAATAAACCAAATAACAAATAAACATGTAGCATTTAGATATATAACTACTATTATACAGTTGTACATAGATGAACTAACAGTGTTGTTTCCAAGGTGTAGACACTTGTAACAAGCTCAAAATATTATATATATTACCCCTGGAGTATACACACCAAATTTCATAAGCAAATATTACCGCGTACCCTATCTATACTCTTCTCAATTGACAATTTTACATTTTAACCCATTATACAGCCCTCTGATTATGATCAGTTCTGACATACTTAAGCTCCGAATTACACAATGAAATTTTGAGGGTTCTTGGTACTACTTAATAGGTTTCCAATGCCCCTGACTTCATATTTGTATGATTTTTCTATGATTTTATATGAATGTTACAATACAGCAACATCTTGCTGTCACAATTCAGCTCGATAGAACTGTACAAAATGCGATTTTCACATATCTTAGACCTGAAATTTAATTTTATGACCAAAACAAGAAACAAAGAAGACATCAATACGGTTCAAATGTCTCTAGGTTAACCCCTAAACTATTTGTCTACAATTTGATATGATTTTTACAAAACAGTGCAGAATCATATCTTTCAAACTCGAAAATTGCTAATTTCTTACAATTTACTCATGATTTTAGCTAATAACTTGATATATAACGTAGATTATTCATAATATCACGATATTATACAGATTCTAACATATTTTTAACCCTAATTTCGTGGGTTCTTGAAATCAAATGGGAAACCTAGTCAAGAATGAAGTTGTACCTTTGAAAACATCAATAATCTTGTAAGAATTCACCAATTTATTTTGAAATCATCTATGCATGGTATTTTTAAAATCTCCAGCTGTATAGAGAATAATTTTGGGGAGGAAAATGAGTAATTCTCGGGTTTAAAGGGCTTAAATCCGAGTTGGGTCGGGTTTGACCGAGTTTGGTATCCATTTTGACCACTAAACACTTAAAACCCCATAACTTTTAGCTCGGACCCCTATTTTCGATGAGGTTTTCGCCTACGTGTTCGTAACGAAATTCTCTATAATGCTCGGTAAAAATATCTCAGTAAACATTTCATAAAAATGACGTTTATATTTAATTAGGTATATATGCTAAATTTTAACCCTAATTTTAAGCATCTAAACATTAACATTCATTTAGATATCACTTGTAGGTATTTTAACTTGTTATAAAAATGTGTATGTTCCATGGGAACACCATTATGCACGCATTTGTTAATATTAAGTTGTAATGGTCGGTAGATAATCCTGTAACATCATATGGCTTTTGAAAACTTATCTTTAGTTCTTTCGTAAACATATTATATAATTTCCGTTGCTTTTGTAATTACGATATATTTTGAAACAAATAGGTTATGGAAAATTTATATTTATAAACGAAACCACGCAATTTCTAAACTCGAAATAAAACAAAAAAAAAAATAACTTGAAAATCGCGGTGTTACACTTAAGTTTTTTTCAAATCAGCGTCACGTCAGCTGAAACTCCAATTGACATTAACTGACATACTCATGCCATCAATACCCCTTCTCTCCGGGTTTTTTGGGTTAATCATTATAAAATATACACACACAAAAATACCAAATATTTTTATTAAAATACCTTGAGCCCACCATTTCAGCCTTCTATACTCATCAGATAGGAGAACTTATTTACCTACGAGCTCTTATCGACTAGGTGTGCCATCAGTTGGGAAGAATGAAGAACTGACGGCATCAGTTGCCAACCGACATACCGATGACACTTGTCTTACAAAATCAATTAATCAAAATATCAATAAAGTGATTGTTATTTAAATAAATGTTGTCTATTTCTATAATAACGTTTCCTACAAATCTCATACTTATATATCAAACATTTTTAAATGTATGAAACAATTTTTGAAAATAAATTATATGTTCTAAGATTACTTAATGATAATAAATTACATATTATAAAACTAATTAATTATATAATTAATGGTCACATAAACTTGATTATGAAAATTAATTTTTGATTTGATTATGTTATTTAAAATTGCAATAATTAGATAATATGTTATTTAAGTATTTGGCTAGTCTGATTATTCATTTATTTAATAACTAAAATTTAATAATCAGTTTTCAAGATGCAATCAACATCTCCACACATTTTTTTGTCAAAACTCTATATTATATGCTTAAAAGGCAAATAATTGATTTTTAAGACTTTTATTGAATACTCATTCTACATTACTAGGTTAAAACTCGCGCGATGCGGCGGCTGCGAACATAATCATGGTTACATATTTTTATAAAACTGGCGAAAACTAGCGATTAAATGAAGAATGGTTACATACTAATTCTACATTACATGGTTAAAACTGGCGATTAATTGAAGAATGGTTACATATTTTTATAACGAATACAATACATAAGCATGAAAATTGTGTATAAAATAGAGGTAAAAAGCAAGAATTAGCATTAGCATTGAAATGTTGTTCGGTTACATGTTTTGATATATAATAACACAAATGATCCATCTCCAATGTTTCTTGTTATAAGAAAATAAACCTTATTAAGTATAAAATAGAGGGAAAATGGTCTTTTTATGCGTATTAGTCATCATGTAAAACTTCCCGATACACCACGTTTGGTGTGTAAACTCTATCAGATTAAATTTTTTTGCATAGGTGGCGATGATACTTATGGTGGTGGTGGTGGTGGTTGGTGTAGTGATTGTGGTGATGGTTAGTGGGTGATGGGTATTGATGGTGGTCTATAAACTTAACAAAGAACATCATGACTTCTCAAATTGAATATCAAAATGGATCAAAAACAAGTTAGTGTTACCAACATATAATAAACACTATAAACTCAACAATAAACATCAAGTAATGAAGATATATTGAAGTGGCTTACTTTTAAGATGTTGAAAAGGATGACTTAATAAACCATGGGGTCTCACGACCTCCATGCACATCATAACTACTATAAAAGTACCAAAAGGTCCCAAATCTTGTACCATTAAAGCCCATCAACTTCAATAGCCATTTCAAAATTATCCTTTGCAGTATAAAGGAAATATGTAATAATAATAAATTAATAAATAAACATTAATGTATCTTTATTAGTAAGGAAATAAATTAAAAGGCAAATTTGTGCTAAATTTAAGCCTTTAAGGTGAGGAAAGAGACGTTTTGTTCAAGTAATGTTGTTTAATAGCATTTAATGTTTGCAATCAATACATTTTTAATTAATGGGTTTTTGTATTAATGCATGTTGTCGTTTTTTAAAAGCAATCCTTGTTTAAGAGCAAAATAGTGGTTTCAATTTGAAAAAAAAAAAAACTATAAATATTTCATAATTAATCATGTGTTTCCTTTGAATGTATCCGTTTTTAATAGAACCTAAATTGAAGCCAATATTAGAGGTCGTTTGGAATTAATACAATGTTGACTACTTCAACGTTTTAAATTTTGAACACGTACGATTTGTGTGGGTATTGTTGAACGTAATGGGTCGGCATTAAATTGGCCTTGTCAAATTTCAAATTGTTGATGGGCCAGCATCATGGACTGGAAACACCTTATGTAGGGAGTGTTCGAAATCGTAACCAAAGCTGTGAGTTTGGTTAGTGGTAAGAGCTTTACCTTTGGACCTGTCCCAAGCGGGTTCGAACCTTGTAGCAACTTTTTAAATATTTTTCAATCCTGTAAAGTGAACATTGCTAATTATGGTAGGTTTGAATTCAAACATGCCTTATTTAGAAATATGCAATCTGTTTTATAAAGTATTATAAATTTGTGTTTTCAAAACGTAATAAATAGATAATTAACTCTAAATCATAATCTGAAACCTTAAAGCAGAGAACTTTTTTCTCTCCTAAAATTTCGGGCGATTCTAGGGTTCGCCGTTTCGCCTACGATCGTAGGGTTTTGATCGGCTGATCCTCCGCATCGGGGAGGGTTTGGGGGTTTGGAATTTTAATGAGGAATGATAATATGAATAGGCGGTGGTCAAACAGAAGCGGCGCACAAGGAATGATCAATAGAAGAGAAGTAATCGATCTGAAGAAAATCGCAAAGACAGTGTACGTGACCAATTTTCCAAAAGCCTGGGAAACTGAAGATATGTGGAAGGCGATGCAAGGTTACGGTACGGTTGTTGATGTTTTCATACCACGTAAGTTGTCTAAGATTGGACGCCGATTTGCCTTTGTTAGATTCATTAGGGTTGCGAATATGGAAAACCTAATCGAACGAATCAAATCTGCATGGCACGGGTCGTACCATCTATTTGCTTCGTATACTAGGTTTGAACGAAAACCTATACAGGAGCCTATACCTGCGCCCGTTAAAATCCTTAGCAAGAATAACAATGTACAGTCCCAGGTTAAGTTCTCTGATTTATTCAAAGCAGAGAAAGAAAAGGAGTTTGTAAAAACAAACAAAATAGGGGCTGGGAAAGAGAAGCAAGAGACACAACCTTCTAAGAAGAAAAAGGTCATTAAGTTGGAAGATGTGATGTCAGTGAACGAAGAAGGGACCATTCTGATTGGGAAAGTGCGGGAGCTGTCCTTGATCGAAAACATCAAGGTAGTGTGTGTTAAAGAAGGTTTCATGGACGTTGACATACAACATATAGGTGGGTCTTGGATATGGATGGAATTCGAAACTAAGGCTGCTTGCGAGAAGTTCAAATTGCATGAAGACATGCAATTCTTTTTCACGCAACTAAGACTTTTGGATGAGTCTTTTGTGGTCGATGATAAAGTAGTATGGGTTCGTATAGATGGTTTGCCACTCATGGCAGGTACAATAAGTGAAATAAATAAGATGATACATGGATGGGGAGAAATTATGTTTGTTGATGAGGATCATGGTGAGGGGGGTACGGGGAAGGTGTGTATAAGAACAAAGATCCTAGGTAAAGTCAACGAAGTAATGGATGTTGTGATAGACGAAAAGGTTTACCCCGTGTGGATATACGAAATTGCTTTATGGAGCCCAGTAATGAAGAGTCCGGATGGGTTGAGCAAGGAAGATGATGAAGACTCAGTGTTTAGGGAGGAGTCGGAGGAGGCACCTAGTGATGAGGAAAAAGAAGTGGAGGATCAGGAAATAAATAACACCGTTGGTCAGGAAGATAAATCGGAAAAGGGGCAAGAAGACAGTTTAAAAGGCGAAAATAATAATAATGATAATCATGGAAAAGCAACACAAGGGGATAGGAATGGTGACAATGAGGAAAGAGGGGAAACGGGAATTCATACAGTAGATAATGAAAAGGGGGACTCTTTTTTTGAGCCGCCTGGGTTCGAAAGAAAGCGGGTCAAGCCATTGGAAAATTTAGGGAACGGAGTAGAAAAGTCGTCTTTCTCCCAGAACTCAGTACACATATTGGGGACGGCAAAGAGCAGGTCCCAATCTGCCTCTCTGGTCGAAAATCTGAACAATTATATTGACCTCGGACTTGCGTTGGGGCATGATATGGAAGGGTGCAAAGCGTCGTTAGAAAGAATGATTAGCCAAATGGGAGACGGAAACAGTCTTAAATGAATATCATGTCTTTGAATACATGTGGGATTGGCGATATGGTGAAGCGGAAGAGAGTTGGTGTTATCTGTAATAATCATAAGATTTCGTTCTTGGGAATTCAAGAAACTAGAGTTGCTAAAGTCGATCATTTTATGATCAAACAATGTTGGGGTAATTTGTCCTTCGAGTTTGCGTTGAGTAGCGCCCATGGTTTGTCGGGTGGTATTATGTCGGTGTGGGACCCGGCGATGTTTGTGTGCTCAAAAATCAATAGTTTTCAAAATGTTCTTTTTGTTCATGGGGAATGGAAGGTCAATAAAGTCAAACGTATTATGGGCAACGTGTATGCTCCGCAAAGCAATGCGGATAAACGAAGATTGTGGCAGAGTATTATTTTGTATATTCAAGAGAATGACGGTAATTACATATTTTTGGGAGACTTTAACGCGGTTCGGGATGAGGGTGAACGGTGGGGTTGTGAAAAAAATGAGGCGGAAATTGAAGGGTTTAACGAGTTTATTCATTCTGCGAGTTTGGTTGAGGTACCAATGGGAGGGTCGGCATTTACACGGTTGAGTTTTGATTGTCGTAAAATGAGCAAACTCGACCGTTTTTTGGTCACGGAGGGGGTGTATGCAGTATGTTCCGATCTCAAAGCACGTGTTATAACTGACATCGTGTCCGACCATAGACCTATTATTCTGTCTCAGGAGCTGGTGGATTATGGTCCGCGTGTTTTCCGGTTGTTTAACTCGTGGATGGAGGAGGTGTCATTCCGTGACATGGTGGTTAATTCGTGGGAAATGCAGGTTGACCAAGTGAGTAATAACCGATGTATTAGATTTAAAGACAAACTGAAGCGATTGAAAGAAAGCTGCAAAACCTGGTGGAAAGAGTTAAAAGACACGCGCGTGAGCACTAAAAAACATCTGTTAGAGCAAATCGCGAAGGTGGAATTGAAGATGGAGGACAACTCAGTCTCGGAGGATGACCTGGTCATGAGACAAGAGGCGAAACAGACTTTGTACAAAATTGAAGCGAAAGAATGGAGCGACCTATCACAAAAAGCGAAAGTTAAATGGGCAATCGAAGGAGATGAAAATTCAAAATATTTTCACGGTGTGATTAATAGTAAAAGAAGGCACTCGTTGATGAGAGGTGTAAAGCATGAAGGAGAATGGATCACGGGGCCTCCGGTGGTAAAGGATATTTTCTATAATTATTTCGCTAATAAATTTAAAAAGATGCAGGTTATCAAGATTGTGAGAAGAAGTGATAAATTTAAAAGTATATCTGATGTTGATGCTGAGATGCTGATTAGCCCGATTACGAGGGAGGAACTGAAACGGGCGGTGTGGAGTTGCGGGAATGACAAGTCCCCGGGCCCCGACGGGTTTACTTTTGCATTCGTTAAGAGATTTTGGGATGTTATGAAAGAAGATGTGTTCGAGTATGTTACGGAATTCTTTCAGACCCGCCACATCCCAAAAGGATGCAATTCCTCCTTTATTACGCTTATACCAAAGGTAATTAATCCGTTATTAGTCTCTGATTATCGCCCGATCAGCCTAATAGGTGTTCAGTATAAAATTGTGGCTAAAATCCTTGCATTGAGGTTAGCGTCGGTTGTGGATTCCATAGTTAATGTGGACAACTCAGTCTCGGAGGATGACCTGGTCATGAGACAAGAGGCGAAACAGACTTTGTACAAAATTGAAGCGAAAGAATGGAGCGACCTATCACAAAAAGCGAAAGTTAAATGGGCAATCGAAGGAGATGAAAATTCAAAATATTTTCACGGTGTGATTAATAGTAAAAGAAGGCACTCGTTGATGAGAGGTGTAAAGCATGAAGGAGAATGGATCACGGGGCCTCCGGTGGTAAAGGATATTTTCTATAATTATTTCGCTAATAAATTTAAAAAGATGCAGGTTATCAAGATTGTGAGAAGAAGTGATAAATTTAAAAGTATATCTGATGTTGATGCTGAGATGCTGATTAGCCCGATTACGAGGGAGGAACTGAAACGGGCGGTGTGGAGTTGCGGGAATGACAAGTCCCCGGGCCCCGACGGGTTTACTTTTGCATTCGTTAAGAGATTTTGGGATGTTATGAAAGAAGATGTGTTCGAGTATGTTACGGAATTCTTTCAGACCCGCCACATCCCAAAAGGATGCAATTCCTCCTTTATTACGCTTATACCAAAGGTAATTAATCCGTTATTAGTCTCTGATTATCGCCCGATCAGCCTAATAGGTGTTCAGTATAAAATTGTGGCTAAAATCCTTGCATTGAGGTTAGCGTCGGTTGTGGATTCCATAGTTAATGTGGAACAGTCGGCCTTTATCAAGGGCCGTCAAATTCTTGATGGCCCGATGATAGTGAATGAAATTATAGCATGGTATAAAAAGAGAAAGAAAAGTGCTTTGATTTTAAAAATCGATTTTGAAAAAGCGTATGATTCGATCAGCTGGGAATTTTTAGAGAGAATTATGGAGTTTCTGAAATTCCCGGAAGTTTGGAGGCTATGGATTATGGCGACTTTAAAGTCGTCAAAAGCTTCAGTGATACTTAATGGTAATGCTTCAAAAGAATTTGATCTTGAAAGAGGTCTAAGACAAGGCGACCCGTTATCCCCTTTTCTATTTATTATCGCGATGGAGGGGTTACACGTCGCAATGGAAGAAGCAAAAGCGCATATTTTTTATAAGGGGGTTGAAGTAGCGGAAGGCCAAGTGGTGATCTCTCACTTGTTATATGCAGATGATGCAATTTTTTTAGGAGAATGGTCGGTGAATAATGTTCAAAATCTCCTTATTATTTTACACTATTTTTTTATGGCTTCGGGGTTGAAGATAAATCTACATAAATCAAATTTGTATGGGGTTAGTGTTGCGGATGGGGAGGTTAGTGCAATGGCAAATAAGTTCGGGGTTTGTCATGGGAAATCCCTTTTATTTATCTTGGGCTTCCGGTCGGGGCACACATGAATCGGAAGAAAAATTGGGATGGCCTTATTGATAAATTCAAAAAGAAGCTATCGGGGTGGAAAGTTAAAACATTATCAATTGGTGGGAGATCTACGTTACTTAAATCGGTGTTGGGAGGTGTGGGCATATACTATTTATCTATGTTTGTGATGCCGAAGGGTGTAGGGAATACGTTGGAACAATTACGGGCTTCTTTTTTTTTGGGTGGTACCGATAGTCAAAGAAAGATTCATTGGATTAAATGGGTGTCGGTTTTGGCGTCATATCAAAATGGTGGTTTAAATATTGGAAGCTTAATTGCATCTAATATTGCCTTATTACTTAAATGGGTGTGGAGATTGGTTGCATGTAATAATAACTTGTGGGGTCAAGTAATTCGGGTAATTTATGGAGAGAGGGTGGGTTGTTTAATTCGAGCAACATGAGGGCAGTGGCGGGTCCTTGGGGGCGCATCCTACAAATGGTGAAGAAGCTGAAAGAAGAAGGCGTCGATCTTCTTTTGCATTTAAAAAAGAAACTTGGTAATGGTATGAACACAAGATTTTGGTTGGATCCTTGGGTGGATTCAAGTTTGTTAAAGCTGAGACACCCAAGGTTGTTTCAGTTAGAGCAAAATGAAGAATGTTTGGTGGGTGAGAGAGTCCATAACAATGTGTTTGTAGGAAGTTGGAGGAGGCCCATTAGGGGGGGCGAGAATCAGAACAAGTCAATATGCTGCGGGATCGGGTGGATGGAACAGTGTTGAATCATGGTTCCGATAAGTGGTGGTGGGATATCGAAAAATCGGGTGGTTATACGGTAAGTGAGACGAGAAGATGGATTGATGATCGGGTGCTTCCGTCGTCTTTGATAGTAACCAGGTGGAGTGCCCTAGTCCCCCGGAAGGTTAACATATTGATGTGGAAGGTTATGTTAAATCGTATTCCTTCAAAACAAAATCTAGTATGGCGGGGAATTCATATTGAGGACTTAAAATGTCCGAGTTGTGATTATGAGGTGGAGGATGGGGGCCATATCTTTTGGAGTTGCAATGTGGCAAAGAGTGTTTGGCGGGCAATCGGTAATTGGATTCAAGTGATTGATACCGATGTGGAAGACTTGGATACAATGATGGATTCGGTTTACTCCAGCAATAGAAGCAGTCATTGTAAACTTGTAGTTGAAGCCGTTTGTTTCACTGTTATTTGGATTTTATGGCGTTTTCGGAATGCATTGCTCTTTAATAATGGGGACCGACGTAAGTGCATGTTAGTTGATGCAATAAAGGAAGTGTCGTTTAATTGGGTGTGTAATAGAAATAGTAAGTTTAAAGTTAGTTGGACCGAGTGGTTAATTTTGCCATGTAATTATTGACTGTTTGTTTTTGCTAGTTTCTAGCTTGTTCGTTTATAAAAAGCCGTTTCCAAAAAAAAAAACTGAAACCTTAAAGTGTGAGATAGTGATATTTATCAAATTGTGTGGAATGTTTAATACATGTAAGTAGAATGATTTGTAAAGAAACATTATGATAGAATATCTCCCATATGAGAGGCAATCACGGCATTTTGGAAGAACTAACATCACTATGAGTCTCCAGTCAACCCTTTGACCGCCCGCCATTTTATGTCTTTCATTTTGCAAATTTTCAACGTCTTTGATTTCTGAGACCATCAACTTGCCTTTGGGTTAACCTTATAAAAATTTTATTTCTTTTGCCACATAAGCATTTAATAATCAAAAATATTTTTATAAATAGCATTTCCAATGATTAATCTTTGCAAAAGCTTTTGCTATTATAATATATCTAATTTATCTTTATTTATTTTAAATGTTTTATAAATACCCCTTATATATAATTCGATAATTTTTTAAGATATTACTAAATATAATATTTTTATAAAATGTTTCACAAAAAAATTATAATAATTGACATTAATATTATATAATTTATTTATTAACTAACAAAAATATAATAAAGAATTTATATATAAAATATTTAAGGTTTAAAATAAAAAGTTATTAAATATGAGGACCAAAAAAGACAAACATTAAAAGTGAGTTAAAATGTTAATAGAAAATAAATCTTTACAATAAGCTTTTAGAAAAACTAGTTATTACAATGATAATAAATCATACAAAGACTTATTGTAATAGTAATAAACTTTAAAAAAATTTACCATTAAAGATGCTCTAAGTAAAGGCATTGGTACAAATACTAGTAGTTGGTAGGATGTGATCGGGACACTGTTGTTCACACCGTATGGTGTAATAAGACAAATGGCATTCGTACATAAATAACCCCCGAATTATACATCATTTAACTATTGTTCGTCTTTTATTATTTTTATAGTAATTTTGGTACAAAAGTTATTAGCATGTCTCCTTTTTTTTTTTTGAAACGGCTTTCATATATATTAACAAACTAGCAAAAAGCTAGAAAAAACATTACAAAAACGCAACCAATCCGAAACAAAGCAATCAATTACATGGAATAATAAGCCATTCGGCCCAACTAACTCTAAACTTTGGCCGCCGATTACATACCCATAAAACCGATATCTCTTTAATTGAGTCCACCAAAGTATTCCGCCAGGCATCACCACTATTGAACGTGATAGCATTTCTGTGTCGCCAAAGAATCCAAATAACTGTAAATGCCACCGCCTCAATAATCAACTTTGATTTGGCACTAACATTGCTCGAATCCAAATTGTTAAAGAATTCGTCCAAGTCCTCCGTGTTCGTATCAATAATTGTAACCAATTTCCGATGCCCCGCCAAACTCCTTTTGCCACATCACACGACCAAAATATATGGTCAACGTCTTCAATACCATCTCCACACATCACACATTTTAAATCATCATAATAAATCCCTCTCATTAACAAATTTACTTTCGAAGGATTCGATTCAAAAATATCTTCCAAACAAGGATATTGACTTTACGTGGTACTAAAGAGTTCCAACGCGTTTGAATTAAAGACGACGGAAGAATTAGATTATCAAGCCAAATTCTAGTGTATTTAACAACAAAAACTCCGTCACGTCCAATCTCCCATCTCCACTTATCCGATTCGGTCAACAGACTTACACCACCCAAAACACTATTTAATTCACGAACCTCCTGCTCTTCCCGACCCCCTCGGATGTGTCGGGACCACTTCCACACCACCGTACCTCCTTGTACCCGATCGGCTACAATACAATTCGGATTTGCATCAATTCTAAAGAGCCTCGGGAACTTTTCTCGTAAAGGACAAGAACCAACCCATACATCCTTCCAAAAGAGTATCGATTTACCGTCGCCAACCTGCCTCTTCATATAGGATAAAAAATTTATACCATCATCTTTGAACCTACTAATCATCTTCACAATTTGGGCCCAAGGTGTCGAGCCAAGGCGATGAGAATCCGTCAAATCCAACTCCCCATTATCACCATAAATCGCCTTCACCACCTTTGACCACAACATATTATCATTTACCCGAAATCTCCAAATCCACTACAAAACAAGAGAAATATTGAAAGCATAGAGACTTCCAATATTTAGACCTCCATTTTCCAATGAAGCTAAAATCGACTCCCACTTTATCCAATGGATTTTTCTCTTCTCATCGGTACCGCCCCAAAAAAAGGAAGCTCTAAGTCTCTCTAAAGTATTTGCCATGACTTTAGGCATAACAAATAAAGACATATAATATATTCCCATTCCTCCCAACACCGTTTTTAATAAAAGAGACCTACCACCAACCGATAACGTATTGACTTTCCAACCGGACAATTTCTTTTTAAATTTATCCACCAAAACTCCCCAATTCTTTTTTTGAGACATACAAGCTCCCACTGGAAGCACAAGATAAGTAAAAGGAAACTTATCTTTGCAGACACCGAGAAGACCCGCCATATCGTTCACATCTCTATCTGAAACCCCGACACCATAAAGATTGGTTTTATTTAGATTTATTTTCAACCCCGACGATAAGTGAAAGTACTGCAAAATAATAAGGAGATTTTGCAGATTCGTAAACGACCACTCACCAATAAAAATAGCATCATCCGCATCAAAAAATGAGAAATAGAAACCGAATCACCATTAACCTTAACCCCTTTAAAAATTTTAGAAGAAATCGCATCTTCCATAGCCACATGAAGACCTTCCATGGCAATAATAAACAAAAACGGGGATAAAGGATCACCTTGTCTAAGCCCTCTTTCTAACTTGAATTCTTTAGAAGCATTCCCATTAATAATAACCGAAGCCTTAGACGAATTCAACGAAGCACTAATCCATCTTCGCCACTTTTCCGGGAATTTCATAAACTCCATCATCCGGTCCAAAAATTCCCAACTAATGGTATCATAAGCCTTTTCAAGATCAATTTTTAAAACCATGGTTGTCTTCCGCTTTTTTTTGTACCAATCAATAACCTCGTTCACTATCAAGGGCCCATCCAAAATCTGTCGGCCTTTAACGAATGCCGATTGTTCAAGACTTACAACCGAGTCCACCACCAACGCTAACCGAAGAGCCAATACTTTCGCTATGATTTTGTATTGAACGCCAATCAAACTAATGGGCATGTAATCATTAACACCAAGCGGATTAAGGACTTTAGGAATCAACGTAATAAAAGAAGCATTGCAACCTGTTGGAATAAACCCTGTTTCAAAAAACTCAACAACAAAGTTAAAGATGTCTAATTTTAAAATATCCCAAAAGTTTTTAATAAAAGCAAAGGTAAAACCGTCGTGCCCCGGTGCCTTATCATTTCCGCAACTCCACACCGCTGATTTCAACTCAGTCATCGTAATCGGGCCAGTCAACATCAAAATATCATCATTCGATAAGCTTTTGAATTTGTCACTGCGCCTAGCAACTTTTATAACCGGCACTTTTTTGAACTTCTTCTCATAATAGGTAGAAAAAATTTCCTTCACGGCCGATGGCGGCGTGACCCACACCCCGTCTTGCTTCACCCCTCGAATCAAAGAGTGTCGTCTTTTACTATTGATGATCCCATGAAAATACTTTGAATTCTCATCCCCCTCAATACACCATTTAACCTTTGCTTTTTGGGATAAATCTTTCCATTCTTTTGTGTCTAATTTATGGAGTGCAATTTTTGCATCTTGCCGATCCCGCAACTCCTCCTCCGTGACCAAAAACTCGTCCATCTTCTTTTCTATCCTAGCCACTGTTTCAAGTACTTTTTTTTCTCTTCCACCAATTGAACACTTTTTATCCGCCACCACACTTTGCATTTATCTTTAAGGAACTTTAGTTTATCTTTGAAATTGATAAGATGATTATCACTAACCGCAATCCCAGGCGTACCCCAAGTATCTTTAACCATCTCAACAAACGAATCATCATCCATCCATGAGTTAAAAAACCGAAACACCCGAGGGCCATAATCAACCGAATTCTGAGCTAACACGATCGGACGATGATCCGATATTATATCCGTCATCACATTAGCTGTAATATCCGTACATCCTTCACACACCCCTTCGGTAATAAAAAAACGATCAAGTTTACTCATTTTCCTACCATCTGAGCTAAGTCTAGTAAACGCAGATCCCCCCATAGGAACCTCCACCAGGCTCGCAGCATCAACGAACCCATTAAAATCCTGTATTTCCCTAGAATTCAACTCGCAACCCCATCTTTCACCTTCCTCCCGAACCGCATTAAAATCACCAAATATAATAAAGTTACCTTCATTCAAATTCATGTAAGTAACAATGAATTCCCACAGCCGTCTCTTCTTTACATTACTTTGAGGAGCATACACATTCGCCATAATACACTTTATATTACTACTTTTCCACTCACCATGAACAAACAAGACGTTCTGAAAACTCTCAATTCGAGAGCTCGTAAACAACGACGGGTCCCAAATAGACAATATACCACCCGACACCCCAACCGCGCTACTCAACGTAAAATCAAACGAAAGATTCGCCCAAACCTGTTTAACCATGAACCAGTCAACCTTTGAGACTCTAGTCTCTTGAATTCCCAAAAAAGAAATCTTGTATTTATTACACACCACACTGATACGTTTTCTCTTAACCGAGTCGCCAATACCGCATGCATTAATGGACATGATATTCATTAATGACCCTTTTCACCTCCCATACTACTAATCATACGTTCTAATGAAGTTTGACACCCTTCCATATCATGACCTATAGCAATACCAATATCAATATATCGATTCAACTCATCGATCAAAGATACCATTTTTTGATTCTTCTTCATATATCCTGTTGACTCACAAGATCTCTCTTTTTCTTTATTTGAACCCGAAACCAAACGATCAAAACCTGGAGGCTTAGACAAGAACGACGCTGCATTACCTGTATCGAAGTCTTCTTGCTGAACTGGCGAATGTGTATCATCTACCGGTTTATTCGACTTAAAGATTGGAGGCGAGCCACCGTTAGCAGCCTCTTTACCCGTTGCAAAAGCGTCACTTTCTGCATCGTTCACTACTTTACCCGTTGCGTTGCCTGATTCGTTCGCTGCTTTTACTGAATCGTTCGCTACTTTGTCTGGAATTTCTTTTCCTATCAGCGGTTCTGTCGGGGCCGACACCCCGTGGTTACCCGTCACAACGTTATCACAAAACCCATTATCCTCAACTTCATCGTCACTAATCTCAATCGACCCGTCATGCGAACCAGACGCGTTATCAGTACCATCGATGCTATGCACATCAACACCTCTCATTGTGGGTTGCCACAACGCAATTTCATACACCCACACAAAGTACTTAGTGTCAGCGATCATCACCTCCACCTCTTCTTGAATTTTTCCCCCCGATTTTTGTTTTGATGCAAGCATTTCCTGTACTTCCTTCCCCGTTATCCCCATCTATAGACATAACCTCTACCCATTCTGATACAATCTTATTAATAGCAGCTACTGTTCCCGCAACCAAGGGCAGACTGTCTACCCGAACCCAAACCACCTTGTCATCTACTACAAAATTTTCATCCAACACCCGGAGTTGAGTAAAATAAAATTCCATGTCTTTGTGTTGTATAAAGTTTTTACACGCCCTTTTATCATCAAATTCTAGCCATACCCACGAACCACCGATATAATGAAAATCGATATCAGAGAATCCTTCTTTGGTGCAAACTATCTTGTTCTCAATTAACGAAAGATCTCTAACCTTACCAACCAAAATTGTACCATTATTAACCTGCATGATATCCTTTTGATCTAAGGAAATCACTTTCTTCCTTTTAGGAGCATTTGGTTCCTTCACCTGCTTATAATTCGAACCTGTTTTAAACAAAGCAGTGAATTTCCCTGATTAATTAACTTCCTGGAAGCTAGCGGTCGATCGACTAGGATTAATCTTATTCTGCGCAGGCAAAGTATCATTCCTAGGTTTGCGATCGAACCTTGATAACGAAGCAAAAAAGTGATACGAACCGTACCATGCTGCGTTTAATCTCTCCAAAAGGGTATCCGCATTCTCAACCCTAATGAATCTAACAAAGCCAAACCTACGACCTATTTTTGAAAGTTTTTGAGGAATGAACGTATCAACTACCGTACCGAATACCTGCATTGCTTTGTACAACTCCCCCGCGTCCCAATGAGACGGAAAATTCGTGACGTAGAAGGATTTAGCGATTTTCTTCAGATCGACGTCATTGTTACGGAACCCCGAACTCCTTTTCTCGGTATTGAAAGACCATCTCTGACTGCTGTTGACATTCGACATCGTCACCCAACCATACCCCCCCTCCCGGTTACCGGAGGGTAGCCGGAAACAAGAGAACGGAGCGGAACCCTAGCGCTTGACGGCAGTCGACGATCGCCAAAACCCTAGAGCTTATTTAACATACCTTTTTACATGTTTTTAGCATGTCTCCTTAGTTTAGCCAAAAATTAAAAATGAGTAAATGAGAATACTTTTGTCCATTCAGCAGCAATGTTTAGTCTCTATCACCATCCATCTTCTAAATATAGTTGTTTTTAGATCAAAATTTAAAAACTCATAACAATTATATTGGAACGAGTATAGTTAGGTCACGCGTTGCCACAGTTTTATATAATTTTTGTTTTAAATTTACCTAGTTTTAATTATTTATAATATTTCAAAGTCAATTTTGAATTTTTGTTAATTATAAGTTTTTTAGCCTAACAATACTGATAAGTATGTATATTAAAAGTCAAGTCACTAATTTTCCTTTAAAGTAAATTACCGTTGTGTCAAGAAAATAACATCTTATTTTTCTTTTAGAGTTGAAATCTGGTGTGTTCATTGATATATTGCTCATAGATTATGATATAAAATCACATTTAAAATTATAGGATAACTAACTAGTTGATATAGATTGTATGATGATTCGAATAATGAGGTGCCCATAGAATCACCGAGGTGGTCTCTATATGTCGCTTTCACCACCCTCCGCTTCTACCCATATAACACAAACAACCCCACATTTCATGACATGTGTCATACAATACAATTAAATGATTAAGTAATTAAGTTCGATTTCTTTCTCCTTTTGGCATTTGGCTAAAGGTGTCTCTAGAATTAGTCTCTTTACAATCGAATCGAGACATGAATGTGTACATCTTGCCTCAATCATACCTTTTATTTGAAGAGATTGAGTATTATTGCTATTATTGTACTTTCTTGTTTCCTTAAAAAGTAGTATATGCTTTGTTATATATGTTTGTCTTAAATTTATTTATTTTTAAATGCATCAGATATTCTATTAGAGTATTGGTATTTAACCTACTATGTGGTCCTATTCATAGTCATACTCATTAGATGAAGACATGTGTCAAAATCAATAAATAAATTAAGAGAAAGGATTAGTGAATTAGACATGTCATCCTATCAAGTAGGTAAGACTATGAGTAGAATCAAATGGTAGGATTAAATGTCATTTCTCATTCTATTAATCAACTGAATAACAATTATATATATTTTTGAAATATGTGTTTCTTGTCTACTGAACACTACTTTTATGATAGTAAGAGTATACTATTATTTATTTACGATTTATCTACAAAAGATATTGCATGATTCATGAACTCGATGGCAATAATCTCTTCTCCGGCTATAAATAGCAAGAATATATGGTCCTATATGTTATATCCCATATTTGGATGGGGTTTTGATGAGATAAATTAACTTGTGGGGTCTAACTAGAAAATTTTCTTACTTAATATGGACGGCAAAATGCTGACAAACACTCCCCCACAAACAATAACTACCCCAAAATTGACATAATTATTTAAGAAGGAAAAAAAAGCAAATAAGAACAAAAGTCATAATTTAATTAGCTTTAACATATTTCTAGTAATTTAATAGTAACAAAAAAAACGTAGTAACCTACTGTTGAAACCAGATTCTTCGGAGACGGAGCGAACCGTATCTTGACGACGGGTACGATCCTGAAACAAATAACAACTCTAATCAGAGGCCTTCCGGGGGTGGTTCCCGGAAGACACTCCGATGCCTAAGTAAGTATTCATGTGATTGAAATAAACGAAACGTCAAAGCAACGACCGTATCGGGGTGTAGTTAATATAACACTTAAGGTATATATATGGAGTATAGAATAATAAATGCTAGTTGAAGTGAATCCCTGCTGTAGATCTTAAGTCATATATATATATTGATCGAATGGGCGGGAAAAGGGAACAAAGAGAATGAGCGGGATAAATGCTTACCTGATTTTATCCGTGCCGCACGAAAGCCTGCTGGATAATAACGAGCGGCTAAGCCTCCGGACCGATGGATAAAGTCACGTCCTTTCGGCAGATCGTTCCTGCGCCGCTTGCATTAAATGCACGTGCGCCGCTTTCCCGTAAAACCCGGGATACGCTATTGCTCTTTCTTGGGAACTGGTTGAAGCGCCCTATTTGTCGTTTTCCACGTTCCTGCGTCTTTGCCTTCCGTCCATGAAGATTTCATGCATGTGGCATACGTTATTAAGTCCCCAAAGTTAATGTTAATTTGTCTAAAACGAATTGACTTTAACTGTGTCGTTTTGATTCTGTCGACTATCATTTTTATTGAAAATATTACCGTTGCCTAATGTTACCGTTATACCTTAGCGTACTCTTTTTTTTTCTTTTTTTTTTGACCGTTAAACGTCATTCGAACGTCCGATTTTCACGCCCTTTGGGCTTCCGCTTCTCATATATTTACGCACACTGCTTCCTCATTCATAATCTATTCGCCTTACCTTGTTCTTCCTATTAGCTTCTTCATCTTATTTTCCCCCTATCCTTTCTTACTGATTACCATTATGAGGAAGGATAAACCAATCAAAGAGAAAACAGAGAAAGCCCCAAAAGAAATGAAAAAAGCCTCCAACATACATTCGACTTTTTCTGCCGGCGATCTTCATCGGATTACCACAGAATACTATATCGATCAACAGTATAAACTTTTGTTACCAAAAGAAACGGATACCATTCGTACTGCTCCCGAAGGTTATGAACCTGTTTATTTTCAATTTCTCCTAGGGGGGTTACGTTTCCCTATGGATCCCTTCATTCTTGCTGTTCTCCAAAACCTCGAATTACATATTGCTCAACTTGCTCCAAATTCCCTCCGCAAAGTAATTGGTTTCATTATGCTTTGCCGATCACTTGGCATTCCTCTCTCTGTTCCGTTATTTCGTTTCTTTTATACCGTCACCGGTCGTGGCGATTGGTCTGTGTTTGCTCATCGTCCTGGACAACATGACTGTATTACCGGTCTTCGCGATTCGATTCATGGGTGGAAATATAGCTTCTTTTACATAGATCGCGCAGCTTTCAATGACGTGGAGCTTCCGTGGGGTAAGGCTTCTGGGAGGGGGTCTGATCCTGTTCCTGACTTGACCCCTCAGGAGCGTGCTTATGCTGACCAAATTTCTGCTATCAACGTTGAATGGGAGGATCCAGATGAAGCCTTTCTGGGAATGGCTGGTCTTAGCCCATATTACTTTTATCGTGGCGTTAGGGCCATTTGAAAAGTTAACGACAGAGCCGTTTCGCTTTTGGAACGGTTGCAGATGAAGAAAGGAAGTCCCCCAGAAGGTATGGTGACTGTGGAAGAGGGTGAGATTGTACCCTTTCTTCCTCCTGTGGAAGAAATTCAGAGTTCCGAAGAGACGATTGATTTATCCGCCACCGAAGCAGGAGGTGCCCGCCAGACTGAAGACGTTGTCATGTCTGGTTCCGAGTTTTGTACCGAAGGTACCATGATTCCGGACTCCCAGGTGGAAATCCGAAAGACTCCAAAAACTCGTCTTATTCGCAACATTGCTTCTGCGGAACGAGGTAGTGGTAGCAGGATACGTAAAGCTCGTGAAGAGGTCGAAGCTTCTCCGCTTAGACGACGTCGACTTGATCCCGAAGGTACGTGCCTTTACCTTTTTCTCTTCCGCTTACTATGTGTATCATTTTTCCTGTTTGACATGTTTTTCCTCCCTTCTTGCAGCAGGTTTGTCTGACTGCGTGGTAGTGTCCGATGTTCCTGCCTCAGTTGCGCCAATTATCAGAACCGAACCTACCGCTTCGATCGGATCTCCTTCTTTCGTTCCTAGACCTATAGCAACTGTCGCTACCATAGCACCTGCGACTCGCTTCGGCGTATCATCACTGTGGAAACTTCCAACAGGTGCTTCCAGTAGCTCTGCCATTGCTATGTTTGAGAGTCAGTTGTTTAGCTCTGGGGTCGCCACATCGTCTATGGCTAAAGAATCCCGTTCCCCACGATCTGCTCGAAGTCAATCATCACTTCCCCCCTTTCCTACTACAGGTATGTATTTTACTTGCCATTTTATTACGAATTACTTCCCCTTCTTATCTTATATTTATCTTTATTATTTTTCAGGCACAACCATTCGAAATATTGGCGTTTCTGTGACTGCTTCCGAAATTATTACACGGGGTAGTCCTTTCGGCCGGGTTGACCCCCCGAAAGGTACCTTTGTTGCTACTCCTGTTGTTACCCTTGCTTCCGTTGTCCCTACAGCTCCTGTCTCTTCCATAATGCCTACCGGCACTAATATGCCGATAAATTTTGAAGGAGTACCCGATGCTGATATGTTTTCCAGGGTTAAATCTGGCTTATTAAGTTCTGTTGAACTTATTTCTGAGCTTCAGACTCGAGCCGTTCGTCGTGAGCAAGATTTTGCTAAAAAAGGGACGGAGCTTGAGCGTATTTCACAGCTGATGGATGAATCCCAAAAATTGTACGAAAAACTATCCCGAGAGCTTGAAAGAAATCGTGAGGAGCATGCTAAAACCGTTGCGGATTTACAAACTCAATTGTCTGAAACGAATCGCTCTCTTTCCACCGAACGGAAACGCTCATCTGAGCTTGAAGGCCAGTAGAATGCTTCTTCTGCACGGATTGCTGAATTGGAGGCTTCATTGATTGAAAAGGATTTGTGTTTAAGGGAAATGGAACATCAGCGTTCGGAGGTAGTTGCTGAAAATGATTCGTTGAAACTAGAGGTGGAAATGCAGGAAGGAATGCTATCGTCGAAGCGGGACGATATTACGTGGTTGCTTCGGAAGGGGATTCCCGGAGCTATTGAAGTGTTCTTGAATTCTGACGAGTTTGTTCAGAAGAATTCTGCCCTTCAACGGGAAAGTTTGCGTTATGGGAAGCATCAAGGTTGTCAGGATATGCAGAAAATGTATCCTGACTTGTTGAAAGATGCAAGGTTGGCTCATGACTTCCCTGAAGGTCCCAATGCTATCGTCAGCTTGTTTAGTGACTTGGTGTCTCCTCATTATTCCTTGATCGATTCGCTTGAGAACGGATTTGTTAGTTTGGACGAGCTGAGGAGACTTGTCACGAAACCTTCTACCGGGCCCGAGGGTGTAGGTGAAACTTCAGGCCGTCCTGCTGACCCGTAGTTGTTTCGTTTTTATTGTCTTTAGGAAGTTCTCCTTTTTGTAATCGTTTCTTGTTTGTAATGACCTTGTGAACTTGCTTGAATCGTGTAATCAATTTCCGCATGCGTGTTAATGTACTATTTTCCTTATGTTTTGTTCCGCATTTGTTTTACGTTATGTCTTAGTGAGGCGTCCCCCACTTAAGAAATAAAGTCGTATCGTATTCGTTCGTTTGGCACTCGTTCGGCCGTAGGATTGGGGTATCTTGCTAGAATGCCCCTTCCTACCCATAGCTATGAGTTTTCGTACGATCCTTAGCGATTTGGATTATCTTAAACAATTCGAATTTAGAAGTTACCTTTCTCGAAAGGTTTTCATTGCTAATTAATTCGTCGAGTACATTTTCGATAATACAAGGAAATAAAATAAAAAAGAACGCATAAATTCCCTAGAAGTAAAACTTTCGCAGATTCCTCATGTTCCACGTTCGTGGGATAATCGTTCCGACCATGGTTTCCAAGACATACGAACCATTCCTTCTGGCTTCCTTTACGCGGTAAGGACCCTCCCAATTTGGGCATAACTTCCCCGGTTTGGTTTGCAAACTAGCTTCATTCTTCCGTAAGACATAGTCTCCTACCTTGCAAGCTGTTCCTCGAACTTTTTTGTTGTAATACGCTTCTGTTAGTACCTTGTACGCGGCTTGTCTGGCTGCAGCATTTTCCCTTCTTTCTTCCACAAGGTCTAGATTATACCTTAGCGCTTCATCATTGCATTCTAGTTGGAAGTTTTCTGTTCGAGGGGAAGGCATCATTACTTCTAGAGGGACAACAGCTTCCATTCCGTACACCAAACTATACGGCGTTTCTTTGGTTGCACTGCGTGTTGTGGTTCGGTACGCCCATAACACACTTTGTAGCTCTTCTGCCGAAGCTCATTGTGCTCTGTTTAGGCGGGTCTTGATTCCTTTTACGATCGTGCGGTTTGTAACCTCCGTCTGCCCGTTAGCTTGTGGATGTGCTACGGACGTAAAGTTCTGTCGTATACTGAGTTTTGCGCACCACGCTTTGAACGGGTTACTAGCAAATTGTTTTCCATTATCACTCACTATCGTATGAGGAATGCCGAAACGACAAACTATCTGTTTCCATACGAATTTGACAATGTGCGCTCCCGAAATACACGCAAGCGCTTCGGCTTCCACCCATTTAGTGAAATAATCCACCGCAACCACTAGAAACTACACACCCCCCCGGAGCCTTTGGGAAAGGACCAACGATATCTATTCCCCATTGGCAGAAAGGCCAGGGGCTGTGTATGCTCGTTAGACGCACCGCAGCCATGGACGGAACGTTCGCGTATACTTGGCAATTAACACATTTCTCCACATGTTCTTTTGTATCCTTCGTCATGGTAGGCCAGAAGTAACCTAAACGAAAGATCTTTTGGGTCAGAACCCTTACTCCCGAGTGTGCACCACACAAACCCTCATGCACTTCCATAATTGCCTCCTTCGCTTCGCTTTCGTTCAGACATTTCAACCATGGTGTTGAGTAACCCTTCCGATACAACCTTCCGTTCTTTACAGTATACTGTCCGGCATTCATGCGTATCTTCCTAGCTTCTGTTTTTGACTCCGAGAGGGTCCCATCGCTAAGATAAGACAAGACAGGTGTCATCCAGCAGGTCCCTCCATGGCTAATTTCCGCAACCTCTTCTATACCACTATCGATGCTCCGGTGCTTCAAAACTTCTACCAACACTTCTTTAGTGAGGTGACAATACAACATGGATGCTAGTTTACTTAACGCGTCTGCTTCTTTATTCTTGGTTCGTGGGATCTGAGATATTACGAAGCTCTTGAGTGGGGCTATCTTCTCCTTGACCCTTTCTAGGTACCTTTGCATGTGAACTTCTTTAGCGTCGTACGAACCGTTCACTTGATTCACCACCAACATTGAATCCATAAGAACTTCTAGCATCTGAATCTCCATCTTCACCGCCAAACTTAGGCCCGCCAAAAGGGCTTCGTATTCTGCTTCATTGTTCGAACACTTAAAATCGAACCGTAAGGCATACGTAACCTTTTCACCCTCCGGTCCTACCAGCACGACTCCTGCACCGCAACCTTCTCTTCCTGCGGCTCCGTCCGTATACATCGTCCATGAAATCTTCTTGGAAGATGTACGCAGTTCGCCTGCCTTTCGTTCCTCTATTGACAGCACTGTTTCGTCATCCGGCACTTCAACTAAGAAGTCGGCCAAAGCTTGACCCTTGATGCTAGGACGTGTTTTAAAGAGAAGGTCATGCTCGCCAAGCTCAATAGCCCATTTTGTCATTCGGCCGGAGCGTTCTGGTTGGAGAAGAATGTTCCGGATCGGTTGATTTGTCAGGACGGTGACCTTGTGAGCTTGAAAATACCTTTTTAAACGTCTAACAGCGTATATCAAAGCTAGTATTTGCTTTTCGATTAAGGAATAATTGAGCTCGGCTCCTTGTAAGGCCCTGCTAACGAAGTATACTAGAACCTGTTTCCCTTCTCTTTCGGCGATTAATACAGAGCTTATGGCTTCTCTGTTGGTAGACAGATACATTATCAAAGGTTCCCCAGGTTTTGGGCTGGCCATTGTTGGAAGATCTTTCAAACTTTGTTTCAGCTTCCTCAATGCTTCCTCCGCTTCGTTTGTCCATTCTATTCCTCCTTTTTTAGTACAGCCGTGTAGTGTTTTGAAGAAAGGTATGGACCTTTCTGCTGACTTTGCAAGGAAACGTCCCAGCGAGGCTAACTTCCCATTTAAACTCTGTACGTCCTTAACCGTTATCGGAGTACTTATCTTCATTAGGCCTTCGACTTTATCCGGATTAGCCTGGATGCCTGTTGCAGTGATTATGTGACCCATAAACCTTCCTTTGCTCATCCCGAAGGAACACTTCTTGGGATTCAGTTTCATGTTGATCTTCCTGAGTTGCCACAACGTTTCTTCTACGTCTCGGAGCAGATCTTTATCCCCTTTGCTTTTTATGACCATGTCATCAACATATACTTATAGATTCCGTCCAATTTGTTTCTCGAAAGCTTTGTCTACCAAGCGCTGGTATGTGGCCCCCGCATTGCGAAGGCCGAAAGGCATTTTTACATAGCAGAATGTTCCTTTAGAAGTATGGAACGCGGTTTTCTCCTCATCCTCCTTTGCCATCTGGACTTGGTGATACCCTTTGTACGCATCCAGGAACGACTTCCATTTGTATCCTCCTAGGGACTCCACCTTTTGTTCTATTTCAGGAAGAGGATAGCTATCTTTGGGGCATGCCTTGTTTAGATCTTTGAAATCTACGCACATACGCATAGATCCATCTCCCTTTTTGACTAACACCGGATTCGCTATCCATTCCGGATATTGTGTGCTTCGTAGGACCCCAGCGTCTACCAAATCCTTAACCTGTTGGTTTATGATTTCGCTTCGTTCGGGAGCCATTCCCCGCTTCGTCTGCTTGACTGGACGGAAAGAAGGGTTGACCATTAATTTGTGTTCCGCGACATCTCGGGAGACCCCAGTCATGTCTTTCGGCTTCCATGCGAAAACCTCTTTATGTTGTTTTAACAACTTCACTAGATCTTTCTTCAATGGACTTGGTAAGTCTTCCCCGATCTGAACGGTCAGTTCTGGGTATTTCGGATCGATAACCACATGAGCCTCTTCCTGCTCCGTCCAGCTATCTTGATGGGTAACGCTGTTGCACTCTAAAGGAGGCATAGGCATGCTCCGTACCGTAACTACCCCTCTTTTGGAAGGGAACTTGAGTAGACCATGGATCGTAGACGGAATGGCTTGGAATTGCCACATGCCGGTTCTCCCTAGGATAGCGTTGTACCGGGAAGGAGCTTCAATTACCACAAACTCTGCAATAACGGTTTTACCGTGGCCACTCTCCCAATCCTCCAACATAAAGGGGAGGTGAATTTTGTCTCTAGGCCACACGGACTGTCCGGCGAATCCCACAACCGTTCCGTTAGCGGGTTTGAGCAAAGATTTGATGTTTGTAGGAAATTTATCAAAACAATGCACGTACATGATGTTAGCAGAACTTCCAGAGTCTACATAGACCCGTCGAACCATTGCCTTAGCTATTACCCCAAAAATAACCAGGGGCTCCGTTCCCACATATCCTTCCAAAACGGGCTCTCCTCGACCGAACTCCACCGTTCCCCCCTTTCTTTTTCCCAAGTGGGAAGACGGACGTTCTTCTTCCAGAGCGAATATTTCTGTATTATATGCCACAGCCTCTTTCTTAGGTGGTGGTTCGATTGCCGCCACCTCTAGCCTCCCCTTTGCTTGCCCTTCTTTTTCCCTCTTATAACTCTCACAGGAGGCTGTTGTATGACCCATAATTTTATGGAATTCACAATACGCGTTCGGATCTCGAGGATAACGTTTCCTAGGTGTTCGTCCTTCGGTGCTTTTATGAGTATTCGCAGTTGAGTAAACCTCCTGTCGGGAGTGACCGTATTGTTCGCGGGGAGGTCCCCCGCCTTGGGAGTGACCTCTGTACGGAGGTTTTGCACCGTATCCCGTTCGGAATCCTCCCCTTCCCCTTTCATGTGTTCTGGACGAACCAAAACTTTTGAAGTACGACTTGTTTGACTCTCCTTCTCACTGCCTACACGCCATTATGGATTGAGATTTCTGCTGGTACTTCTTCTGTTGTATGAAGCTGTGACTGAACTGTGTAACAAGTTCCTCAAAGCTAGCAATACTCTTCTGAGGCAAGCTAGATAACCAATACCGGGCAGAACCTTCTAAGGTTCCTGCGAAGTAGAGACACCACAGCTTTTGATCCATTGGTATCATTTTTACGGCCCATCGAAAACTAGCGACATGATCGTCGGGATCTCCAGTTCCATCATACGATTTAACCCTAGGACCTTTGAGTCCAGGGGGGATTGGCATTTCGTTAATGTCATCAGTGAAGGGTGATCGGAAACTTCGGGACGCAGGAAGGTGGCGTTGGGTGGAGCCTTCTGATCTCTCCGGAGTTCTCTCCCTCCGCCTCTCCGGTGTTTGCTCTGCCCGTCGAACTGTCGTCCGTTCTCCTCGCCTTCCAGAGATTCGATTCCTTCGTCTCTCCGGGGTTCGATCTCTTCGCCTCTCCGGAGTTTGATCTCTCCCTTCACAGTCGGACTCATGATTTCGAGTTTGAACTGAAGGGGTTTTTTCTTTGTAGACCTCCTCGGTAGACTCTTCTTCCTCAGAATCCCCACTGGAAAAAGTTAGAGTTCTTCCAACTCCACTAACTCCTTCGGTCATTATTCTTTTACTTTTCTCCAAATCCCGTAACTTCCGGAATTTACAGAAGAGGTTAAATTCCCTTATTTCCTCTTCCGTTGGGTCATCTTTTCCGGACCCGGAAGGAGGAGGGCAAGTTACGACATTAACGACAGCTGATGCGGGTAAAGGCGGAGTATGACCACCTCCGGGTGACGTCGGAGGTTGGCCTCCTACTTCCGGAGTTGAAACGAGGACCATTTCGTTCTGGGTCCCACGGATGGCGCCAAATGTTGAAACCAGATTCTTCGGAGACGGAGCGAACCGTATCTTGACGACGGGTACGATCCTGAAACAAGTAACAACTCTAATCAGAGGCCTTCCGGGGGTGGTTCCCGGAAGACACTCCGATGCCTAAGTAAGTATTCATGTGATTGAAATAAACGAAACGTCAAAGCAACGACCGTATCGGGGTGTAGTTAATATAACACTTAAGGTATATATATGGAGTATAGAATAATAAATGCTAGTTGAAGTGAATCCCTGCTGTAGATCTTAAGTCATATATATATATTGATCGAATAGGCGGGAAAAGGGAACAAAGAGAATGAGCGGGATAAATGCTTACCTGATTTTATCCGTGCCGCACGAAAGCCTGCTGGATAATAACGAGCGGCTAAGCCTCCGGACCGATGGATAAAGTCACGTCCTTTCGGCAGATCGTTCCTGCGCCGCTTGCATTTAATGCCCGTGCGCCGCTTTCCCGTAAAACCTGGGATACGCTATTGCTCTTTCTTGGGAACTGGTTGAAGCGCCCTATTTGTCGTTTTCCACGTTCCTGCGTCTTTGCCTTCCGTCCATGAAGATTTCATGCATGTGGCATACGTTATTACCTACCTAGTTACCCTTTCAACTGGTTGCAATCTCACTCATTCTTCAATGCATTAAGCACAATATTCAATGCACAATTTACAAAATTTCAATGCATGGTTTTCATCATTTGCTGCATGATTTACAACTTTTTCTCAATACCAATTTGAGGTGCCTCCAATCAAACCAAACTTGCTTGGTCCGAGGTATCTTGTTCAAAATAAGGAGATTATTTCCCATCTTTGTTTGTGGTTGGTTTCGGTTTGTCATCCGTGGCAACTTCTTGAAGCAAGTTCACCACGGTGCGCATTTGAGGCCGGTTCATTGGAAGTGGGCTAATGCATAACAAAGCGATATCTAGAACCTTACAAATTTGGTCTTTGGACTCATATTCGAGTTCGGGATCTAGCACGTGATCATGACCCTTTTGGTTCACTATGGTTTGAACCCATGTGGCTAGGCCTCTCTCACCAAATGCTTGGTCTACTGGTTTTCTGCCAGTCACTAGCTCCAAAATCACGACTCCAAAACTGTATATGTCGCTCTTCTCGTTCACACGAAGTGTGTACGAATATTCTGAGACGATTTAATACAAAATTAAAATGAAAATCAAATTAACTTCTATATTTTGACACAAACTTATAAATACTAATATTAATAAAGTTTTAGCGGGTAAAAAAACCAGACCTGGTGCAATATAACCTTGAGAACCGGCAATAACCGACATCGACTCAGACCCGTTGCTTGCTAACTTTATGAATTTCGCGACACCAAAATCAGCAATTCTAGCTCCATACTCCTCATCTAGCAATATATTGTTGGTGTTGGTTACATCTTTTTTCTTCCATTTCCAAGTTCTACTTCGTCCTCTTTCTTTGATATCTTGAATTGACTTCTTATGACCGCAACGTTCACAACTATGTTCTTTGTCTTCTTCTTTTCCGTTTTTTTCGGTGTATAGAAGTCCATCATGCGTATCTTCTTCTTTGTTTGGCTTCTTGATGCGTTCTTCATATGCTTTTAATCTTCCAACAGCTTCTTGAAATGACATGGTATTTAGATCTGCAAATTGTTCAATTGCAGCAACAATTTGCATAAATTTTGTTGGTGCAGATCCTAGGAGTTTTCGAACCAATCTTTTGTTCTCTATTGTAGATCCAAGACTGTTTGCCTGTGACACAAGTTGACTAAGTTTTCCTGTAAATTCATCGAGTGATTCTGAGTCTTTCATTTTCAAGGATTCAAATTCTGATTCTAATGTTTGTAGTCTAGCCTCCTTGACTCTGTCAGCGCCCACGAATCGAGCTTTCAAGTCTTCCCATATATCTTATGCCTTCGTATGATGAGAAACTTGTAGAATTAGTTGTTCGGGAAAGCTTGAAATAGATAAGCAATAGCCATTGTCTCTTTCTTTGTATCTACGTCTCCTTTTGGTTCAAGTGCTTCCCATATTCCATAGACATTAAAAAGTGCTTTAATCTTCACGGCCCAAATAGTATAATTCGTAGAATTTAAAATCGGGCATTGGAATGTCATTTGCATCCCATTTTCATTTTTCTTCGATGTTTCGGGAGCCATCTCTCCTTTATTGTCTTTCGGTAATTTCAAACTCTTTGATCGTTTCTTATTTCTTCTAATTTTTTCGGCTTCTCAAGCGGAAAAACTTATTCCTTCTTTGCGGGGCGAATCAAACCGACTGTCTCTAACAGTCCACCGGTTCTTTTTTCTACCTGGCAACTTCCTCTTTCTTCTTGTTTTGCGGGGCAAATCAAACCGACTGTCTCTAACAGTCCACCGGTTCTTTTTTTACCTGGCAAATAACTCTCCTTTTTTATTTTTGCGGGGCAAATCAAACCGACTGTCTCTAACAGTCTACCGGTTCTTTTCTTTTTTTTTTTTTACCTGGCAAAACTTCTCTTTTTCTAAAAATCCTTTTAATTAAAAATTTTACTTTAATACCCTAATTTTTTTTAAACAAGAGTTATCTTAAAATTTTATTTAATATTAAGTCTCCTTTTCTTTTTCAATGCAAAAAACGTTTTATGCATTTTTTGAGAAAAACAAAAACTTTGAATGTTTTTTAGTCAACAAAACGTTTAATGCTTCTCTGTACGTTCGTATTAAATTTTGGGAAAAAACCCCTTTCTTCTCCTCTCTGTTTCTCTGATCGTTGCTTCTACCGGTCGTTTCTGTCTTCTATTTTGTTTGTGATTTCCGGCGAGTATTGCTCTGATGAATCAATTGATGCTTATGTGTTCGTCTCTCTGGGTGACGATGTTTCTGTTTATCTGAGCCCTAATTTTGAATCGGTGGTTCAAATCTGGATGATTCGAGTTTAAAAGATCTTCCGTTCGTCTTCTCCGATAAAGGTATGTGCTTTGTTTAACGGTGTTGTTTTTGGCTCTGATACCAATTGTTGGATCGAAATCTAAGAACACAAACAATTTATACAAATTCTTCTTTTATATATTCTTATGAAATTCGATAGTTTACAACGAAAGAATCGGTACATATTTATACTAAACGAAGGGGTGCAAGTAACAGTCGCAACCCTTGGTTGTGGCGGTTTCCGGCGGCGGTTACTAGCGGTTGGCGGCGGCAGTTAAGGTGGTGCCTCTTCGGAGGTGTCCCTTACCAAACTTGTACCTTTTCATCTTTTATCCTAAGTTTAATATAAACTAATAATAATAATATACTTAAACTAATAACAATACTAAATTTAGTTTAAATTCCAACAGGAATCTAACCGGAGAATGAATTCCCAATGAAAACAAGATCAAATAATTCACCATTTTCACATAACCCAACCGGCAATTCACCAAATAACTTATTAAACGGTATCGGACAGGGTTCGGCAAAATGCCGTGTCTTGGAATTGGTTTCGGGAGATAAGGGGCGCGAGAGAGGAAGAAAAAGTTGCGGAAATTCAACATTTGGTGCTCAATTGTCATTTGGTGAATGGTCCGGATAGATGGGTTTGGGATGTGGGTGAAAGTGGAGAGTTTGATGTTAAGTCGACAAGATAGTGGTTGGATGATAGATTACTTCCTTCGTCCGTGATCGAGACTCATTGGAATAAGTTGGTTCCTCGGAAGGTTAATATATTGTATTGGAAAGTTCAGTTAAATCGGATCCATTCTAAAGCTAATCTTGCTAGTAGAGGGGTTAATTTGGAAGACACTAATTGTGGGGAGTGTGGGTATGAGGTAGAAGACGTGGATCATATTTTTTGGAACTGTAATGTTGCTCAATGTGTGTGGAGGGATATTGGTAATTGGTTGCAAGTGTTAGATACGGATATGGAGGATCTTGCTTCGTTGATGTCTTCGGTGGATGTGGGGAATTATAGTAGCAAGGCGAGAAAGATTTTAGAAGCGGTGTGTCTTACGGTGGCGTGGGTTCTTTGGCGGTATAGAAACGCTATTGTTTTCAATAACGGAGATATCCGGAAATGTTTGTTGGTGAATTCGATTAAGGAGATTTCTTATTATTGGATTTGTAATAGGAATAGTAAATTTAGAGTTAGCTGTTCTGAATGGCTAATTCTCCCTTGTAACTCTTGAATTGTTTTTTTTTTCTAGCTTATCGTTAGTTTTTTAAGTTTAATTCAAAAGCCGTTTCCAAAAAAAATCAACTTATTAAACGAAACATCAAGTGTCTGTAGACGCGAACTTTTTCCAAGATCGCTAGGAAGTAAACCAGTTAACGAGTTATCGAATAATCTAAGATCATACAAATTATGTGATCGAGATAAGCTTTCTGGAATCAAACCAAATTATTATCGGATAAACCAAGGGATGATAATGGCAGCTTACACAGCTCAACGAGAATAGTCCTTGTGAACTTATTTATGGATAAATCGATCCGTCTCAATGCGGTTAAATTCGACCATTCTTTCTTTGGCAATTCGTCGGAAAACGAGTTGTTGTAGAGTTCGAGTTGGTAAAGATTCGTAAGCTGAAAAACTACACATGGGAATGGGCCGGTGAGTGAATTGTACGACAATTCGAGATTTGAAAGCTTATGTAGTCGTGAAAATGTATCAGGAATTGTTCCGGTGAACCCGCATGAGCTTAACCATAAGTGTTGGATATTCGAATGATTGCCCAATTGCGGTGGGATTGGGTATGGATTGAATAAGTTGTAAGCAAGAACGAGTTCTTTTAGCGTTGTTGTGAGAATAACAGGGAATGATCCGGTGAGAAGGTTGTTGGTTAGATTGAGTGTTTCGAGTCGCCGGAAGTTGGAGAACGTTGGCGGGATTTCGCCGGAGAGACTGTTGTCTTGTAAATCGAGGTAAACCAGGTTTGGGATGTCGGCGAGGGAGGGGGGGAGGACACCGTGGAAGTAGTTGGCTGAGAGGTCCAGGTGGGTGAGGTTCCGGCAGCCGGAGATGGTGGTGGGGATGGTGGAATTGATGGAGTTGTCCGGGAAGGAGATGGTGGAGAGGGAAGGGAGGCGGCATATGGTGGCGGGGAATGGGCCGTTGAGGGAGGAGGATGGGAGGTTGATGGAAGTGACGGTGGTGGTGGTGGTGCGGTGGCAAGTGATGTCGGTCCAGTTACATGGGTTGTCGTCGGCGGGGTTCCAGTCGGAGAGGATTCCGGTGGGGTCGGTGAGAGTGGATTTTACTTGGAGTAAATCACGACCTTCTTGATTCAAATAGAGGGTGATGATGGTTGATGATAACAATAAACATAGAAACAATAGGTGGCGCTGGTGCCGGTGTTGGCGGTGGCATGGTGGGAATGGAGGATTTTGGATCAAGGGTTTGAAAAGTTGTGTGTTGTTATTTTTCAATGGAATAAGACTTTAGACTTTAGAGTAAACTGGTGCATGATTAGATCGAGGAAAACAACATACTAACAAGTAACAACCCTCATATTTATTTGTTTTTTTAAATATCTAATACAATTTTGGATTTTATATAGAGTATGCCAATCTATCTATCTATATAATAAAAGAATCTATCATGACACCTAGATAATGACACTACATAATGACATCAGCGCCACATCATCATACATGCCACGTTGGCATCCCCCTCAAGCTCAAACCCTAATCTCATACTCTTTGCACTGATTATCGCCACTTATGTTCTCTGTGTTAAATTATTTGATTCTATGCACATCAAATACGTATTTTACTATCTGTCACCGAGGTGAGTTATCAATTGTACATCGATTATCATATCTGCTTGATGCGTATGATTTCTCCATTACCTAATCCTCTATTAACACATCTTCTGTTCATAAAGTGATACAAATTTGTTAATTTCATTTTTCTTTGTTTCTCTTTTCGTGTACAGGAGCATCACCATAACAATCTAATGAGCATTGTCATTTAGTCTGTGATAAGTTAATGAATATATAAAACTTTCTATTATTCGATTTTTAAAACATGAAACTTTGGTTTAAAATTTTTAAATCTTTCAATTATATTTGGTTTGAAAATTTTAAATCTTTCAATTATATTTGGTTTGAAATTTTTTAAGCTTCCAATTATATGATCTGAATAAACAATAAAGGGATACAATTGATACGAATTTAAAATTTTACTTTTCCAAATTTCTTTTTTTGTGTACAATAGCATTCATCATATAAGTAAATGAGTATTCTTTTACCTTTTTTATTGCAGCCCTTTATATGGGTAAAGCTTCATTGAAAGCAGGGACAAATATATGTATACGTATTTACATATATAAGTAACACTGCTTTCACATATAATCGAGAGTGAAAGCAGTTATTGATATTGGCAGATTTATACATACATTTATCTGCCAATATATTTTTATGTGTTTATCGATTAGAATATGATGTTATCACTCAAATTGCAGTTTCCATTGTATTTTGCAGGCTATAGAAGAAAAAGTGACAAAAAGGGGTCAAAACAGCACAATAAACAAAAGACTGCAGAAAACCAGAAATAACGTCGCTATCTCTAGATAGCGACGCGATTTCCATCGCTATTTCCCAAACGCGAATTTTTAACCTTTAGCGATTTCGAGTTTATGTTTGCACACGAAAAATCGAAGATAGCGACGCGGTTTTCGCGCGACCAGATAACTATTTAAACAAATCTGCAGATCTGAATTAAATACTTTTGACCTAATTCGAGGGGCAGCCGAAAAACACCAATAGAGCACTCAAGATCGAGATTTCAAGCATCAAGCATTGGTTTTCTATCATCTTATGATTATAATTCTTCATGTTTGTTTGATGATTTTTAACATGTCTACGTGCTAATCATCTTATATTCGCTATGATTAGATGAAGCTTAGGTTTTAGGTTTGGATATTCTTAGGATTTTATGATGATTGTTTGAACACTTGTGTTTTTAATAAAGAACCTGTTAGGTCACAACAACCCTGGTTTATATATATTTTAGATAGAATTTAGATTACTTAAGACAAATAATGTATTGAACACAAGATTATAGTCAAATGTAATATTCCACTAAGTGTGGCTTGTTGCGGAAAAACAAGACCACTTTACAATTACAATATGTATGAATGAACGTATGAATTGGTAAGTTCTCCTTTGCAAGATGATCTCTATTTATAATGATATAGAGATCTTACATAATGTGCAAAGGAGTAACCAAAGGACTAAGCTAGGAAAATGACTAAGATCAAGGGATTTGATCTTAGTCCATTACATAACTAAAAGTAACTCAGTCCTTCTACTTAGTATTGGTTTTACAATACTGAGTACTGATACTGAGTGGCCAATACTGGCCAAACTCAGTATCACTCCTAAACTTAGCATATTTATTCTACTAATTATTCTAAGCTAGTCTAGGTTGTTTTGTTATCATAAGATTCCAAAGGGGTAAAGCTTTTTGCCTTAACAATCTCCCCTATCAAATGAAAACAAAACAATTACAAAGAGAATTATTACATAAACAAAAATACAGGCTGCAGAGTCTTCTTCTTCACCTTCTGTTGATTGATTCAAACTCATAGAAGACTTCTTTCTTTATATGGATGAACTCTTCTCTTTTTTTCAGTTCATCCTGCCTGTTGTTGAGCACATCAACTATCTTCTTTCTGAACCAAGAATCCTCCTTCTTGATTTTCATCAATTTCAAACCTACAAGATGACTGATAGGGGCCTTTGGCAAATCTGCTTCAGTGATAAAGCATTCCCTATCTTCTGGGTCAGTATACATATATCCAGAGGTTGGATATATGGTGCTCTTTTGATCCTGAAAAATGAGATTTGGAGGAACAGGGTATGAGTTAAAGATCCTGAAAGTGTTAAGGCACTCAGGCTTGTTGTTCTTGACAGCCTCAGTCATTACACTGAGTGCCCTATAGTCTGCTTGGTACATAATACCTTGTTCAAAGCATATAGCAGAAACAGCTCAGATTTCATCCATCATTACTTGGGCTTCAGAGGATCTTGACGGTAACTCCTTTATCAGTCTGGCAATCTTCACCCAGTCTTGGAGTCCTATGTTCTGAATATCATGAAGAAAAATCTTCATGGGAGGACTTACTGGTCCAGTACAGACTGCAACTATGGACTTGTCAACAATTTTGACTTTTATTTTGTTGACATAGATGTTCAGCCAGCATATCTCCTTTACATTTAGGAATGATCTGTTCCTCAGCATCCTCATCCTGTTCTCCCTATATCTTGTTCTTTGAGCAACAATGTTCCAGTATTGTTGGAGAACATTATCTCCTTTTCTTTTTACACTATGAGGTTTCCATGGAACATCTACATCAGTGTCAGTATCAAGATCTTCTTCCTTAACAAGAAACAATTTTTGAGCCTCAGTCACATCCTCAATATCCTGAGTAATCATCTCCTCAGTATCATGAACTGATCTTCTTGGTCTAGTGATTAGAGGAGCTGGACCAGATTCCTCACTTGATTCAGAAGACATAACCACTCTAGTCATTCTTCTGGTGATTGGCCTTCTAGGAGCTCTAGAAGGTCCTTTAGCTTGAGGAGAGATTGGTTTTCTTGGAGGCCCTTCATCATCTGAGGATGATGATGAAGAGATTTCTTTATTTGCCACATCCAGTGCAAAGTTTAAGAAATTTTGAGAATGCACTGGATGTTCTTCATCTTCATCATCTACTATAGGCCAGATAAATGGCCTGTATACTACACTTTGCAGATTGTTCACTTCCTGAGCAGGAGGCTTAGTATCATCTTGCTGAGGTTAGTCAGTGGTAGTCTCCCCCCTGAGCAGTTGGCTCAGATGGTTCTTCAAGTTGTTGCAAAACTGACCTCCCTCTTTGTCTTCAAGTTGTTGCAAAACTGACCTCCCTCTTTGTTGTTGCTGTGAAGGTTGATCTTCATTTAGTTTCCTTTTTTTCTCCCCCTGAGCAGATGGCTCAGGTTGATCAACCACTTCTTCTTCTCTTTGTCTCTTCTCCCCCTTATTGTTATCATTTGATGGGGAGGGAAGAGGTTCGATATCATCACCTATGTCCTCTTGTTGATCATCATGTGTTGCGGAGGGCATAGGCTCAGTAGCAGCATCATGTTCACCCTCAGTATTAGCATGAGAGGGTGATTTCCCGGGCTCAGTACCATGGCCTCCTTCATCATCTTCATTATATCCACCAAGTGGAGACTGTGGAGGTGGTGGAGGCTGTTGTTGTTGCTGAAGTAGTGCCACCAACTGCTTTAATGAGTCAATTTCATTACTCATTTCATCCATCCTGGCCAGAATAGTATTCTGAGTGTTCTGCATGGCCATGATTTGATTTAAAATTGTTTGTAGAGCCCCTTGTACTTCTTGAGACTGAGTGGCTTGTGCTCGATGGCCCTGCACAGATGGTGCTAAAGAAAAAAAATAAACTGGTTAGAATGAAAGGTTTATCAAAAAGAATTGTCTTGTTAAATTCTATAATCATGTCAACAGAATTTTGAAGTCTGTATTTCATCTGGCACATGATGAAATATTGTGGACTTGTGCATAGCATGTGTAAGAAATTGTTAGTAAAAGTGAGTGTGAATATTTGAGTAGCTCAGTATATGATAGGTCACATTTACTAAAAGGTTTTGGTTGGGGAAATCGAAGCCTGGGATGTGCTTCTTGTTATTTTCAATGTTTATCACTCGGTATTAGAGTGATAACGGAAATGTGGCTAAAACCCATGGAAATGTTTTGGCTATTGTGGCTTAAAAGGTTTGTGATCACATCATGAATTATGTGACCCAACTCAAAAATAAGTTGGACATAAGCCAAGCAGCACCAGTGGGTGTCAGTATGACATCAACCACTATTGTCTCTTTAGATGTTGAGACAACTGTAGACTGACAATGATCATTTAAGTGTTCAGTGTATGAATTTTGCATAGCAGCAGTGGGCTAACTATGTTGGCCATAATAGGATATATATTTGAAAGTTCGTTTGAGACTTTGGTCAGTATTGAGTTGGTACTGGCCAATACTTAGTCTCTATTTCGGAATATATATATATATATATATATATATATATATATATATATATATATATATATATATATATATATATAGGGTCCGGATCCGGTGAGGACTCTTTTGCTCGCGAGGACTGTGAGGACTCCAAAAAAAACTCTATAAATGATCCAAAACAAACTTTTTTCAAAAAATTCCTTTTTTAAACATTAAAATCGCTATGCATAAGATCCAAAAAAAAAAAAAATTCCAAAAATTATCAAAAAAAAAAAATATGGATCATAATAATGATCCACAAAAAAAATCTAGATCATTGTTATGATTCGTTAAAAAAAGTGGATCATAATTTTTTTTTTGAAATTTTTTTTTGTCAAATATAGTAATCATCATGATGGGTTATATATATTTTTTTCGGAATTTTTTGAAATTTTTATGAGGTGTCCTCGCGAGTCCTCACCGAAAAAAGAGTCCTCACAGGATCCCACTTCTATATATATATATATATATATATATATAAGTTTTAGAGCATATATAAATTCATACCTGAGACTTTGTCAGACTCCCTTCGAGCATCTGCAGAGGTCGGTGTTGGATCATTTGTATGTTGATTTGAGGCACCAGCACCTTCAGGAGCTACTTCTCTTCTATCTTGAGGACCTTCCATTGTGTGTTGCTCAAACTAGATTTCCACATCAAGAGGAACATGAGGTTCCTCAATGGGGTGAGCAAAATGTTCTGGTTCAGGACCTGGAAGGTCAGCGATAGCAGCAACTAGACTTTGTTCTTGAAGAGATGCAGTTAGTGATGGAACATGAGTAGGCTGCACCTCTTCTGATGATAAAGCACCCATAATCACTGGGGATAAATTTCTTCTTTTTCTTCTTATGACAAGTGGTTGCACTTCTGTGGACTCAGTATCAGAATCGGATGCAGTATGAGAAGCATCAAGATCCTGTTCAAGTTGAGGTATATGTGGTTATGCTTGTTCTTGTTCTGGTTGAGCATCCACCATTTCAACGTCTTGATCATCATTACCTCCATCACCACTATCATCATCATTATCATCATCATCATCATTTTCTGATCCAGTTCAGAATCATTATCATTGTCTTCATCATTAATGTGTGCCTGCACAATAGCCCACATAGAGTGACTCAGTACAGGCTCTCCTTCCCTTGGTCTATAAAAATAAATCTTCTCATTCAGGGGAGGAAGATCTGCTCTTGGACTATTGAATTCATCATAGTCATGCGCAGACATTGCATTATGGAAGATGAGAGATAGAAATCTGCAGAAAGGGACATTGACCTCTCTGATTTGAGCCATAACTAGAGAAGCTAGTTCATTAAATATTAGTCTGGCATAGTCAATGTCTCGACCATAGAACATGGCATGTACTATCTGCATCCCAAATTCATTAATCTGGTCCAAAGCTCCAGTCTTGTGGGTCATACAGCGAATGAGTGTTGAAATTAAAATACCCCACATTGGACCAAATTCATTTCTCTTGATTATGCCCGTTGTACCTCTGCGTCCAATGAAAGGCAATACTGAGCGAGCCTCAGTTTGATCAACAAAGGGCTCATACTGAGTGTGAGCGGGAAGCCTCAGTGTTTCCCGGATTATAGCAGTTGAAACGAAAGCCCTCCTTTGATCTCGGATATCCCAACCGGTAATCATGTCCGGAGAGTCAAGTGTTGTAGAGTACCAGAACTCACATAGCATCTCCGGATATATTGCTCGAGGAGATAGAGTCAGTGCACGATTGATTGGACAGTGCTTCAAATATGTAACAATGTGAGTGAATTTAGGGCACGCCCAAGCTGGAGGAATATTGAAAATTGCAGTAATATTGTTCCTCGCGAACTTAGGCAATTCGTCTTTGCAAAATTGAGTCGCCGGTCCAACCGCCGGTGCAACGAATTGATAAATGGCCATCTGTGATTAAGATTAAGAATTGCTTGCAAGAAAAGTGTAAAATTGTTAATCGCAGAGAGTAATCGAAGAAGAAAGATTGAAATAACTGTTAGAAAGTTTTAAATGTAAAGAAAAACGGTTATTTATACTTAATTTATCGATAATTATGGTATTGGGAAGTAAAAATGACTGAAATGACAGCCTTATCCTGTTCCAATGGTAACTTTCTTATTAAGAAAGGTTACCGTTGGGGAGTATGAGGATTAAAATCAGTTTTACCACTCCAGGACTCCAATACTGAGTAAAAAAAAATTAAATTAAAAAAAATTAAAAATTATAAAAACATCAATACTGAGCGCTCAGTATTAGAAAAATTTAAGGAGAATTAAGGATTCAGCATACCTAATTGCCCTAGTAAGTACATAAACCTTTCTTCAGAGAGAGGTTTAGTAAACACATCGGCCAATTGGTCATCTGTTGGAACAAAATCTACCTCAACCTTACCCTTTTCCACATTATCTCGAACAAAGTGGTGTCTGATATCAATGTGCTTTGTTCTCGAGTGATGGACTGGGTTCTCAGTGATAGCAATAGCACTCTTTTTATCACAATGAATGGGTGTCTTCTGAAAATTGAACCCATAGTCCATGAGTTGATACTGCATCCATAAGAGTTGAGCACAACAACTTCCTACAGCAACATATTCTTCTTCTGCTGTGGAAGTTGCTACTGAGTTTTGCTTCTTGGATGACCAACCAACTAGTCTACCACCGAGGAATTGGCATCCTCCACTTGTACTTTTTCTATTCAACATGCAACCTGCAAAATCTGCATCTGTATACCCTTCAAGGTCAAAGTTTGAGTCTTTGGGATACTAAAGACCCATGTTAAGAGTACCTGAAAGATATCAGGCCTTAACAGCTTTCATGTGTGATTCTTTAGGATCAGCTTGATACCGAGCACACAAGCAAGTTGCAAACATGATATCAGGCTTGCTAGCTGTTAAGTAAAGTAAAGAACCAATCATACCTCGGTATGTAGATTGACATACTGGTTTACCAGTTTCATCTTTATTATTTTATCCTGAGTACCCATAGGAGTGTGCATGGAAGATAAATTTTCAAATTTGTATTTCTTTAGCATGCCATGCACATACTTACTTTGATTTATAAAAGTGTCATCAGGCTTTTGATCAACTTGTAAACCAAGAAAGTAAGTAAGTTCACCCATCATACTCATCTGATACTGAGATGACATTATCTTAGCAAACCAGACACGCATTGACTTGTCAGTGGAGCCAAAGATAATATCATCTACATATATCTGAATAAGTAAGATATCTGAACCTTTCCTTTTTGAAAATAATGTTTTGTCAATTTTACCTCTTATAAATTTATTTTCAATTAAGTACTGAGACAGGGTATCATACCAGGCTCTTGGAGCTTGTTTGAGCCCATATAAAGCTTTATCAAGCTTGAAAACATAATTAGGAAATTTAGGATCAACAAAACCGGGTGGTTGTTTAACATAAACTTCCTCTTGTAGTTTTCCATTGAGAAAAGCACCCTTGACATCCATCTGATAAACTTTGAAGTTCTTGAAAGCTGCATATGCAAGATACATCCTAATAGTTTCAATTCTTGCAACTGGTGCAAAAGTTTCATCATAGTCAATGCATTCTTCTTGCCTGTAACCCTGAGCAACCAATCTTGCTTTGTTTCGAATGACAACACCATCCTTGTCCATCTTGTTTCTGAACACCCACATAGTACCAATAATTGGTTTACCAGCAGGAGGTGGTACTAAGTTCCAAACTTTGTTCCTCTCAAACTCTGTAAGCTCTTCTTGCATAGCTTCTACCCAGTCTTCATCAAGTAAAGCTTCATCAGCTTTCTTTGGTTCCATGGTAGATAGGAAGCTTGAAAAGAAGCAGAAGTTTGCAGTTGCTTGAGGTTCAAAGTCTAACTTTCTTCTTGTTTGAACACCTTGCTCAGTTGGACCAATAATATTAGAGTGTGGATGGTCTCTGTGTTCCCTTAAATTGTTTCCTAAGGGAGCATTTGAAGCAAGATCGACACTATCTTGTTGTACTGATGTGTTGTCTGTCTGATACTGAGCTGAATTCTGGTCAGTATTACACAGTTCAGGTTGATGTTCTTCTTGATTTTGCAGATCTGTGGATTCTGGAGAAGTACTGGAAGATTCACCTTCTTCATAGGTGGAGTTGTTCAGATCAATTATTGGGAACTCAGTATTGGGGTTCTCAGATATGGGAACCTCAGTATTTATGCATTTGAGTTATGTTGAGTTCTTACTCGATCAGTATCACTCATACCATGATCAACATAATATGGGTGAGACTTGGGCTGTTCAGCAATGGAGTTTTCTGGATTGCATAGAATATCTATCCCGCTAATGTCTTCCTTTGCTGATGTAGAATGCACATCCTGATCTTCATCAAAAGTGACATGAATGGATTCTACAATCATCTTAGTTGAGATGACATACACTCTGAAAGCTTTAGAGTGTGGATAATAGCCCATGAACAGACCTTCATTTGCTTTGGGAGCAAATTTGTTGAGATTTTGTTTAGTACTGAGTACAAAACATTTGCTCCCAAATATGTGGAAGTATTCCACATTTGGAATCCTTCCATTGTATAACTCATAAGGAGTCTTTTGATGTCTCTGGATTATTGTAGCTCTGTTCTGAGTAAAATTTGCACAGTTTACAGCTTCTGCCCAGAAGCTTAGTGCCAGTCCAGCATGGCATAACTGATGTGTAAAACCTAGTTATAAATTTTAATATCTTTTTTACTCCTAATCTAGACTGCCACACTCTTAGGCAAGTATGACCTAATCGCGGATAATATAGCTAAGGTAAGTAAACCAGGTATCGTTTCCTCAGGGAACAGTTAAGCTGACTTGTAAATTAAAACTAAGTAAATGAATCTAATAAGTTTATAATTAAAAAGGGTTTTTTTTATTATTTATTTAAACTGCAAAGTAAAAAAATAAATTAATAAAAAAAAAATGAATTGATTTTTAAAATGACAAACGAAACTAAATGAAATGGAGAAGAGTATTCACTATGACTGAATCCCTCTAGATCTAGGTTTGGTTGTTAAGTCCCGATTTAAATGGTATTCTAGAAGTTAGGGTAGTAGTAGTCTCTAACTCCCTACAATGGTCGTATTATCGTTCCTAAGAAATGTTTTCTTAAAGAACCATATTATGGTCACACTTCGGCTCGTTAAATAAATCTAGGCTCGGCTTTCCGCCGCCTTTTAATCTAGAATTTGGTCATAACTAAGATTAGACTCTTGATTTCACCTAAGTTATTAATATTTAATCTCGAATCCCTAAAGCTAGTGGATCGCCGACTACGTCACCGAGGTGAAAGGTCGAGGGAATTATTAACTAGTTTGATAGTGGTCACTTAACTAAACAAATTAATAATTGACAGAATAAATAAACAAAGATTTAAAGTTCAATCAAGAGGTTCTTTGATTCAAAAACGTATTCAAATACCATAGTAAAAATTCTAAAAATACCAAACCTAAAATATAGAATTCATCAATTCATAGTGAATACAAAGATCTAGCCTATGGACATGATATATAAATTAAGCATCGAATAAATAATAATAAAGAACATAGTCTGAACTCCCCTTTTCTTTCGTCCGTAGCTTCTTGCGTTTGGGGTTCTTATAAATTCGCAGCCTTGCGGCTGCTTCTGCGTTGCGTCCTTTTTCATTCGTAACCCAAACCCAAAGCAGTTGGGGTTCTTGTGTTTTCTTTCTATTCGTCCGCCTAACCAGCGTTGCGGCTGCTGCGTATCAACCCCACGTGAACTATCAACTAATTGTGACCCTTTTATCCTTATTCCACCGACTTCAAGTTGTGACGTGGGCCTCTAAATTGCGATGACTTCTAAATTAAATCCCATACTCAAGAAAAACTCACGTGGGCTGCATGTGTCAATACCCAAATTATGTGACCTCCTTCAACATGTGGATTACTTGTTTTAATTAAATCCCAAGTCCATCAAATAACCAAAGTGGGCCGCCTCCCTTGTAAATTGCGAGACATGATCTGGTTGCATCTTAAAATTGTGACATTATAATTTCTTTTATCGGACTGGTATATGGTAGACTTCAAGTCTTACTCATTATATCACATATTTGTCTTATTTCTTGTATAATTTTGACTTTTAACCTATAATTTACAAAAACATAAGAATTAGGCATATATAAAGTATTTTCATTACAAAACAAGCCTAAATTATATAATATTGACGGATTTAACTATGTATAAATCCGCCAATATCAATAACAAAGTTCTTGCAGCTTCAATTAGTGTTCTATTCTTTCTTTCTACAACACCATTTTGTTGTGGTGTGTAGGCTGCAGAGAAGTTTTGTACGATTCCTTTTTCTTCATAGAAATCTGCTAATACTGAGTTCTTAAACTCAGTATCATGGTCACTTCTTAGTTGCTTGACCTTGTTACCTTTCTGGTTCTTCTCTTTTGATAAAGGCAATGATTTCTGTGGTTGCATCTGATTTGGTCTTTAGAAAGATGACCCAAGTATATCTTGAGTATTCATCAACCAAGACTAAAGTATAGATCTTTTTGGCCAATGATAGTGTACTGATGGGGCCAAAGAGATCCATATGTATCATTGTAAGAGGTTCATTGATAGAATGGTTGATTTAGACTTGAATGAACTCTTCTTCTGCTTGCCCATTTCACATGATGAGCATAACTTATCTTTAGAATAAGTAATAGTGGGCAGCCCTCTAACCAACTTCTTCATACTGAGCTCATTAATGTTTCTGAAGTTGATGTGAGAAAGTTTCTTGTGCCACATCCAGTTCAGTTCTGGCTTGAATTTAGAAAGCAGGCAAACTCTAATAGTAGGATCTAGTTCAGACAGGTTGACCACATATACATCCTTTTCTCTTCTAGCAGTGAGTACAGGTTCCCCTTTATCATTGTAGATGACTCCTGCAGTCTTCCTGAAGCGAGCTTCATTGTCATCATCACACATCTGGCTGATACTTAGCATATTATGTTTAAGACCCTCTACATAGGCAACTCTTTTAAAAGTTATGTTGTCTGCCTTGATTACTCCGTACCCTCTTTTTTTCCAACTGAATCATCTCCAAACTTGATAGAAGGACCCTTCTCTGGTGTATAGTTTAGAAGGTACTCCATACTGCCAGTCATGTGTCTTGAGCAGCCACTATCTAAGTACCATTTTTTGTCACCCTGCACAAGACACAAAATAATGATTAGTTCTTTTTAGGAACCCATTTTTGAATGGGACCTTTGGTAAGAGAAACAGGTTTAGACTTGATCTCTTTAGTTGGAGAGGTCAGTATCACTTCAGGGGAAACCTTGGAGGTTTTCTTTGGTGATACTGACTTAGCTTCTCTCCTTTTCTTTGGTACTGAGTACCTAGGACTTGAGAGATCAGTCCAGCATTCATCTCCTTTATGTCCAGTATGATGACATCTATAACATTTTCTAGGTCTATTTCCGAACATATTTTCATAAGGTATTCTTCAAAATTGTTTTACTTTTGGTTGATTAGTATGAGTAAGTTTTGCAAACTTTTGACTTAAAACTTTGATCTGATCACCAATAGATTTTAAAATGTTATTTTTGTCATTTTTTACTTGTGTTACAATATTATTTTTGATTGGTTTAGAAGGAGATGGATCTGGTTTCTTCTTTATATTTGGCAGAGAAGTATTTTTATTATTAAGCTTCTTATTTTTGCCACTAGAAGATCCTGTTGAAGTTGATTTTTGATTATCATGTTTTAAAATGACAACTTTAACAGGTTCTTTAGATTCTTGAGTATTTGACTTTTCTGTTCCTGCAACTTCAGTATTAGATAATACACTAGGAGTAAGAGTTTTATTGTCATTATATATCTCAAAAGTAGTTGTATTAAATAACAATTCAAATGGAGGAACAACAGATGTATCATACTACACAACTTCGAGGTCAGTATCAGAAATTTCCTTTTCAGTAAATTCAATACTGAGCTCTTGTAGTTCAGTATAACACTTTGAACTGATGGAAGGACCAATTGGTTTATCAAAAATAATTTTATCCTCATCATCTGACTCAGTTTGACATCCAACTTCACAAAAAGTTTTTGCTTTTACAAACTGAATAGGGTTCATATCAAAATTTTTTTCAAATAAATCAGCAAAATCATTTCTGTTTTTTAACTGGGGATCAACACCAAGTGCAGCCCTCACATTTTCTGGAAATTGTTGATTTAGACATTTATTTAATTTAATAGATGCATTTCCCCAAGATCTACACTGATTTTCAAATTTTTCTTTTTCTAGTTTGTGTAAATGAGCTTTATCAGATAATCTTTGGTTAATGTCTTATAAGTTTAAAAAATTTAATTCTAAATCTTTAAATTTTGCTAATTTATCCAAATGTTCATTATTTACCCTTTCAAGTTCAAGAATGGTTAATTTTAAAGCTTTTTCTTTCTGTACTAAAGTTTTAAGATCAACAATCAAATACTCAAAAATCTTTTCTTTTTCATTCACTGAATAAGTTTGAAAGGAACTCACCTTGTACAACTCAATGGAATCCCAATCAGAATGAATACTCATTCTCTCAGCTTCTTTGATATCCTTTTCAAAGGAGCTTTTCAAATCATTTTCAGTGAAAGCCATAAAGGCTTTGTTTTCAACTTCTTCCTCATCATCACTAAGCTCTTCATCCATCCAAGCTTCAGAATAAAGTGCTTGATGAGGTGCTCCATTCCCTGATGCACCCTTGCCCTTGCTCCAGTTCTTCAACTTGACATACTTGTCTCTATACCGTTTAGCTCGGTATGCAATCTTGTCATTCCGATCAGTTTCAGTTGACTTAGTATGACAGTTAGCAGCAATGTGTCCAGGCTTTCCACACCTATAGCAAAGACCTGATCTTGGGTTAGTATTGAAAGAGCTAACACCAAGCCTCTTCTTCTTCAACTGATCCAGCTTCATAGACATAAGAGCCATTTGAGTTTCAAGCTCCTCTGCCTCAGCATCAGCAAGATCAACCTCTGGTTCTTCAGGCTCAGTAACAGTATAGGCCTGCTGCACAGCTAGAGCCATGCCGGTGGAAGTCTTGTCAGTTTTCTTCCAGTTGATCAGTCTTGCAGCATTGTTCTCCTCATGATTCAACATTAAACCATACAAGGTTTGAAGAGTGTATGATTCAATGTTATTAGCAGCATTGACAGAGTTTGTCATATCAAGAAATTGTTAAGGAAGAGTGTCCAGAAATTTTTGAACAAGCTCTCCTTCTTCCTTCACAATGCCTACACTGATAAGATCATGGATAATAGTATTAAACCTATTATAGAGAGTGGTGATGTCTTCATTAGGACTTGAGAAGAAGTTTTCATACTTTCTTCTCATGTTGCTCTTTCTTTGCGACTTCACCTTAGGTGTGCCTTCATAGGTGACATAGGCTATCCCACATAGCCTTTGTTGTTGGCAATTTCATAATTGCATTCAGTATTTCTTTGGTAACAGCATTACCAATCACCTCCTTTGCTCTGGAGTCTAAACTGTACAACTGACGGTCAGTATCAGTCCATGTATGCTTCAGTTTAGGAATTGTTCTTGTGCTCTCAGGAGCATCATCAGTAGCTGCAACGGGTTCCACAGTTTGTGGAATGATAGGACCATCATTTAGCACAGTAAGCATCTCATGATGAATAGATTCGAGATACCATTGAGCTTTTAGCTTCCATTGATGGAAATCTTTTCCATCAAAGATAGGTACTCCCTTTCAAGACATAACTGGTGCAACTATGGTAGACATTTTGAATTTTTGAGTTTGGGAGGGATAGATATAGGGAATAGCTGCCAGGGTAATAGATCGACTAAATAATGATTTATTTAGTCTGCTCTGATACCAGTTGTTAGGTCACAACAACCCTGGTTTATATATATTTTAGATAGAATTTAGATTACTTAAGACAAATGATGTATTGAACACAAGATTATAGTCAAATGTAATATTCCACAAAGTGTGGCTTGTTGCGGAAAAACAAGACCACTTTACAATTACAGTATGTATGAATGAACATATAAATTGGTAAGTTCTCCTTTGCAAGATGATCTCTATTTATTATGATATAGAGATCTTACATAATGTGCAAAGGAGTAACCGAAGGACTAAGCTAGGAAAATGACTAAGATCAAGGGATTTGATCTTAGTCTGTTACGTAACTAAAAGTAACTCAGTCCTTCTACTCAGTATTGGTTTTCCAATACTGAGTACTGATACTGAGTGGCCAAACTCAGTATCACTCCTAAACTTAGCATATTTATTCTACTAATTATTCTAAGCTAGTCTAGGTTGTTTTGTGATCTTAAGATTCCAAAGGGGTAAGGCTTTTTGCCTTAACATAACCTTTTTTGTTAAACCTTTACTTTTGCATTATTTGATCTGTTTATTGCTTGGTTGATAAAATATTGACAACATTGAATTAATCTAGTAATTCTCCTGACTTTTTATACCTTTTGACCTAGTCAGCAACTCACTAGAAATAGGGGTCCGAGATTTGATACCAATAACTTAGGTGCAACTTAAAGTCTGATCTTTAGAGAAGAAATTCCTATGATTAGAAGGTCTCGGAAAGCCGGACCTAGTTAAGAATAATAAGCAGGAGTGTGGTTTTAAACAGGTTTCTTGAGAAGAAATTCCTAGAGATCATATTAGAATCATTGTAAGGTTTTGAGAGAAATCTAGTTCCTTAAATTCCTAGAACATGAATTAAATCGGTACTTCAAAACCAAACCTAGACCTAGACGGATTCGAATCATAGTGAATATCCTCCTTGATATTAAACCACTTCCTCTTTGTTTTCAGTCAATTGTTTACTTTAAAAATCAATTTTTAGCTTTATTAATCAATTTGCAAATACAAATGTTCCAAATGAAAACCCTTTTTAATTGTTTGTTCAGTTTAATTAATTGCTTTTATTCTACACAATCAGCTTAATTGTTCCCTGTGGAGACGAATATACCCGAACGTACTTACCTGAACTACATTGCTCACGATTAGGTCATACTTGCTTAAGAGTGTGGTAATCTAGGAAAGGTGTATTTAGGTGTTTATTTTATAACTAGGTTTTTCACATCAAGTTTTTGGCGCCGCTGCCGAGGAACAGTTGCGAGATTAGTAATTTAGAACTAATTGGTTAATCGATCATTGTCTAGGGATTTTTTTTGTAAACAAGTTATTTTAATCGTTTTTATTAATTGTTTGGTTTTTCATTTAAGTTGTTAAACTGTTGCGTTTTTACGATTTGCCTTAAGTTTTGCAGGTGTATGTCTCGTAGCTCTGATTCAGATCCGTTATCACCGTTTTCTGAACCAGAGAGACTTCTTCGCCAGCGACGTAGAGCGTTTTTAGCAGTGCAATACCTCCACTCAATCAACTTTCAAACTATCGAAAACCCAGTTTATGATATGGGATATCAAGAACCACCAGGGCCGCCACGAGAGCAGCCCATGTGGAATACTAGGCAAACAACACCAACTGGTCCTACTCCATCCATCACAGTTCCTGAATTGAATAATATCAATTTTGAAATAAAAGGACAGTTCATCAGTATGGTGTGGGATCTGAACTTTGATGGAAGACTATGCAATGATCCCAATAGACATCTAGAAAACTTTCTAGAGATTTGTGAACTGTTCAAGCAAAGAGATGTAACGATTGATGCTATGAGATTGAGATTGTTTCCCTTCAGCTTAGCTGGGGATGCAAAAGAATGGGTTAAATCGTTAGAGCCAGGCTCTATTACGACTTGGAATGAACTCCGAAGCCATTTTATTACTCGTTATTTTTCACCAGCTAAGGCTGATAAACTTAAAACTGATATTATGGCTTTTATGTAGGAGTCAGGTGAAAAGATAACGGGGGCCTAGGAAAGATTAAAAAGCTTACTACGGAAATGTCCCAACCAGGGGTTAGAGAAAAATAACATAGTACACATATTCTACAGGGGATTGGATCACACATCTCGTTCCCTCCTCGACTCCTCAAGTGGCGGACTATTCATGTACAAAACTCCAACTCAAGCTTATCAACTTCTTGAAGCCATCTCCATGAATAGTCTGGAATGGACATCCGACAAACGAGTCGGACAGAATCAGGCATCCCTAAAGGCAGTTGATGATCGACAACATGATGAAGTGGCCGCAATAAAGAACAACCAAGAGGTATTTGAGCGTAAATTAGTTAAAATAACTAGTTGTTTACATGCCATACATGTTGGGTGCGATATATGCAAAGGGCCACATCTGACAAAAGAATGCCAACAGCATCAACCGATGATGTCTGCAGAAGAAGAGTTGAACTACATCAACAATGGGTACCGAGGAAATTATGAAGGAGGAAATCAGGGGTACAACAACAATAATCAGGGGTACGACAAAAGAGGTTATAACAACAATAACCAAAATAATAACTACCCCCCGAGAAACGCGATCCCCCTTGTTTCCAACGTGATAACCAGACAAATCAACCACCTCGAGAGAATATTGCAGGTCAAGGGCAAAACTCATCAATGGAAATTATGCTCGAAAAGTATATGGAAAAATAAGACAAGAAAGTTGAAGAACAAGATCAAATTATCAGGAATCAACAAGCAGCTATTCATAGCTTAGAGAGGAATATGGGCAGGATGGCCGAAATTTTACAAGAACAGCCTCAAGGCAGCTTACCACCCCGTACACAAGATAATCCTAAACGGGGATTCGAGAATGTTAAAGCTATCACCACTCGAAGCGGTAAAACGGTAAGTTCACCTGTATTAATTACTAATGAAAATTCTATGATGTACAGGTTAATGAGGAGACCCGAGTTGATGAGGAGGAGATAGCTATGGAGAAGATTGAGACTCTAAAAGAACCGGAGAATGTAGAACCAAAGGAGACGAAAAAGTCCACTAAACCGAATGCAACGAACTTGTACACACCGAAGGTCCCTTTCCCGCAACGGTTGAGGAAAGAAAAGCTCAAAGAGAAATACGGTAAGTTCGTTGACATGATAAAACAGGTGCGCATTAACGTTCATTTAGTTGACATGTTAGCAGGTATGCCGAACTATGGGAAGTTCATCAAGGATTTAGTATTTAGCAAGACACTGACTGAGGAGGCGGCGTCAGCAATACTAAGTGAGGAATGCTCAGCTATCCTCCAACCGAACATGCCTCCAAAGAAAGGCGATCCAAAGATTTTTATTATCCCTTGTCTTATAGATAACCTACCACTATGTAATGCCTTAGCGGACTTAGGAGCCAACATCAATTTAATGCCCTTGTCGATGTACCTGAAATTAGGATTAACAGATATTAAACCGACTAAATGAGTGTTAGATTAGCGGACGTCCCAATAAAAGTTGAAAGATTCATATTCCCTGCTGATTTTGTTATCCTAGACATCCCGGAAGAACCAAATGTCCCTCTCATCTTAGGGAGACCCTTTCTGAACACTGTCAGTGCCATAATGTTGGTTGCTGAAAAACAACATAGTCTAGGTGTCGGGAATGTCCGAGTCACTTTCTCCATTGAGAAAGCGATGAGGCATACCTCTGTCTTTGATGATACATGCAATTTCATCGACATCATCAATGTGTGCATGGAGGAGGAAATTACTTCATTTCTCGACCTAGATTGCGATGACATCACTACATATGGTGATGTCACTCTAGACTCTCCCGAATCCATCCAAGATCTCTCAGAGCTCGAGGAACTACTTCGCCTTGACGAAGAGGATTCGGAAGAAGATGAAGTAGTTTTTGAGAAATTCGACCCTGACCAAAAACTTCGAATAAAAACATCTTTTGAGGACCCTCCATCTCTTCATTTAGAGTATGCATTCCTTCAGGGAGAATCTGACTTGCATGTAATCATCTCATCTGCTCTAGCTCCTCCTGAAAAAGAAAGTTCAATAAAAATTATAAAATCTCATAAAAAAGCTCTAGCGTGGAAAACCGCAGATATTCCGGGTATAAACCCTTCTTTTTGTACTCATAAAATTTTAATGGAAGAAAACTTTAAACCTAGTGTGCAGAGACAGAGGCGTTTAAATCCCAACATCAAGGAAGTCGTGAAGAAGGAAGTTCTTAAACTGCTTGATGCAGGGCTCATCTATCCTAAATATCGATAGTCCTTGGGTGAGTCCGGTCCAAGTGGTTCCGAAAAAAGGGGGAATGACAGTTGTGCGTAATGATAAGAACGAACTCGTTCCTACTCGTACTGTCACGGGATGACGAGTTTGCATTGATTACCGTAAACTCAACGAAGCCACCCGGAAGGATCACTTTCCTTTACCCTTCATCGATCAAATGTTGGAGAGATTGGCCGGGAACAACTTCTATTGTTTCTTGGATGGTTTCTCCGGCTACTTTCAAATCCTGATCGATCCCCAAGATCAGGAAACGACCACCTTCACATGTCCCTTCGGCACATTCGCATGTCAAAGGATGCCTTTCAGGTTGTGCAACGCTCCTGCAACATTTCAGCGATGCATGACCGCGATTTTCCAAGACATGATCGAGGACTGTATGGAAGTGTTCATGGATGATTTCTCAGTATTCGGAGACTCCTTCGAGTCATGTCTTTCTAGCTTAGAGCGAGTTCTCATTAGGTGCAAGGAATCAAATCTCGTGCTTAATTGGGAAAAGTTTCATTTCATGGTGCGCGAAAGCATCGTGTTAGGACACAAAATTTCAGCGAAGGGGATTGAGGTCGATAAATCAAAAATCGATGTCATCTCTAAATTACTTCCCCCTTCGAATGTTAAATCTGTGAGGAGTTTCTTAGGTCATGTGGGGTTTTATCATCGGTTCATCAAGGATTTTTCCAAGATAACCTGACCCATGACTCATCTTCTCGAGAAGGATACACCATTCGTGTTCACTCCCGAATGAGTGGAAGCATTCGATCTTCTCAAGAATCGACTCACAGAAAATCCTATCATGGTATCTCCCAGTTGGGAGTTACCATTCGAACTCATGTGCGATGCTAGTGATTTCGCACTCGGTGCAGTTTTGGGTCAGCGTATAAATACTCATTTCCAACCCATTTATTACGTGAACTGAACACTCACCGGTGCTCGGGCGAATTACACCACAACTGAAAAAGAACTCCTTGCAGTGGTTTTCACCTTTGACAAATTCCGTCCGTACCTTGTTTTATCCAAAACGATTGTCTATACGGATCACTCAGCATTGAAATATCTTTTCGCCAAGCAAGATGCAAAACCGCGTCTCATTCGTTGGATTCTTCTCCTACAAGAATTCGACATTGAGATAAAAGATAAAAAAAGGTGCGGAAAACCTTGCGGCAGATCATCTATCCCGATTTGAGAACCCTCACCTTGAGGAGTGCAATGAAGACGGGGTTCATGATGCATTTCCCGATGAATTTATCGAAGCGGTCAATGCTCTAAAAGACACCAACGATCCGTGGTTCGCTGATTTTGCAAATTATTTAGCGGCGGGTGTTCTTGTTAAAGGAGTGAACCATCCACAAAAAGGGAAATTCTTTTCTGATTTAAAACACTACGATTGGGATGCTCCACATCTTTTTCGGGACGGTCCCGATTTGATGCATTGGCGGTGTGTTTCCGGTGATGAAGCCCATGACATTCTCAACAAATGTCATAAGGGCCCCACCGGTGGACATTTCAGTCCAAACTATACTGCCTAGAAAGTTCTTGATGCGGGTTTCTATTGGCCAACGATTTTCAAAGATGCACAAGAATTGGTCAAAACCTGTGATGCATGCCAAAGAACCGGAAGCATCTCCAAATGGGATGAAATGCCACAACATGGCATCCAAGTTTGTGAGGTCTTCGACATCTGGGGCATTGACTTCATGGGTCCGTTCCCGAGTTCCCAAGGCAATAAATATATCCTTGTCGCTGTTGATTACGTCTCTAAATGGGTCGAGGCAAAAGCTCTTCCAACTAAGGACGCCCGAGTCATAATCAATTTTCTTAAATCTCTTTTCTGCCGGTTCGGTTTCCCGAGGGCACTAATTAGTGATCATGGAACACATTTTGCTAACCATCTTATGGAGAAAACTCTCCAACGATACGCTGTCCACCATCGTTTCTCGACCGCCATATCATCCACAAACTAGTGGTCAAGTCGAGAACACTAATCGTGCTTTAAAGAGAATTCTAGAGAAAACCATTGAGAAAAATCCCAAGTTGTGGTCTCAACTACTTGAAGATGTTCTTTGGGCATTCCGTACCGCATACAAAACTCCTATCGGCCATACTCCGTATCGGATGATTTACGGAAAAGCATGTCACCTTCCATTCGAGATCGAACACAAATCCTATTGGGCTATCAAAGAATGTGACTTGAGCATCATTCCCGTCGGAACCGAGCGTAACCATCAACTTAACCTTCTCAATGAACAGCGTTTTGAAGCGTATGAAAATTCGCGAATCTATAAGGAAAGAAGCAAATATTTACGTGATAAGAAATTAAAAACTCGTAAATGCTTCCAACCGGGTGACAAGGTCTTAATCTATCAATCCCGATATAAGTTTTCACCAGGAAAACTCAAATCAAAATGGGTGGGGCTGTATACCGTCCTAAAGCAACACCCATCGGGATATGTAGATCTCGTTACCGAAAACGGTCATTTCGGTGTTAACGCCCATCGCTTGAAGCATTATCATGAAGACGAAAATGAAGGCGTGACTGAGACGGAAGAGTTGTATTTCGCCATGATGGGAGAAAAGAAGTAAAAGAGCAATACCGAGTCAAACTCTAGACTCGTAAATCCATGAAGCGCTTCTCGGGAGGCAACCCGTGTTTAGTTGTTTTTCCCTTTCCTTTCTGCGTTTTATTTTAATATAAAAAATAAAATAAATAAAAAAGCAAAACATTTCGTCAATAACGTCACCAAACAGAACACCGAAATAGCTAAGACCCCCAAAATCGCGTTTTATAGATCGCTTAGGCCAGGTCCCATCTCCGCTCGAAATAGCGACGCTATCCTAGGATAGTGTCGCTATTTATCACGCACATAAATACTCCCCTTTCGTTCCAGAACAGAAAACGCATCAAAATCCCCTTTCTCCTCTCGCGATTTCGGCGACCAAAACCTCCCAAACCCCAAATCCGGGCACTAACCTCCGCTTTCTTCCATCTTTCTTCATCTCCATGGCATCTAAGGTTGGTATACTCCTCTTTTCTTCCATTAATCCATCTTTTAGGGTAGAAATCTTAGGTTTTTGTGGGTGTTCTTGCCAAATCCGAAAATTTTGAATGCTTGCTAGTTTCTTCCGATTTTTTCTTGATTAGTTGTTGATTTAAGCCATAGATTGTTAGTTAGTCGAATTGTTACTAAACCCTAGTATAAATTCCGAATTTTAGGGCTTAGATTTTCTTTTTTTTTTTTTAAATATGAACTAGGGCATTGTGGTGATAAAATTCCGAAAATTGGTTATGCTTTGATTATAAAATTGTTCACATTGTGTTAATGGTTCAAATTTGGTATGATTAATAGATATGCTTGTCAATTTTTCACATTGTGGTTAAATTTTTCTACATTGGGTTCAAGTTTTTGACAACTACAATACAAGCATATACATATTTTAGATTTTAATTATCAAAACTATCATTATAAGTGTTGAATAATGTCACATTTAGTTTAAAAACTAAGTGTGGGTAAGGAAAATTGGTAAGTTTTTACATAGTTTCACACTTAGTTTAACAACTAAGTGTGGGTACGGGAAATTGAAGATTAAATTAGAAAAAGTTTATCAATTCTTTATTTATTTTGAAACTTTTCTGTTAAATAACACTTCTAATGATTATTATTTTTTTAATTGTGATTAGCAGCGATCCACAAGAACTTCAACGAGGGCATCATCTTCTAGGGCATCCTCTTCTAGGGTTCCTCAACCTCAACCTCCACCTTCACCAACTCCATCATCATCCTCATCGGAGGATGAACTTGAGGTAGAATATGAGGAAGAATTTGAGTTGCCAATGGCACTGGATACAGATGGCTTTCCTTTGGTCCTAAAAGAAAATGAACTTCATCATGTGTTCGAGAAATTCGATAATATTCGCAACGAAATCACTAGAGCCATCTATGAACAGAGGAGAGACCGAATTATGCACAAGAAAGTGCATGCGGGCCGAACACCACAATGGGATGAACTCGCATCATTAGGAAAAGAGAGGGCTATTCGAGCCTATTTGACTAGGAAAGTTCGGGATAATGATGGGCACGTAATATTCACGTGCAATGCTTGGGAGGTCGCACTTACATTAAGCGAACCGATTTATGCCGAGCTTGTACTTGAGTTCCTTTCCACATACCACTTGAATCGCACCATCGCCAGCAACGATCCCGAAGCCGAATCCATTCACTACCGGGTAGCACATAAATGGGTTCATTGTTCGTTAGTTCAATTTGCGGTAAACTTGGGGCTTTACACCGTGGCCCAAACCGATAACCCCTATTTCCTCACCTACTTACGCCAGGGTGAATTTCTAGAAAACCGTAATGTCGAAAATATTTGGACCGCACTTGGCGAGGGGGTATGGAGTTCAAGGTACTCGAAAAGCAAACAACTTCGGAACAGTGAACACCGCTACCTATACCGTATGATCACCAACACCCTCAGACAAAGAAAAGATGGTGCTGAAAAGATGAACATAGCGAGCATTTGGCTTTTACATCAGTTGGTAAACCGGGATTGCTTCACAAACATCCCAATGGTCATTGCTTTGTTCTTGAATGGTCCCGCTCGATGACATAAAGGAAAAAGTTGCTTCGTAGGAGGCCAATACATTACTCGATTGGCAAAGTCCGCGGTGACTCTTACACCACAAGTGAGGGGGTCATTAACAAAGAAAGAGATGGGTTTCCTTGATTATAAACAAATGAATGGGATGGGGGTGATTCGGAATGCAACACATGGGGTAGAAGATGGTAGGTATGTGTGGGTGGATAACCCATCCACCGAAATTGCGAGAGGGGTTAGACAAAGGGAACTGGAGCAACTGCAAGAGCAGGAAGATGTAGAGATGTGGGAAATGGAGCCGCCAGTTATAGATCATGGTCATGGGCACCCCGGAGCATCCGGCTCCCAAGCAGGCCCGTCCTCATTTGACCCCTACCAGAACTTATATACTGATGTTCATGCTTTACAGGTAGACATGGCAGGGTTGAGGACCGATTTTGGCGGGATGCGGAAATACATGGATAGCATGACCCTACAACTTCAAAGGAACTACTATCAGGCCGAAAGGGCTCAGTCATACCACCATTGGCAAGCTCCCGCAACCCCAGCCGAAGCCCAAAACCCACTTCCATACTAGGGCCCGAGTTTGCTAGCTCCGCCGAACTTCCCGACCTACGATGACTGGTTCCAACAGTATGATCCTACACCGCCTCGCGATGGTCGCGATTATTGATCCATGTACTTGGTTGTCCTAGACTATTTTCAATTTGGTTGTACTTTTACTTTTATTTTTATTTTTCCTTTAGCAATAACTTAGTACTTTTGTCTTTTAAATTTTTTATGTTTGAACTATGTCACCGTTTTATTTGAGTTTTGTTCTAGTTATATTTTGATAGAATGTGATGAGCTTGGAACTGGATGGAGATGCTCGAAAATGGATCATGCATTTGGATGATAACAGTACTTGGAACACAAAAATTCAAAATACCTTCAGGGAGTACCGTTCCCTTTTGCCTTTTACTTTTTGGTTTATCATTTTTTCTATTTTTATTGCATTGAGGGCAATGCAATGTTTTAAGTGTGGGCATGAGGTGTGGTATCCACCACTTGTTGTTGTTCTTAGTAAATCATCTAAAAAAACGAACAAACCAGTTTAATCAGAATTTTTTTTTAGACACATCTCAACCTTAGAAAACAATTTTTGGACAATAGAGTTCACTTTAAAGGGCAAAATTTGTCGTAGCTTTTATGTGTCAATTTTTGTGGCTTTTCGCCGATCTAATTGTCTTTTTAACTCGTTAATTAAACCACTTCCTAATTTGGAAAATTTGAAATGTCTTGGAAACCTATTAAAATTGTCTTTTAGAAAATTAAGATTAGCAAAGCTAGCTCCCGATGACATTTAGTTGGATTAAGAGCTTTTAGTTTACGTGAATAAATTGCTAAATAATAATATAAATGAAAATTTTGAGAATCGGTGAGAATATTCATCCGGCCTTGTGCTCCCGACAAGTACGCTCGAGGGGTCCTTTAAACCTAGCATTATAAGGTCAACTGATCTGGACATGTTGGTCGAAAGTCGTTTACGCGGGTTCACAATGTAAGCTGAGGTTCGAATCGATTCTTGAATAAATACCTAATTAAATACTTAGGGAGAACAATTAGCCGACCTCGGGTTCCCAACAAGTATGCCTTAGGGGTCCTTTAAACCTAGCATTCTAAGGTCAACTGATCTGGACATGTTGGCTGAAAGTCTTTTACGCGGGTGCTCAATGAAAGTTGTGGTTCTCTCTTCCAAACAAAATAAATAAATAAATAAAGTTAGCAAACATGCAAAGCATGTATAAAAAGAAATGAAAAATAAATAAATAAAATAAATAAACATGCAAAGCATAAATAAATAAAGCAAATAAGCTTTGAAATGAATAAATAAACTAAATTCTCTTCTTTTAACCTTACTAGTTGGGTAATTTTCATAAATATGGTATTTATAGGTTATGCAAGGATGGATTAGGATCTAAGTTAAAAGTAGTATAATTAGCATAGTTATAAATTTGATTAGATTTGTGAAAAGTTAGCTAAATTTCTTACACAAACCTGGGCATAAAATATAGTGAGAAATATTAACTACTAAATGGACTAGGTTCTGAAAATTGTTGTACTTCTATGAATGAATAGAGATGAAGTGTCGATTGCATTATATTTTTATCTATCTGATTGAATAATTTTAATGATGACTTGCTTGAGGACAAGCAAAGTTCAAGTGTGGGCATGTTGATATTGGCAGATTTATACATACATTTATCTGCCAATATACCTATTTTTACATGTGTTTATCGATTAGAATATGATGTTATCACTCAAATTGCAGTTTCCATTGTATTTTGCAGGCTATAGAATAAAAAGTGACAAAAATGGGTCAAAACAGCAAAAGAAACGAAAGACTGCAGAAAAACCAGAAATAGCGTCGCTATCTCTAGATAGCGAGGCGATTTCCATCGCTATTTCCCAAACGCGAATTTTTAACCTTTAGCTATTTCGAGTTTCTGTTTGCACACGAAAAATCGAAGATAGCGACGCGATTGAAGGTAGCGACATGATTTTCGCGCGACTAGATAACTATTTAAACAAATTTGCAGATCTGAATTAAAGACTTTTGACCTAATTCGAGGGGCAGCCGATAACACCATTGGAGCACTCAAGATCGAGATTTCAAGCATCAAACATTGGTATTCTATCATCTTTGATTATTACTATGTTTATAATTATAATTCTTCACGTTTGTTTGATGATTTTTAGCATGTCTATGTGCTAATCATCTTATATTCGCTATGATTAGATGAAGCTTAGGTTTTAGGTTCGGATATTCTTAGGATTTTATGATGATTGTTTAAACACTTGTGTTTTACTAAAGAACCTTTTTGTTAAACCTTTACTTTTGCATTATTTGATCTGTTTATTGCTTGGTTGATAAAATATTGGCAACATTGAATTAATCTAGTAATTCCCCTGACTTTTCATACCTTTTGACCTAGTCAGCGACTCACTAGAAATAGGTGTCCAAGATTTGATACCAATAACTTAGGTGCAACTTAAAGTCTGATCTTTAGAGAAGAAATGTTAGGATTAGAAGGTCTCGGAAAGCCGGACCTAGTTAAGAATAACAAGCATGAGTGTGGTTTTAAACAAGTTTCTTGAGAAGAAATTCCTAGAGATCATATTAGAATCATTGTAAGGTTTTGAGAGAAATCTAGTTCCTTAACTTCCTAGAACATGAATTAAATCGGTACTTCAAAACCAAACCTAGACCTAGACGGATTCGGATCGTAGTGAATATCCTCCTTAATATTAAACCACTTCCTCTTTGTTTTCAGTCAATTGTTTACTTTAAAAATCAATTTTAGCTTTATTAATCAGTTTGCAAATACAAATGTTCCAAATGAAAACCCTTTTTAATTGTTTGTACAGTTTAATTAATTGGTTTTATTTTACACAATCAGCTTAATTGTTGCCTGTGGAGATGAATATACCCGAACGTACTTACCTGAACTATATTGCTCACGATTAGGTCATACTTGCCTAAGAGTGTGGTAATCTAGTAAGGGCGTATTTAGGTGTTTATTTTATAACTAGGTTTTTCATATCAGTTATTAATTTAATTATGTATTTAAGGCACAAATTTGTTTTTTTGTTGGCATGATTATATCTGAATTTGTTGTTACATATGGGGAATCAATTGCGAAGCAAACAAATCGAACAAAAGGGACTGCATAACTTTTCGGAAAAGATATATCGGTGTAATTTTCAGGTGTGCAATTACTACTTTACAGTTTGTTCAAACACTTGATTGTTCACTATACTCTTAATTTCTATAAATCACCATTTAAACCCCTTCTTAAATCACCAATTTGAAATTATCATTATTAATATATTATCTTAATTCCATACATTTCCAGTTTTGTTGTGCAGGGAATATTATTAAAAAGCAAAATTTTCAAAACCTCTGATCATACTTGCACAGCAGATGGTAAGTTATAATCTCCGTATTTTTGTACTCTTTTTATATGGTCTCTTAATGGAGATGGTAAAATTTACTACTGTAAATCATTTGTAACTTAATATACAATGAAAACAGGTAAGTGGTGACACAAAAAAAGGACTTTGCTACTGCTGCTAAACTTTCATCTGGGCCAAAACCTATTTTTGGTACACCATCTGGTCAACTGTATATTCTACACTATCTGTTAGCAGACCATCATCTATTGCTGTACAGAAGAGAAAACGAGCAAATAGTAAACGGGAGGTTGTATCTGAAGAGGAAACATCTGTTATGAAGGCAAGAGAGGCTGAACGGAATAGATTTGAGGAGAGAGAAATATTCACTTGATCTTTAAGCATTTATATGTTGGTATGCACCAAATCAGTTGAAGTTTTAGATGATGGTTGGGTCTGGTCGGGGTAACTCAAAACATATATCATGTCGTTGACTTTACATATACTTTTGTCAAATTAGTAATGTTGTAAACGGGTCAAAAGTATTACTCAAAACTGGTCAAATGGGTATTGTCTTAAACGGGTCAAAATGAAAAGTATGTTACATGCCTATATTGATCCAATCTTTAGAAAATCATATATAAAAACAGAATTATAGGAAAAAATAGGAAAATGTGTACGTAAAAACATCACTCTTTTTTTATTACAAAAAACAGAAAATTGGTCAAATATGTACTAACAGTTCAAATGGTATCGTACGAAACAGGTTAAACGAGTGAGAGATTCTTAGTACTGTTACAATTAATTTTGTTACAACTTTTTATATTATTATTATTACATTATTAATATTATTATTAACTACTACAAATATATACTAACTGATCATTATAACTCTGTGTCGACAATGAGTATTAGTATGTTGCCAGCATTTAAATTCGAAACACATTTGTGGTACCATTTCAGGTTGCTCCTGGAGTAACTTGAATAATCGGAATTCAGTTCTAAGATCTAAATACAATCAATCCATCTGTGTCATTGTTTGTAAATATTGACGCAAAATTTCAAAATTTTCAATGAATAAAGTATTTTTAATGAAGTTAAAGATAATTTAACAATATGAAAATATTATTAAAATTTCTATAAGCCACTCGTGATTCATCACGGGATATAAGCTAGTATAATATGAAAGTGTTGTATGAAAACAACCCAAATTTCTTATAGCCTCTCCCAAAATAAAAATAGATACCTATAACAAGAAACTGACAAACATGTCAAGTTACCCACATCATCTTTTTTTATAATTTTACCAAATCAACAACATATAACTAATCTTTTTAGAGTTAATTAAACAAATGGTCCTTTAAGATGATACCAGATTGCAAGTTTGGTCCTAAACTTTTAATTTCGACAAATGTAGTCCTTTATGTTTATCAATTTTGCACGTTTGGTCCTTTAGGACAAACGGTGTTAAATTTTTCTGTTAAGTGACCTCATGTGCAATGCACATAAGGGTATTTTTGTCTTTTAGCACTCCTTCATCTCTCGATTTCTTTCTCTGATTTCTTTTTTTCTTCTATCTCTTTGTTTTTCTTCCCTATTTCCTATTAAATCCATTTTTGTTGGATTTATGTGCACAGATAAGTACACATGTCAATGTGTCCAATGTTATAAGACACTAAAGGGTCACACCACTACACACTCAATAATGGACAACCGAATAAAGTAAGTTGTGTGTGGAATAATTAACTAGTTAAGTTAATTATAAAGCAGAGAATAAATAATAATAGTTAATTATTATTTGTGAGGATGGTTAAATATTAAGTTAAATATTTAACGGACAGTTCATTAATAGTCTATTAATTAACTAGTAAAAGTCCAAGGGTTTAAAGTGTTAATAGGAAGTTTAATTATGAGATTAATCATAATTAAACTCCAAGGACTTAACTGTGACATAAGTCCTTATAAATAAGGACTTAAGGTTAAGGGTTACACATTACAAGACCACAAAACCCTAATCTCCCCTCCTCTCTCTCTCTCTCGTCCGATCGGAAAGAACCCCAAAGGGGTTTTTCGGTTTTGCTTGTTCGTTCAATGAACGACACACACACACACACAAGCCTTTGTGTGATACTTTGTTGGTACAACGCGGTCTTGCAGCGTGTCCAGGTGGTGCAGTAGAGGTCGATCATTCTTTAGAAATCTAAAGGTAATGTTCTTAATCTTCTTTTTCTTGTGATCCCATTGTTAAGTAGAGATCCAGTATGTAAGATTCAAGTTCCGCCATGTGAATCAAACAAGGTTTTCCTACAGTAGTATCAGAGCTTCCTACTAGTCTCAATGAGATTCAGTGTAGTTTCTTTTCGTCTAGAAAAGAACCCTTGAAATTTCGAACCTAGCATGTGTTATTCAAGTTTTGAATGAACATTGGATTGAATAGGGTTCTAGATAAAAATAAATTAGGTTTCTTTTTCCTCCTTTGTTTTTTCCGATTTCGTACATACATATATATTAAGTTTTTTTTATCTAGAAAAGAACCATAGAACTTTCGAACCAAGCATGTGTTCTTCAAGTTTTGAATGAACATTGGATTGAATAGGGTTCAAGATAAAAAGAACTAGGTTTCTTTCTTTTTGTTTAGTAAAATAAAACCTAGTATGTTTGATCCAAGTATATTATTCAAAGTTCTTGAATAATTGGAATAAATAGGTTTTAAGACAAAATTAAGAAAGAGGTTATGTTAAATTTTTCGTTTAAAAGTTTAACATTTTATTTGTTTATTATTATTATTATTACACGAAATAATAAATATATATAAAACGGTAGTCGAAACCAAACCAACCGAGATTCGGTTGGGACTCGGATCGACGACCGAGTGGTCGACCAAAACCGAACCCACCGAGTTTCGGTTGGGTGGTGTTTCTTGGAGACCAAGATACTCTTTTGATTTTAGTCCAAGATATGGTCTACATCAAGAGATAGAATTATTATAAGTCAATCTATAAGTATTTTAGTTGACTAGATTATTTAATTTTTCGTCTAAATAATAATAATACGTTTAAACATTTAAAATAAACCTAATGATTTTAATAGTCTATTAAAATCAAGATAATTATGAAATTAAAGGGGAAATTGAAATCAGTTTATGGTAATTTAATTATTATCAGTTTAAATTTATTTAATTAGTATGACATAACCCAAAAAGAAGTGACATTGTGTTTATTTAAAAAAAATACGAATATTTTTATTATTTTTCAAAAATTAATAAAAATTTTATTTTTTAAATATACAAAACACAAAACCAAGTCTTTGGGGTAGAAGCCGTAGGAACATATCTTCTCAAATTGGCTTCAGGAAGAGTTTTGGAACTTAAATATTTTTATTATGTTCCTAGACTTATTAAGAATGTTATTTCTTTTGATTTACTTATAGACAGTGGTTTTTATTATGAGTTTTTTGGTAAAATAATTTCGTGTTTAAAAGATGATATTTTATTTTTTAAAGCAAATTCTCATAATGGTCTATACACGTTAAATCTAAATAACATAGAATGAGACATTTATCATATAAGTAAAAGATCCAAGAGTAACTTGAATCAAACTTATCTTTGGCATTGTCGTTTAGGTCATATAAACGAGACTCGCATAAAGAAGCTCCGCGATGATGGAATTCTAGAGCCATTTGATTTGGAATCATATGCAATATGCGAAGCTTGTTTATCTGGCAAGATGACAAAAGACCCTTTCAACCACTACAATGAAAGGGCAAGCGAGTTGTTAGGGATTGTTCACACAGATGTGTGTGGACCCTTTACTCCAGAGGCCAGAGGTGGATACCGCTACTTCATTACCTCTACTGACGACTTCAGTAGGTATGGTTACGTCTTTCTTATGAGACTAAAGTCTGAGAGCTTTGACAAGTTCAAAGAATATCAGACGGAAGTAGAGAACCAACTAGGAAAGAAAATAAAGTCACTTCGGTCGGACAGGGGAGGCGAGTATTTGAGCCAAGAGTTCGACGATCATTTGAAGGAATCTGGGATTGTTTCACAACTCACACCTCCGTATACACCCCATATGAATCGTGTATCAGAAAGGAGGAATCACACCTTGTTAGACATGGTACGATCAATGATGTGTCGTGCCCCACTACCACTATCATTTTTGGGACATGCACTCGAGACTGCAGCATTCACACTGAATAGGGTTCCGAGCAAGTCGGTAGAAAAGACTCTGTTCGAGCATTGGATGGGCAAAAAGCCAAAGTTGTCTTTTCTCAAGATTTGGGGTTGTGAAGCATACGTTAGACGTAACTTCACAGACAAACTTAACCCCAAGTCAGATAAGTGCATCTTCGTTGGATATCCAAGGGAAACCTTAGGATACTATTTCTATCATCAAGAAGAGAACAAAGTCTTTGTTGTTCGGAAAGGTGTCTTCTTCGAGGAGAAGTTTCTAGGAACTAAAACCCCAAGAAAAGAAATAGAACTTCAAGAAATTGAAGAGAATGAAGATCCACCTACGACTTCAGTCGAACCAGTGGTTCAACAGAGATTTGTTGATTCCCAACCAGACCCGCCGGTTGAGGAAGAAGAACACGCAATCCGCGTAGGTCAGGTAGACCACGCCAAGAACCAGATAGGTATCTTGGATTCATGATCGATGAAGATGATGGAAGTCTACTAGAACCATTAACCTACAGCGAAGCTGCTGACGGCATAGAGTCTGAAAGATGGCTCGAGGCTATGCAAGCAGAGATTCAATCCATGTATGACAACCAAGTCTGGGTGTTATCAGACTTGCCACCACAGTCACGTGTTGTTGGATGCAAGTGGGTTTTCAAGAAAAAAACTGACATGGATGGGAAAGTGCATACTTACAAAGCACGACTTGTCGCGAAGGGTTTCACGCAAACACATGGTGTGGATTATTCTGAAACCTACTCACCAGTCGCGATGCTTAAGTCTATAGAATTCTTATGGCCATGGTAGCATATTACGACTATGAGATATGGCAAATGGATGTTAAAACCGCCTTCCTTAACGGGGAGTTGAATGAGGACGTATTCATGACACAACCGGATGGTTTTACTGATCCAAAGAATCCTGATAAAATATGCAAATTGCTAAAATCCATTTATGGATTGAAGCAAGCATCTAGAAGTTGGAACTTACACTTTGACAAAAGAATCAAAGAATTTGGTTTTGTCAAGAGTGAGTTTGAGGCGTGTGTCTACACAAAATTCAGTGCGAACATAGTAATCTTTTTGGTCTTGTATGTCGACGACATACTGCTTATAGGAAACGATGTACCAACATTACAAGGAGTAAAATCCTGGTTAGGTAAATGTTTCCAGATGAAGGACTTGGGAGAAACCGCGTTTATACTAGGTCTAAAGATCTATACGGATAGATCTAGGCGGCTTATTGGACTTAATCAAAGTACATACATTGACAAAGTACTGAAAAGATTCAGTATGAGTGATTCCAAGAGAGGTTTCATTCCAATGATACATGGCATTACACTGAGTAAAGCTCAGAGTTCTACATCTAGCAAAGAACAAGCGAGGATGAGTTTGGTACCATATGTTTCGGCAATTGGATCAATCATGTATGCCATGTTATGTACTAGGCCTGATATTGCTTATTCCATAAGTCTTACGAGCAGATATCAAAAGAATCCTGGTGAGCCCCACTGGGTGGCTGTCATGAACATTCTCAAGTATTTGAGAAGGACGAAAGAAATGTTCTTGGTCTTTGGAGGTTTGTTGGAATAATTGCGTGTAACTGGTTACACAGATGCAAGCTTCCAAACCGACAGGGATGATTACAAATCTCAATCGGGATTTGTGTTCACACTTAACGGAGGAGCTATATCTTGGAAAAGTCAGAAACAAGATACGATAGCAGATTCGACTACATAGGCTGAGTACATTGCGGCAAATGATTCTGGAAAGGAAGCCATGTAGCTTAAGAATTTTATCCAGGATGTTAGAGTTATTGGCAGTATCTCTAGACCCATCGAAATATTCTGTGATAACATTCGAGCAATAGCGCAAGTTGTTGAGCCAAGAGGGCATCAAAAGACCAGGCATGTGCGCTATAAAATTTCACCTCATACGTGAGTATGTTAGAGAAGGTGATATTGTTATTAAGAAAATACCAACGGATGACAACCTTGCTGACCCCTTCACAAACCCACTAGCTGGATCAAAGCATGAGAAACATGCACACGCTATAGGCATGCAGTACCTAGATATTGGTAGCTAGTAATTTTGATTATGATCCATAGACATGTTTGAAATCGATACATTATGTAATAACATTTCGTGGGATTGAAATAGAAAGTTTTACGTAATATTTTCACATTGTCTATTCTTAAACATGTTTTTTAACCTATCCTTGATACGCAAAGTTTTGAGTATCTAAATGTCTGTGGTTGCTTGAATTTAGTGGGAGCTAGATTCAGGAGTTAACACCATTATGAATATTTATCTATTTCATAGTTATTGAATAGAGATACAAGTGTTGTTAAAATAAATATTCATAGATGTTTACAGAGTTTGCTAAACATTAGATGTGACCAAAAGATCGAGATTACTTCATGGTGCCCAAGCATAAGTAATTTCGAGTAGATGTCCTTTGACCTGAGACATTTGGTTTGAGACGCGATGACTTCTGATCTTTAGCATTTTATCTAACGTCGCACCGTAAAAGGGTGATCATAAGGAACTTGACTAAGACCGCGGAAGTCGTGGGCAAGATAACACAAATAGTCAAGATGTAATTTGCACCTTCTTTAATTAGAAGAGATAATTCATGGCCGCTCGACGATTAAGACTACTGAAATGCGTGGCCGCGCTCGGAGAATGATTAGATCATTTGGTAATCTGGTACTGCAGAAAGTCGAAATCAATGTTGAGAAAATTCGAGTATATAGAACAAGATCCCTGCTCCATGTCTATTACTCAAATTAAGAAATATCATGATGCGAAAGGAAAATCTGTTAGTGCTATTCATTTTATGAATATTATCTCTGGATGTAAGAGTTCTTATAACGTGGTTATCCTAAATGCCTGGCTAGGGACCGCTTTAGGCTAACGATGATCAGTAAGTGATACTTAACTTGCACAAGTGGGAGTCTGTTGGATTTATGTGCACAGATAAGTACATGTGTCATCGTGTCCGATGTTATAATACACTAAAGGGTCACACCACTACACACCCAATAATGGACAACCGAATAAAGTAAGTTGTGTGTGGAATAATTAACTAGTTAAGTTAATTATAAAGCAAAGAATAAATAATAATAGTTAATTATTATTTGTGAGGATGGTTAAATATTAAGTTAAATATTTAACGGACAGTTCATTAATAGTCTATTAATTAACTAGTAAAAGTCCAAGGGTTTAAAGTGTTAATAGGAAGTTTAATTATGAGATTAATCATAATTAAACTCCAAGGACTTAATTGTAACATAAGTCCATATGAATAAGGACTTAAGGTTAAGGGTTAAGGGGTATACATTACAACACCACAAAACCCTAATCTCCCCTCCTCTCTCTCTCGTCCGATCGGAAAGAACCACAAAGGGGTTTTTCGGTTTGCTTGTTCGTTCGACGAACGAAACACACACACACAGACACAAGCCTTTGTGTGATACTTTGTTGGTACAACGCGGTCTTGCAGCGTGTCCAGGTGGTGCAGTAGAGGTGGATCTGAAAAATCTTCTAATGAGATCGAATTCAAGCTAATTCATGATGATTTGTGAAAAGTTTGAAGATCAAAGTGTGTGTTCTTGAGAGAAAAGATGGAGATGGAGGGAAGGCTTTCTAAGAGTAATTCAATTCAAAATGAGGAAAGATTACAATAAACAAGGTTAGTTATCCTATATATACCTCCTAACACTAAACACCATTTTAACTAGTTAACTAAGGCTAATTACATCTCTAATGCTCAAAACTAGTCCTAACAATCTCCCCTTTTTTGAGCTTTAGCACCTGATCCCAGTCTTCCGTCTTCAGTTTCTTCTCATGGTCCGTAATGATATTTATAAACTCTCAGATGTGCTTCAAAATGGTTTGCTAAACAATGTTTAAATCTGAGTAGCCTGAGAAAATGTTTTCTGAATTTCAAGAACATAACATTGCAGAAATTTGGAAGTTTCAGATACTCAAAGAAAATATATATATATTTTTATTTTTTTTCATTGAATTTGTTGAATAAAGAAGACCTAATATATGAAGTTTTGCGAGGTGGAATTAGGAAGAATCTTCGAAGCCCATTGATAAAAATGTGTTGAATAATGATATATTCATATTTTGAATGAATCAATATATAACACATCTTATCATTGAAAACCTGACCGTTGTTGATTATTGTAGAAAGATGATCAAATCTTTTATCATTTAATCTCAATGACCATTGTTGATGACATAAAAGAACAGTCTCGTGTTTATCATCTGATCTCCCGACTGATGTTGATAACGTTGGAGTACAGTCATCAGATATTACATCATGATCAAACAGGGTAAACCGGGATCACATAGATTACCCGTTAACACAACAGTTACAAAAACTATGTGACCTATGTTCAGTGTTGGCTTAGATGTTAGCACTTGTAGGATTTCCATTCAATCATCGTGGAATACCAATAATTTTGGTATCACTATGAATGTCCCGACAATATCACCAAGATATGTTGGGTAGTATGCCTATGTCCTATAAGTGTTTATTTCGGTTCTAGACTCAATTAGTGGACAATAGAAGGCGAGGACTGGAGAGACTTGTCCTCTTATTCAATATCAACAATCTCCAAGTGAGATGTCGAAAGCATATGAGCTAGTCTCCGTGAAAATGAAACAAGTACTTTTTAAGAAATACTTGAGTGGCTGGGGGGTTGTGCATTGCATCACTGGGTCCATGATGTCTTTTTCAATATCAGAGAGCAGCATATGCAATCTGATAGAGACGTGGCGACCCGGCTTTTAATCGGTTTGGTAAGGGTTTTTCGTTTTCTTTAACCCTGTCACACCCTCCTCACTCAAGCTTACTTTTTAAAATTTTCAACTACGCCCTCATTTAATTTTACCATGTATTTAGCTGAATTGCACCGCATACTTCATTCCCCCTCTCAAATTTTATTTCAGCGCACCCCAATCAAGATCTCGTGATACTTGATACTGCTCACTTAGACCTATGAACTCTCACACTATGTCTTACGTTGTAGGTGGCTCCTCGGGAAGATCATGCCGGTTATAGCAGATCATAGGAGTTATTTGAGAGTGAACTATAACGCTCATGTGCAATTGATCAGCATTTAGGATGTTACGTTGTAAGAATGATTCACATGGATTTTTCATCGGAAATGTATGTGTTTCCGGCATAAGTTGTTGCCTTAAAGATAGAAAAGTTGAGGCACAACAACTTGAACAATTTAGGTAATACCGGACTCACATAGAGTATCCGTTAACACACCGTATGAATTGGTAGTCGTTTGCACAACCGTTGATTCAAATGTGTGACATGCATTTAGAGTTGGCGCAATTTTAGCTCTAGTAGGATTTCCACTCAATCCTCGTGAAGCACCAGATTGTGATGCCACTATGAGTGTTCCGATGAATTCACGGAGATTCATTTTCAATAATGTATGTGTCCTAAATTGGAAATATTTGACGGTGAGATCTAGACACACTGTGCATTAAAATGAGACGTAACTCGGGGCCAGAGGTTAATGATTTCAATACCAACATACTCTGAATGAGTAGTCGATAGAATATGTGCTACGTCCCCTTACGAATTGAAACAAATTCCTGTTGAGAGGTATCTGAGTGGTTGGTGGTGGAGTGCAGATGCTTAACTGGGCCAGTTAAGTCTGGTGAAACATTCAACACATGAATGATCACATTTTTATGAGGTTGCCCCGTTTGTTGGCTATTTGGATGCACTCAAAGGTGTGTTTTCTTGATATTATCATGTTTTCACATCACCTTGCACTCACCTAAATCTATACCCTAGACTTATACCCTCACATTTACCAATCGGCTAAAAAGTATTTCCCTTGGAAGGTAAGGTCGGTTCTGGCAAACCATGGGAAGGTATTGTCTTTTGAAAAGATTTATCATTTAATTATTCAATCAGGTATAAAAGTGTTGATTTTTATAGTTTCTCCCCCTTGAAATACTAATTCTCCCCCTAGAATTATTATTTCTCCCCCTCGACAAATCAAAGAAAGTGAAAATTTTGTAGTTCAGAAGTATACCTTTAATAGTAGTAGAGGAATAGAGAAGAGGTTTTGCTGTTAAGTGCTTACTGGATACGAACGGGTTCTAAACATAGTTGATTAGAAACCATTCATCATTGAGAACTGGGTTTCAAGCTAAAGTACTTGAAAGCCATTAAACGATTAGGAACGGGTTATACACTGATGTGTGCATATGCCATTTACGTTGAAATGCGAGTTTTACACTGAATTGCGTATAAGTCATTCTCCTACAAAAACAAATCATACAACTTTTGGTACCCATTTTTGTTTGGGTCCGACAGTGTTAGCGTGGAATGAAACCATCGATAAGTTGTATCGATTTAATTTAAAGATGTAGAATTCCAAGAAAAACTGAAATTTGATGTTTCACTTTCAAATAATTTCCGAGGAATTATTTGAGATTTTGGAGTTTTAGGAACCCATATTTCTTTTAAGATCGTTGGTGTTTTAGGAGTTGTTTTTGGCATTTGATTAAAAGTTGATATAGGTGCCAATGAAAGTAAATCTTTTCTTGAGTATCTTAAAGATTTAGTTTTGGAAAAGATATTCTTTGAAGGAGTAGAATGTTTCAACACGGTTGTTGTTTTAGTCTTATCCATCTGAGAATCCTTAAGTCTATACTACCTTAGGACCTGTCTTGCTGTGGAAGCAGTTTTATTTGGAGTTTTAGGTGCGGAATTTCCACTATTAACTTGTTTGAGAGCATTCAATTTCTTATCAGAGTTTAGTCGGACCGTGGGTCTCCTAGGCTTAGGCTGAAGGATTTATGTGCACAGATAAGTACACCGTGTCCAATGTTATAAGACACTAAAGGGTCACACCACTACACACCCAATAATGGACAACCGAATAAAGTAAGTTGTGTGGAATAATTAACTAGTTAAGTTAATTATAAAGAAGATAACAAATGATAATAAGTTAATTATAATTTATGAGGATGGTTAAATATTAGGTTAAGTATTTAACGGACAGTTAATTAATAGTTAATTAATTAACTAGTAAAAGTCCAAGGGTTTAAAGTGTTAATAGGAAGTTTAATTATGAGATTAATCATAATTAAACTCCAAGGACTAAACCGTAACATCTAGCCTTATAAATAAAGGGCTTGTGTAAGGGTTTAGAGGCTAATCACTTTACACACCAAAAACCCTAAACCCCCTCTCCTCTCTCTCGGCCGAAGTCGACCGAACCACAAACCCTATAAGGTTTCGGTCCTTGGTGTTCGTCGAACACAACACACACACACACACAAGTTCTTGTGTGATACTTTGTTGGTACAACGCGGTCTTGCAGCGTGTCCAGGTGGTGCAGTAGAGGTGGGTCACTTCTTTAGCTATCTAAAGGTAATGTTCATCATCTTCTCTTTCTCATGATCTCATTGACTACTAGATATCCAGTAATGTGGTATTCAAGTTCCGCCATGTGAATACTACAAGGTTTTCCTACAGTGGTATCAGAGCTTTCTACTAATCTCAATGAGATTCGATGGAGTTTCTTTTTCATCTAGAAAAGAACCCTAGAATTTTCGGCCAAGAACGTTGTTCAAGTTTATGAACAATTGGTTTGAATAGGGTTCTAGATAAAAAGAAATTAGGCTTCTTTTTCCTTCTTGCTTTTTCCGATTTCGTAAATATATATATATATATATTATATTAAGTTTTTTTTTATCTTAGAAAGAACCCTAGAAATTTTAATCCAAGAAAATTGTTCAAGTTTTGAATAATTGGGTTGAATAGGTTTCAAGATAAAAAGAATTAGGTTTCTTTTCTTGTCTAGTAAAAACCCTAGAAAAATTAGTCCAAGAATATAATAACCAAGATCATGGTAGATTATTGGACAAATTAGGCTTTAGACAAATTAAGGAAAGTTGTGTTATTCTTAGTATTAGAATAACACATTTATTTATTTGTTATTACTAGTATTATTATTGTAATTTTTGGTATTATTAAAATAAAAGGGATAGGTTTCGGTCGAACCAAGCAAGACCGAGTTCCGGTCGAGCATGGTTCGGACGAACGGGCCGAACGGACGAACCGAACCGAGCCACGGTTCGGTCTTCGTTTAATCAATCCAGTTTTTGCCTCGTTGTGTATTTCATCCAGTTTCGTTAACCTAAGGCTCAGTGTCGGGCACATAGGGTACACGGGATCAAATCGGATGTTAAAAAGTTTACTTTTTGACAAATTTCATTATTTATTCGTTTATTATAATAATAAGTATTAACATTTAAAATAAACCTAATGATTTTAAACAGTTAGTTTAAGATCAAGATAATTATGAAATTAAGGAGGAAATAAGAAACCAGTTTATGGGTAATTTAATAATTATCAATTTGGTAATTTAAATTATCAGTTTATTTAATTAATTAGAATGCAATAACCCAATAGAAATGATATTGTGTTTACTTTAATTTTTCCGAATTATTTTTTATTTTTCGGAAATATTTATAAAGTTTTATTTTTTTAAAATACACAAAACACAAAAACAAGTCTTTGGGGTTATGGCATGGCAATTTTTCGAAATTGCAGGTATTATTTATTTTCTTTTTTTTCGTTTATTTATTATAATATGAAATAATAAGGTGGTGATTATAAACAGTTTTTTTAGAAAACCAAGATTTAATTATAAGATGCTAATTATAAACAGTTTGTTTAGAAAACCAAGGTATAAATTAATATAATGGTAATTATAAACAGTTTGTTTAGAAAACCAGGTTTTAAAATTAATAATGGTAAAGTAAACAGTTTGTTTATAAACCAAGTTTTATAAAAGATAAATTAAAAGTGGAATTTATAAACAGTTAGTTTACAAAACCAAGTAATTAAAAACTGGCTAACTTTTTCGAACAAAGGAAAATCCTTTTTAGAAAATCTTAGATCAGAGTGCAACCCACCTAATGGAACACCTCACTTGTTAAACGATATTCACATTGTAAGGACAAAGAACCTTAGATGTGGATTCAAATCATTGCGAGTGTTAGGGTGCGTAGGGTCTTGTGATAATCGGGAGTCCCGGCGCAAGGCATCGCACTGTCTTAGGTGGTACGATCTATTTTGGTGATAACGGTAGTCCCAGCCCAAAATGAACTAGAGGGATTAAAACATGTACAAGTTTGTTGTTCAACTTGATATCCCGAGGATCTAGGAATCGTTTCTAGTCTACAGGCGATCGGTATGGCTATACCTACCAGATATAGCGTGCCTCTAATGGGAAGTGCCCAAACCTTGCATTAGAGGGCGTGAAATATAGGTCCTAGTCTAACTATTATTATTAAAAGGTATTAATGTTAGAAGTTATTTATTTTATCTAATCTTACTAACCGTTTGTTGTTTTTCTTATAGATGTCTGTACCGTCAGAAATTCTGTTTTACTCACCAAACGAATCGCGAAAGTTCATCACTGGAAAATGGAAGCTTACTGGTCTGAACTGTAGGGTTTCACGTGACACTGATCGACCACTTGGGTCAACCTCCTAGTAAACTTGGTTCGACCATACTGACCAAGAACATGAACTTGTTCTTGACCGGTTAAAACCAACTAGCTGATTTAATCCCTAAATGCGGAACTGGGATTAAACCTAATCCTTAAACCCTAAAGGATTGGGATGTTGGAGAACTAGATTAGGTTAACAAGAAAGAAACCTTGTACGAAGAACTCGAACACACACGTACTTGTGTGTTCGTCGACCATCAACCAAAGAACCCTAGGGTTCTTTGGTCGAAATTCGTCCAAGAGGGAGAAGGGAGAAAAGGGTTTCCCAAAACATACCTTGTTGATTGCTTAAGATAGATCCACTGATGATGAACAAGACGAGCGATCTTCTAGTTGATCTAAACAATGAACTTGGATCTTCAAGACTTGAAGAACACGAAGAACACGAAGAACGAAGAAACTAGGAGGAGAGGAGGAAGTATTTTCGTGAGGTGTGTAAGGGGTTTTAGGGTTACCCTAAGCCTCATATTTATATACAAATAAGTTACGCTTAGAACCCTTCTAGTTTAATTAATATTAGAACTTTAATTAAACTTCCTTTTAACACTTCCATCCCTTATAGTTTAACTAGATTATTATTGTTGCACTTAACTACTAAATGTCAAGTACTAACACACACTACAAGAAAAATGGGTATTTGTGAAGGCACAAAACCGTCCCAAATACTCAAAAAACCGTGCCAAATAGTATTTGGCACAGGGTTGGCACGGTTTTGCTCCGTCCTAAATATGAGGGTGCCAAATGTATTTGGGTCGGTGCAAAACGGTGCCAAATAGCATTTGGCACGATGTTTGGGACGGTTTACACTTTTGTGCCATTAAAACGAGTAATTGGCAAGGTTAATGATTTAAGTGTGCCAATTGGGCAATTGGAACGAGTATTTATAAAGCGTGTCAAATGCGCATTTGGCACGTTAGGTTAGCACCCGTGCCAAAAGTGTATTTGGCACTGTTGATTAAATGACGTGCCAAAAGGGTACTTGGCACTGATTGATAGTAACGGTCCCAAATACCTATTTGGAACGGTTCGTTAAAACCGTGCCAATTTGACATTTGTGACAACTAAGCTCGTGTGTGCCAAAAGTATTTGGTACGCTTCTTCTCCCGTGCCAAAATTAGTTGGCACTATTAGAGTAGTCGACCCAAATACGTATTTGGAACGGTATGAAAAAGTAGTGCCAATTAGACATTTGGCAAGGTTTAGTTAACATGTCCCAATTAGACAATTGACACTAATATTATGAAATATACATAAACTAATACATGTAAAAGCAAAATAAATCCATTTCACCAAAAAAAGTTAAACATAATTGTAAATACACGTTCTCTAAAGTTAAGTTGAAATCAACACTCAAATCCGATAACATAATGTACCAAGAAAAAATTACTAACATATAATAAAATAAGAAACAAACGTGTCAAATGGATTAAACAAATGTCAACTTCAATTCAACAAATGTCTTGGATCCCCTAGATACACAGATTCATGTATTAGTAATGCGAACGAAACTTGTCAAATGGATTAAAAGTATCTAAAGTGTTGAACTATTTATCGGAAAGAAATTGCCACTTACTTTGTAAAATTATCTAAACTTCCTCCACAAATAATCTTAGTTTAACTTGGATTGGAAGGAGTTTGGACCTACAATATAAAACAATAAAAAAATGGCATACACATACATGGAAATGCGTGACAATATTAATACATTTAACATACATGAATTAGAGGTACCTGCCCAACACTTGATCCAGATTTATGTGTGTTATCAGATGGAGACGAATCTGGACACAACCCTCCAAGCACCATTATGCATTGCATACGCTCTATTTTATCCAAAAGTTGTACTTGGTTTTCTTCATAACGAGAAAGTCTTTCTGCAACTCGGGCTTCTAACTGCGCCTCTACTTGTGCCTCAATCATCTTTTTTATTTCATCAGGGAAAGAAGTAGTATTCATGGAAGATGTGTGAGCCCCAAATATATCACGAGGTGATGGTCCTGTACCAAATGTCCGTACACGCCCATGTCCATCACGTCCCAAAAGATCAATGAAAACTTTTTCTTTGAGTGCATCTTTGTGTTCTGATTGTGGTATCTCATTCAACTTTTCATTCATCCTTTCCTAAAAAATAAATAAATAAATAAATAAATAAAAAACATTCCAATACATTTAGTGCAGTTATATGAAATTAATATTTAATTTACTTACAACCAATTCCTTCGTATCATCATCAGGTATTGTACCATCATTTCTACTACGTGTTTTAAAAAACACTTCAGCACGAGAGGTATCTTCATTGTTAGCTTTCATCTAAATACACAATTTTATGTACATATAGATAGTATCCCAAATATTGAATCATAAAATAAACTAAAACAAAACGAAATTTATTTACACATATTTAACTTATACCTCTTCACGGATGTTCGCATGCGATGTCCTTCCGGTCCTAGGTAAAAACTCTAGTTGACTACGATTTTTAGCATTTCTGATAGATTGTGCCTAAACAAGAAAACCATGTTGATATTAAAAACTTAATGAAATATAAACCTAAAGGAGTTAAACTAAGTGCTTTAACTAAAAACAAAACAAGTTACATACTTAAACGGGTCGAACGAGATTTTACTAATTCAAAGTACATACCTGAACGTCCTCACGCTGCCAATAATTCACTAATTTTTGCCACTTATCAGGATCTACTCGACTATCGGTTGGTGGAACCGATAATTTTATTGGATCATCCTTGAATGGGGTAAAATATCTGCTTTTTACTCTACTTTTCCACTTTTTCCAATGACCGCCAATCAGTTTCAAACAATTCTCTTTAAAATCTTCTGTGGCATCTATTTTATGCTATAATATAAAGAAAAAAAAACAAGAATATGTTGGAGAAACAAAGAATATGTAATAAACGGGTCATTTTGACCCATTTAGTTATATGATTGGATCGATATGGATTATGTTTAAAAAAAATTCAAAAAAATGTTTAAAAATCACTAAAAATAAAAACATCTTTCATCAGAGATATTTTTTATTTTTTCAGATTTTTTTGACTTTTTTTGAATTTTTTTACTAATCCATTAAGTTATAAATGGGTCGATATGGATTATGTTTAAAACAAATTAAAAAAAATGTTTAAAAATCACTAAAAATAAAAACATCTTATATCAGAGATATTTTTTTATTTTTTCAGATTTTTTCGAATTTGTTTGAATTTTTTTACTAATCCATTAAGTTATAAATGGGTCGATATGGATTATGTTTAAAAAAAATTCAAAAAAATGTTTAAAATCATTAAAAATAAAAACATCTCATATCAGAGATATTTTCTTATTTTTTCAGATTTTTTCGAATTGTTTTGAATTTTTTTACTAATCCATTAAGTTATAAATGGGTCAATATGGATTATGTTTAAATAAAAATTCAAAAAAATGATTAAAAATCCCTGAAAATAATAACATCTCATATCAGAGATATTTCTTATTTTTTCAGATTTTTTTGAATTTTTTTACTAATCCATTAACTTATAAAAGGGTCAATATGGATTATGTTTAAATAAAAAATCAAAAAAATGATTAAAAATCCCTAAAATAATTACATCTTATACCAGGGATAATTTTTATTTTTTCAGATTTTTTTGAATTGTTTTGAATTTTTTTTACTAATCCATTTAGTTAAGATATAATACCTGAACTTCTTTCCACATTATTTCAAGATTAGTAATAGGCATCAACTTCCATGAAACAACATCAAGAGGAGCACGGGCCCCACACTTTGCAATTTCTCCTAGTAAATTCGCGACATCGGTACTTGAATCTCCGATAGGCTGCATAAGTGTATTGAAAATAATCAGAATTTTCCCCTTTCCTTGGTAACCTATTGCTGGTCCTCGACCCTTCTTACGAGTAACATTAGGCGTGCTAGAAGCTGTAGAAAATTCAATTATAACATAAATATCAAATGTAAAGATAGTAAAAATATTTTATATAAACAAAATCTAACATTTATATTTAAGGCTACATGACATCATCAAATACTTACGAGATCCACTCAGAGTTAAAGGAGTGTCATCAGACCCATTTTCTTGTTGTCCCAGATCTACTTATGATGGTTGATCATGACTCAATTCAGTTGTTGGTTCCAAAGGAGACTGGGTAGAGGCATCAATGGTGTCATCCTCAAGTTCATTAACACCTTCATTGGACCTAGGCATTTCTGACATGAAAGTGTAGGAGTGTCGTCTCTTTTTACCCGCCATAGTAAATCTGCACACAAAAAAAAAACATCAGTGACATTTTAGTGTAATTATTAAGCAACAAAAATAATTGAAAATAAACACGACACGAAAAAGAAACTATACCTGATACTAATTGAGCACTTTTAGTTAAACTAGTAGGCTTACATCTAATATTTTATCTCGAGCATATTTACATATGTATCTAATATGTTATATGATGGCATACATCTACCAATTGGCTTAGATTTTATAAATTACTCAGCTAACAAAAAACGAGCTTAAATTCAAACATGTTATCTGATTCAACCTTGTAAATAAATATCAAACCCCAAAAAATTAGTTATTCGTATGAGTAAATTTCGAGCAGCAAAACTCATGTAAGAAAAGAAATCATATTTAACATTATACACAAAACAGATATATCTACATACTTGAAACATCAAAATCATCAAATCACCAGATATATCTCTTACATTTATTGTTAATTGTTCTTTGATACTCAATTTATTTTCAGTTGTAATCCTAAGTAGTTAAATTATGAATGCGTGTTGATTTTATTATCTTTAATTGCAGGTTCCATCTAAACAAAAATAATAATCTTGAGCAGTAAATTTGACAAACAAAAAATGAAGTAATTATTAACAAAAACAATTTGACAAACAATTGGCTTACAACTAATATGCTATCCAAGTAAACAAAAAACATCGATTGAGTATTGACAAACGAAGTAATAACAGATAATATATAAATTAAGGGAATACCTTCAGCCAACTTCTCAAGATTGAGTACGAAAGAGTTAGCATCAGCAGCAACGAATGTTAACTGTGAGACAAAATTAAGTTTACTAAAACCCATGTGATATCCGCTAATTTCGTGTTTCGTGGGGGTTTTCTGAAGAGTGGGGGTTTAGGGCTTTGGGGTATGATATCGTGGGGGTGTGAAGAAGCAATTTTATATATTAATATAACAATTATTATTCATTATATGCATTAAAGATATGGATGCCTAATGTTACGAGTTGTGATTTAAATTTTCTTAATTCATTAAATGCTCTAACAATATTTAAGAAATGAGACGAGGGAAGTAAAGTTCCTTAAATTGGTCTTTGTTAAATTCATTAAGTTTTTTTTTTTTTTTTTGTTAAATACGACCATATTATTAAATTCATTATAACATGTAAATTAAGGTTTTCCAAAGAAGTCCCTAATGATTTACATAGTGCATAAGAAAATAGCAAATGTGTTGGCTAAAAAATAAGCATTCTTAATATAGAAAGACCCTAAATGCAGGGGCGTCTCCAAGATTTTGAGGGCCCCGTGTGAAAACACGAAAATGGACATATATATATATATATATATATATATATATATATATATATATATATATATATATATATATATATATATATATATATAAATTGGGCGGCCCTGTGCGGCTGCATCTCCTGCACCTCCTCAAAGACACATCTGCCAAAATGCATTATGCTACTTCTGTGCATATTTTATTGTCGGCATTTCTATTTGGCTTTATCTCAAAATAATTATATACTCCTAAGTTTATACCAATCAAAAACATTTAAGTTGAAAAGAAAAAATTTGATTGGTAACATATTATAATTAACATACTTTTTCTAAACTATATTTTTTATCTAGTTGACAATAATATTTGGGCGTAGGGAGTATATAGTAAAAATAAAAGATGGCTCACTTAATTAATCGTTTTCTTAATTATACACATGAACACTATATGAAGATCATGGTGTATGAAGATCATGGTGCCTCATCATACCATATGAAAGATTGATCATGCACATTTTAACTCATCAAATGAGTTGATTGCAAGTATTTAAATGGTTATAAATTAAAAACCTCAAAAACCAATAGTATTGTAATCCGGTTTAACCGGTACGATCATTTATAAAGCATCGGCCGGTTCGATTCAAAATCCGGGTTCTAAAACATCTATACACCACATTTAACATGATTGAAAATTGTTGTTTTATTTCCACTTCAATAGAACCATGTTAAAACTTGAATAAGTGGAGTTGTACAAAGGACTCTTTCGGACGTAACCAAAATTCAAAAAGTGATTCTCCTATGTACAAAAGACTAACTTTAACCAGTTTATTTTAATTTCATGTCATATATGAGTTTGGAAACGATTCATGTGCAAACCGAAACAACTTTTCATAATCACAATTCACATATGTTGATGAAAGTTTCATGTGTGTTTCTCTACGGTGGTACATTTTGTTGGTGTGGCAGGGTACATTAAGCACTTGATTTATGCTCTCATTCAACCAGTTAATAATTATATGATCACCTACACATCAACCCCTTATTTTAGTCTTGTCCTCCAAAACGTATAATTACTTGTACAAACCTTTTAGCCCCAAGCACAAGTATATTTGATAAAGTAGGTCAGATTTCATAACAATGAAATTATACAAATCAAATCAGTAACAAAAGTCCTTCATTTATTATATACATATAGCAAGTATGCGACAAAATGAGCAACGCTCAAGTTTATTGATTTTCTCACACGCTTGAATTAGCCTGCGTGTACAGGGGTGTCTCCGAAATTTTGAAGGCCCTATGCTAAAACACAAAAATGGGCCCCTGAATACAAGATTTTTATAAAAAATTGGACTTTCTAGTATTTGTTTTATATTAAATTATTAAGTTGGCTTAAATTTTAATATTACATATATAAGATATATATAAAAATTGAGCCCCTATAAAATATGTACCTTATGCGGCTGCACCTCCTCAAAAACACCCATGTGCGTGTATTAATCATTCACTCTAATAAGAACACGTAAAAACACAAAATGGATATATAACCATTCACTCTAATAAAATTAGTTATAGAACAATAAAAATAATATATAATCATTTGGCACTACTTTTAAACCCTGTCCTAAATACTTGATTATTTGGCATGGCTATCTACACACAGTGCCAAATACTTAGATATTTGGCATAATATTTCATATCCGCCCCAAATACTTGTTTATTTGGCACGCATATTTATAGACCGTACCCAATACTTAATTATTTAGCACAGGATTTAGCATCCGTCCCAAATACGTTATTAATTGGCATAACTTTTTACGGACAGTGCCAAATACTTCATTATTTGGCACAACTTTTTAAATCCGTACCAAATACATAGTTATTCGGCACGTCTTTTTGAATGTGTGCCAAAAACAAATTTATTTGGGACCACTTTTGGAAACGGTGCCAAATACGTTCGCTTTTGGCACCATTTTTTTTAACCGTTCCTAATAATTCGTTATTCGTCACGGTGATAAAAAGTGAGCCAAATACCCGTATTTGGCACCGTTTTTTTCCCTCTTCCAAAAACGTTGGTGCCAAAAAGCCCTTTTTCTTGTAGTGACACTAATAATTCGGTACCCATATACACGAATTATATACTTGTATTTATACTTTTAATAGTTAATTATATAATAACCTTTATATAATTTATACAACAATATTATCCAATTGCTATATAATTCAATAGCCTTAAATCATATCATGGATAATCTATAATTAACACATTGTATATTTACTCAACTAGTAAATGTACAACTACTTGTATTAATTAGTTAGTTAAACTAATCTAGTAATAAGTTAAACTTAACTTAATACTTAACGGATTCATAATGACTATTATGAATCATTCCTCTTCGTAGTACCATTGCTTATCTTGCTCGTATTACATGTACTCACCGGTGTGACCCTTAAGTGTTTCGTAGGTATGGATGTATCATCATAGGTTATCTGACTGTGCACATAATTCCTTCACGAACTACAAAGTTTGGAAAGTGCACTTTAGGAGTTACCTAAAAGCACAGAATCTACTGTACGTGATAGACGAGGTGCCCAAGGGACAACCAGGGCAAGATGCCCAGGATGATGAGCTTGACGCTTATTATCAGTATCTGGCAGATGAACCACAAGTTATGTCGATTCTTATTCTTACTTCATTATCAGAGCTTACTGATAATCTACGTAAGAAACCATGCTATGAGTTTGTCCAGTATCTTGAGGACACGTTTAAAGATAGTACTGAAGATAGCAAGCAATTCATTTTACAAGAAATCATTTCGTCGAAAATGAAAGATGATCAACCACTGAGTGACCACCTTATCAACATAAGGAGGTTACTAGATTGTCTCACCCTAGTTACTGGCACATCAAATGAGCATGAACAAGTCTTGTTCTTGTTTTGATCTCTCACTCAGTACTATCAGGACAAGGTAGTACGTATGATTGGGAATTTTGATTTGAGTGTCGCAGGTCTACACGAGAATCTCTTGTGTATACGCGATGTTCAAAGGCTGGAGAAAGAATCTCTCCCTGAGATTCAGCAGGGTGAGTTCTATGATTGGTTGAATGACTTTGCTGATTTTTGTTGCCCAACTTGTGGCAGCAAGGATATTTGCGAGCACACGTCGGACATGGGGCTGTTGGACGCTGACTTTGTCAGCGATTCAGGTATCTTTATGATTGATTGTCTCGTTACTTCTAGTGAATCCTGGGTATTGGATACCGGATGTGGTCATCACATTTGCAACCATTTGCATGGATTTAAGAAGAACAGGAGGCTAGGACGAGGGGATGTTGAACTACGAGTACGCGAAGGTTCCAAGGTTGGAGCTGAAGCCGTAGGGACATATCTTCTCAAGTTGCCTTCAGGAAGAGTTTTGGAACTTAAAGATTGTTATTATGTTCCTAGACTTATTAAGAATGTTATTTCTTTTGATTTACTTATAGACAGTGGTTTTTATTATGAGTTTTATGGAAAAACAATTTCGTGTTTAAAAGATGACATTTTATATTTTAACGCAAATTCTCATAATGGTCTATATACGTTAAATCTAAATAACATAGAACGAGACGTTTATCATATAAGTAAAAGATCCAAGAGTAACTTGAATCAAACTTATCTTTGGCATTGTCGTTTAGGTCACATAATCGAGACTCGCATTAAGAAGCTCCACGATGATGGAATTCTAGAACCATTTGATTTGGAATCATATGCTATATGCGAAGCTTGTTTATCTGGCAAGATGACAAAAAACCCTTTCAATCATTACAATGAAAGGGCAGGCGAGTTGTTAGGGATTATACAGACAGATGTGTGTGGACCCTTTACTCCAGAAGCCAGAGGAGGATACCGCTACTTCATTACCTTTACTGACGACTTCAGTAGGTATGGTTATGTCTTTCTTATGAGACTAAAGTCTGAGAGCTTTGACAAGTTCAAAGAATATCAGAGGGAAGTAGAAAACCAACTAGGCAAGAAAATTAAGTCACTTCGGTCTGACCGAGGAGGCGAATATTTGTGCCAAGAGTTCATCGATCATTTGAAGGAATGTGGGATTGTTTCACAACTCACACCTCCGTATACGCCTCAGATGAATGGCGTATCAGAAAGGAGGAATCGCACCTTGTTAGACATGGTACGTTCAATGATGTGTCGCGCCCCACTACCACTAACATTTTGGGGACATGCACTCGAGACTGCAACATTCACACTGAATAGGGTTCCGACCAAGTTAGTAGAAAAGACTTTGTTCGAGCACTGGGTGGGGAGAAAACCTAAGTTATCTTTTCTCAAGATTTGGGGTTGTGAAGCATACGTTAGACGTAACATCACAGACAAACTAAACCCCAAGTCAGACAAGTGTATCTTCGTTGGATATCCAAGGGAAACCTTAGGATACTATTTCTATCATCAAGAAGACAACAAAGTCTTTGTTGCTCGGAAAGGTGTCTTCTTGGAGGAGAAGTTTCTAGGAACTGAAACTCCAAGAAAAGAAATAGAGCTTCAAGAAATTGAAGAGAACGAAGATCCACCGACGACTTCAGTCGAACCAGTAGTTCAACAAAGAATTGTTGATCCCCAACCAGACCCACCGGTTGAGGAAGAAGAGACACGCAATCCGCGTAGGTCTAGTAGACCACGCCAAGAACTAGATAGGTATCTTGGATTCATGATCGATGAAGATGATGGAAGTCTACTAGAACCATTAACCTATAGCGAAGCTGCTAAAGGCATAGAGTCTGAATGATGGCTCGAGGCTATGCAAGCAGAGATGCAATCCATGTATGACAACCAAGTTTGGGTGTTATCAGACTTGCCACCACAGTCTCGTGCTATTGGATGCAAGTGGGTTTTCAAGAAGAAAACCAACATGGATGGGAAAGTACATACTTACAAAGCACGACTCGTTGCGAAGGGTTTCACGCAAACACATGGTGTGGATTATTCTGAAACCTACTCGCCAGTCGCCATGCTTAAGTCTATTAGAAATCTTATGGCCATATCAGCATATTACGACTATGAGATATGGCAGATGGATGTTAAAACCGCCTTCCTTAACGGGGAGTTGAATGAGGACGTATTCATGATACAACCAGATGGTTTATTGATCCAAAGAATCCTAATAAAGTATATAAATTGCTAAAATCCATTTATGGGTTGAAGCAAGCATCTAGAAGTTGGAACTTACACTTTGACAAAAGAATCAAAGAATTTGGTTTTGTCAAGAGTGAGTTCGAGGCGTGCGTCTATACAAAATTCAGTGGGAGCATAGTAATCTTCCTATTCTTGTATGTTGATGACATACTGCTCATAGGAAACGATATACCAGCATTACAAGGAGTAAAATCATGGTTAGGTAAATATTTCCAGATGAAGGACTTGGGAGAAGCCGCATTCATACTGGGTATAAAGATCTATAGAGATAGATCTAGGCGGCTTATTGGACTTAGTCAAAGTACATACATTGACAAAGTACTGAAGAGATTCAGTATGAGTGATTCCAAGAGTGGTTTCATTCCAATGATACATGGCATTACACTGAGTAAAGCTCAGAGTCCTACATCTAGCAAAGAACAAGCGAGGATGAGTTTGGTACCATATGTTTCGGCAATTGGATCAATCATGTATGCCATGTTATGTACTAGGCCTGATATTGCTTATTCCATAAGTCTTACGAGCAGATATCAAAAGAATCCTGGTGAGCCCCACTGGGTGGCTGTCATGACCATTCTCAAGTACTTGAGAAGGACGAAAGAAATGTTCTTGGTCTTTGGAGGTTCGTTGGAATAATTGCGTGTAACTGGTTACACAGATGCAAGCTTCCAAACCGACAGAGACGATTACAAATCTCAATCGGGATTTGTGTTCACACTTAACGGAGGAGCTATATCTTGGAAAAGTCAGAAACAAGATACGATAGCAGATTCGACTACATAGGCTGAGTACATTACGGCAAATGATGCTGGAAAGGAAGCCATGTAGCTTAAGAATTTTATCCAGGATCTTAGAGTTATTGGCAGTATCTCTAGACCCATCAAAATATTCGGTGATAATAATGGAACAATAGCGCAAGCTGTTGAACCAAGAGAGCATCAAAAGACCAGGCATGTACGCAGGAAATATCACCGCATACGTGAGTATGTAAGAGAAGGTGATATTGTAATTAAGAAAATACCAACGGATGACAACGTCGCTGACCCGTTGACAAAACCACTAGCTGGGCCAAAGCATGAGAAACATGCGCACGCTATAGGCATGCAGTACCTAAATATTGGTAGCTAGTAATTTTGATTAGAATCATAGACATGTTTGAAATCGATACATTATGTAATAACATTTCGTGGGATTGAAATAGAAAGTTTTACGTAATATTTTCACATTGCTTATTCTTAACATGTTTTAAACCTATCCTTGATACACAAAGTTTTTGAGTATCTAAATTGTCTGTCGTTGCTTGAATTTAGTGGGAGCTAGATTCAAGAGTTAATACCATTATGAATATTTATCTATTTCATAGTTATTGAATAGAGAAACAAGGATTGTTAAAATAAATATTCATAGATGTTTACAGAGTTTGCTAAACATTAGACGTGACCAAAAGATCGATATTACTTCATGGAGCCCAAGCATGAGTAATTTCGAGTAGATGTCCTCTGACCTGAGACGTTTTGGTTTGAGACACGATGACTTCTGATCTTTACCATTTATCTATCATCACACTGTAAAAGGGTGATCATAAGGAACTTGAGTAAGACAGCGGAAGTCGTGGGCAAGATAACGCAAATGTCAAGATGGAATTTGCACCTTCTTTAACTAGAAGAGATATTGCATGGCCGCTCGACGATTAAGACTACTGAAATGCGTGGCCGCGCTCGGAGAATGATTAGATCATTTGGTAATCCGTTACTGCAGAAAGTCGAAATCAGAGTCGAGAAAATTTGAGTATATAGAACAAGATCCCTGCTCCAAGTCTATTACTCAAATTAAGAAATATCGTGATGCGAAAGGAAAATCTGTTAGTGTTATTCATTTTATGAATATTATCTCTGGATGTAAGAGTTCTTATGACGTGGTTATCCTAAATGTCTGGCTAGGGACCGCTTTAGGCCAACGATGATCAGAAAGTGTTTCTTAACTTGCACAAGTGGGAGTCTGAAGGATTTATGTGCACAGATAAGTACACGTGTCACCATGTCCAATTTTATAAGACACTAAAGGGTCACACCACTACACACCCAATAATGGACAACCGAATAAAGTAAGTTGTGCGGAATAATTAACTAGTTAAGTTAATTATAGAGAAGAGAACAAATGATAATAAGTTAATTATTATTTATGAAGATGGTTAAATATTAGGTTAAGTATTTAACGGACAGTTAATTAATAGTTAATTAATTAACTAGTAAAAGTCCAAGGGTTTAAAGTGTTAATAGGAAGTTTAATTATGAGATTAATCATAATTAAACTCCAAGGACTAAACCGTAACATCTAGCCTTATAAATAAAGGGCTTGTGTAAGGGTTTAGAGGCTAATCCCTTTACACACCAAAAATCCTAAACCCCCTCTCCTCTCTCTCGGCCGAAGTCGACCGAACCACAAACCCTATAGGGTTTCGGTTCTTGGTGTTCGTCGAACACAACACACACACACACAAGTTCTTGTGTGATACTTTGTTGGTACAACGCGGTCTTGCAGCGTGTCCAAGTGGTGCAGTAGAGGTGGATCACTTCTTTAGCTATCTAAAGGTAATGTTCATCATCTTCTCTTTCTCGTGATCTCATTGACTAGTAGAGATCCAAAGATGTGGTATTCAAGTTCCGCCATGTGAATACTACAAGGTTTTCCTACATAGGCTTGGTAGAGGAACTTACTTGTGATTGCGGTTTAGGTTTAGAATTTCCTCTATTAACCTGAGATTGCTTGATTGTATATAAATCACGATATGCCATTACCGGAGAAAACATTCTGGAGTGATTACATTTATTATTTGCAGTTAAAGGAGAATCTAAGTTCATAGATGCACTAGGCTTCTTAAGCTTCTGAAGATGAGATGAGTTAGATTCTAAATTTTTAATTTTTATTTGCAACTTTAGTTTCTCTCCATCAAAAGATTTATGTGTTTCATCAATTTTATTTTCTAATTCAGAAATTTTGGTTTGCAAAACAGATTTTTCTTTATCAAAAGCCTGATGTGTTTCATCTATTTCAGTTTCCAATTGACAAATTTTCTTTTCTAGAATTAGAGATGGAACATAAATCTTTGGTGTTACTTTTTGTTGAAGAACGGCATTTCCTTTTATTTCAAATTCTTCTGGTTTTATAATAGGAAAATAATCATCATTTTCAAATGGTGCCTTTTTAGTTTCATATGTTTTATTTAATTCAGTGTAACTAAAACTAATTTGGGCATTCTCCTTTTTAGCTCTGTTGAAGGTCTCAATTTCTTCTTCCTCGTCTGTCATCCGAATGAAGCTTTGCGAGATACCATTGTTCGTGTATCTTGAATCATATTATGTAGGAACCATTTTGCATGCGTTCTTAAGATACTCTGGATTGTCAGCTCCTAGCCCTTCTCGTGAATTGAAATATTTGAAGTCTTTGGGCTTGTTTAGATGGATGGTTTGATCAGTATGTCCCCTTTTGACAATCAATTCCTCAAGATGTTTGATATGGGAATTCAATTTATTGGTTTCATTTTTAAGTGTGTTTATGATATTCTATTTGCTATTCAATTTGTTTGAGGAAATGATGTGTTGTTCATGTAGATTTTCAGATAATTCTTTAATTTGAGAGTTTAAAGATTTAAACTGTTTTTCATTATCATCAAAATCTTGTTGTTTTCGTTGCAAATAATTTTTAGTAATTTGATATTCATGCCATGTTTTTGTGTGTAGTTTATAATTATTATCATAATTAGCCTTCAATCCTTCAACGGGCCGAACTCTGGTACGTAACACTCAAAAACTCATAATTTTGATTCAATCTTGCTCAATTCTCAACCAAATTCAATGATTACAATCACAAACTGCTCGAAATTACTTTTCTAACGATCGAATCCAATAATATTCCTCAATCCATAGCACTATAGCCTTCGATTTTGAATTTCAGTCGACTTTTTGAGTTTTTCAAGTTTTTTCACAAAAATCACGAAATTGAGATGAATTGTTGATGGATTTGAACGAAATTTGATTCTATTGTTATTAGAATCACTGGAGAAGTATGAATCTTCAATCAAATCATCAATTCCAATCGAATAATTTGCATCTTAATTTTCACAACTCGTTTTTAATCAAAAATTTAAAAACTTAGATCTTGATCAAATCATCACGAATTTAGATCTGCTCCTTGAAGGATTGAGCTCTGATACCAATTGATAAATTTGCTAATGAGATCGAATTCAAGCTAATTCATGATGATTTGTGAAAAGTTTGAAGATCAAAGTGTGTGTTTTAGTGTGTGTTCTTGAGAGAAAAGATGGAGATGGAGGGAAGGCTTTCTAAGAGTAATTCAATTCAAAATGAGGAAAGCTTACAATAAACAAGGTTAGTTATCCTATATATACCTCCTAACACTAAACACCATTTTAACTAGTTAACTAAGGCTAATTACATCTCTAATGCTCAAAACTAGTCCTAACAGGATCATTCTTTAGCAATCTAAAGGTAATGTTCTTAATCTTCTTCTTCTTGTGATCCCATTGTTTAGTAGAGATCCAGTATGTAAGATTCAAGTTCCGCCATGTGAATCATACAAGGTTTTCCTACAATTTTCCCAATTAAACCCACAACTACCATCATGACCATCATCAGCCACCACCTATGTTTGATTCGGTTTTTGTTGTGGTCAAGGTAGAAGCTTTCAAGATTCAGACCTTGGTTTAGACACCGTTACGGCAAATTGTATTAGATAAAAGTTGCAGTCTGTTTACTCGGTCAAGAAAATGTATTTTCTGGTCCATAAGCAATTTCCGCCTATTTCTTCATGGTTGACTTTTTCTTCAGTTGAATTGTCTTACATGTGCAAGCAGCCATTGAAGATCAATCCCTTCAATACCTTCCATTTCTCTATTTATACACACCTCAATTTCATTCTATTTTCTTTTAAGTGTGCGATCTTAATTTGTTTTGGTGCTGAATCCTCTGAATCAAGCTCTGAATCATCCTCTCCGATCCGGTGACTGTAAGTGGGTTGAATCTTAAGGCTGTGTTCGGTGAATGAGAGCACGACGAACACGCGAGGGTTCTTACCGTTCCAATTGATCGACGACAACAACTGTCAATACGATTTTTCTAATTTCCGCCGTCGATGATTTCAGATCGCTAACCTTCATTTTCATGGCTGCTTCTCTTTCTCGTCTTCTGCTCTCTCTCTCTCTCTCTCTCTCTCTCTCTTTGGTATCTTAAAATTAGGGTTAGGTTAGTGATTTGGTGATGTTGAAGAAGATGTTATGTTAAAGGACAAAATATGGGAGATGATTGCTGATGGAGGCGACGGAGGTGGCGGTTGCAGCACCCATGGTGACTGAATCCGGTGTTGGTGGATGGTTATTTTGGAAAAAATTCGAGAGGCAATTTCAAAATTTTGAGTTATGGTGATAGTAGTTTGAGGGTTGTTGATGGAGTAATTTAGGATTTCAAATTAGGGTTTTGATTTTGGGGAAAAAAGATGAAGTGGGGGAAGAAGAAGGAGTGCGAAAAGATAAAATACCCTTATGTGCATTGCACATGAGGTCACTTAACAAAAAAATTTAACACTGTTTGGCCTAAAGGACCAAACGTGCAAAATTGGTAAACATAAAGGACTACACTTGTCGAAATTAAAAGTTTAGGACCAAACTTGCAATCGAGTATCATCTTAAAGGACCATTTGTGTCATCTTTTTATTTAAACAAATTAATTATAAAATAAATACATTGTATTAATTAAAAAGATATAATGTTAATTAAAAAAATATTACACTAATTAAAAAAATACATTAATTATAAATATACATTAATAAAAAGTACAAATTACGTTATTAAAAAACTATTTTTATTATTAAAAATAAAATAAAGAGAGAAAGAAAATAAAACAAAAAATTAAATTTTTTAAATGAATTAAAATTAAAAAAAATTGATTGAAATCATTCCCAACACCCTATGAATTCAATTACGTTCCTTTCATAAACTAATAAATTTGAATATACATTAAAGGGTAAATTATAGTTTTTGTCCCTGACCTATAGCCGATTCGGGGTTTTTATCCCTAATCTTTTTTCTTCCGTTTTTTTGTCCCTTAAGTTTTTCAAATTCTGGAAATTTGTCCTTCCGTCTATTTTTGGCCGTTAACTGATGAAAAATGCAAGGCATGTGAGGGCATTTTGGTCATTTTCATCTTCTTCTTCATCTTCTTCAACAGCATCTTCATCTTCTTGTGACCCTCTTTCTTAAAAACATCAAAATTAGATATGCGAAAAAGATTTAATGGTTGAATGCAAGTAATTGAGATCTGCGATTTAATGGTTGAAACCCCTATTTTCATTTTCTTAAAAACATCACAGAGTCCCCTATAAATTGCTCCAAAACCCCCCATTTTCATTTTCACCAGTAAGCGATTTTTTTCTTCAAAGTTGTAAAACACAACAATCAAATAGGATTTCTTCCTAAATAAGATCTGCGATTTAGATCCGTGGTTCCAATTTTAGATCTGCGTTTTCGGTCGTTAATCGTCGCTTGACCCAATTCACCGGAGATGAAGAATTTGTTGGATCCACGTAATGAAACTTGTTGCGCAGCCTGTGGAAATACCTCATACCGACTTTACCGAAGTAACCGGGATGGTATTTGTCGAATAAGATCCGGTGGTGATGCATACCTCCGGCGTTACCTCTACCTCCGGGATGGTATTTGTCGTATAAGATCCGGTGGTGATCCACGTAATGAAACTTGTTGTTTGTTGAAGGAGGAGATGAGTTAATTTGGGGGATTAGGGTTCATTGAAGGAAGAAGAAGGATAGAAAAGTGGACAAAAAAGAAAAATGTAAAAATAAAAAGAAAAAGAGTTAAAATAGGGGTAATTTGGTAAAATGGACAAAAAAATCGTCAGTTAACAGTCAAAATTGGACGGAAGGACAAATTTCCAGAATTTTAAAAACTTAAAGGACAAAAAAACGGAGGAAAAAAGATTAGGGACAAAAACCCCGAATCGGCCATAGGTCAGGGACAAAAACTGTAATTTACCCTACATTAAAATGAAAATAGAAATAATTTTCTTACCCAAATTATATTGAAATGGTAAAATAGTCATTTTCGTATGGAGTATTTAACAAAGAGGAAATTGGGAATACAGACCATGTGGCAAGTAGTGTAAAACTGTAAAATAGTAATATTGATTAAGAAATTACTTGAATTTTGTGAGCAACATCTAATATTGAAAGTCCTCTACTAGGGGTGGCAATCAGGTCGGGTTGGGTCATAAACAGGTTGAACTATTTGGGTTCGCGGGTTGAAGATCCCAACCCAACCCAACCTTTTTATCTAAACGGGTTGAGATCTTCAACCCAACCTGTTTACTAAGCGGGTTGGGTCATAAACGGGTCGATCCAATAAAACATCATTTTATAAAAAAATAGGAAAAAACAATACACTCAATTAAAGACTAAAATAACAAAATAAGTCGATTAATTGCAAAATACAAACAAAAGTTAACACTACTAAAAATTGTTCAAAATACAAAACGAACGCCGAAAGATAAGCAACCCGACAATCGTCTTCCATGACTCAACTTTAACTTCTAGAGAATTTGATATATGTGACTCGTGTATGTGTATGCTAGATTTTACATTATCATAATACATTATATTATGTATTTAAGATACATAAATAAGTAGAGATATGTTATACTATATTATGTAATTAAGATATACTCCGTATATAATATTTAAACGGGTTGACGGGTCGTAAGTGGGTTGTAAATCTAAACCCAACCCGACTTGTTTATATGCGGGTTGTAAACGGGTTGACCCGTTTACGACCCACGGGTTGAAAGTTATAACCCAACCCGCTAATTTTGAGTTCTAAACGGGTTGGGTTGACAGGTCGGGTTTGATTTTACCAGCCCTATCCTCTACTGCTTTCAAGTGAAAGAGCATGAAAAGCTGCATATTTAATAGTGTCAGGTGTCAACCGATGTCTGGACCTTCTATTGGAAAAAACCCTCTCTTGCATTTTGGCCAATGCCACTTCTTAAATTCAAAATTCTATCTCCACAATCAACACCCTGCAATTTTTACAAAACAATTTTTACAAAACAATCAGCAGAAATTATTTGACCAAATTGGCATGTTTTATTCATAAACGGGTCAAAAATGCCACCTCATCATCTTCATGAGGATGTGCTTGATAACATTCCTCTTTTTCAGTTTAGGCATGTATCGTGCAGCCAGAGAAAACTGGCGTAAGATCTCGGGCCATGTTAATGGATTTAAGTGTTTTTGCCAGTTACGCATATCAAATCCCCAAGAAAATACCTTAGAAAAAAATAAAAAAACATTATTAATTAATATATTAAAGCATAGAATGAAAATTACTGAAATACCCCTTCAACAGTTTGAGGATGTCCTCCGCCAGGATTGTGTAACACCGCATTTTTTTTTTTAAAGGCAATTAAGTATTAGGCTAAGTACGGAAGCAACTAGTTAGTTAGGTTTACAAAACGTGGTCCCACAAAATATTACAACCAAAGTTATTTAAAAGACGGTATTACTAGACACGGCTCATTTTACAAAATATAATTTAAGCATGGTCAAACTTCCCGTCCAAGCCCGACCCGTTCAAGCCATCCAACCTGAAATGTGTCAATAAGAGAGGGATTAGCACAAAAGCTAAGTGAATGAATTCCTAACACTATCAACTACACTAGCGACTACACTGGTCACTTAAACACGGAAGTTATAAAACATCTCCGGTTGGGTAATCACTTTTTGAGAGGATCGGCGGCTTTGCGGGCCTTAAACCATGGTCGGCCAAAACCACGGTAACCGATAGCGTTTCGTATCCAACACCCGGGCAACTCCCCCCCCTTAACCATGCAACAAATACAGGTAAGGTCGGATACCCGATTAGTCGATACCCGATGCCCAGCCGTTCTCCTTCCGACACTGACCTCATCCCGAATGGTGCACCTAGTCATGTATGGTGTTCCCTAACACTAGGCATACATAACAAGTCAACTAGCTACGAAAGACACCGCGAAAAACGTCAAAACTGAGTTCCCAATCGCGAACTCTAGTTCGCGATCGCGAACTAGGGTTCGCGTCGGGAACTCAATCGTGAACTACTTCGCGACGACCAACCAATTTCTCTGGACCGACTTCGCGATCGCGAACTAAGTTCGCGTCGCGAACTCTCTTCATCTGGCGATTTTTCTGCATTTTTCACCAACAAAACAATACCAAATGAAATAACCGAAACCCGAGTTGTAGGTCGAATTCACTCACCTTTCAACCTTCGATTCCTTAACTCAGTGAGCTAGTATCACTAAGTTTCCTTCCCGGTTCCTGTCAACAACATACCGAGTTAGTGATAATCCACCGAATCGTCAAAATCATCAATTTCAACATTTAACTACATAAGACTCATAAAATGCACATTTTATGACATTTACAACTAGCACAAGTCCTTCATCAATTCAATTGACCATTTTGACCATTTATCGAGTATTCACAACTAGTTGACCCAAACGGGCCAAAAACCCGAATAAGACCCAAACACTTCCACATTTCCATTAACTAGCAATCAAATCTTTAAACTAGCAATTCACAATCATCTAACAATTCCATCAAGATCATAACCATCACAAATCCAAGTATGATACTTCCAAGATCACTAGTTAACCATTTTGACAAAATCATCCAAACACCAGTTAAACTACTTCACCAATAGATCAATACTAGGTTTTTAACATCCATAACTTAACAAACATGATTTCACAACCTAATAAACAATTCTATCCAACCATAACTCAAGAAATCCAAGTTTTGTCAAAACCCACCTTCAACTTCCACCATTAATGGAGGTTGAAGGTGATTTTCACCAAATCTTGTATTCCTTCAACAATCAACCATGCAAAAGATGTAAAAGCCTGCATAAACACATAAAACAACTTCCATAACAAGATTCATTCATAGATTACTAACAATCACAAACCCTAGTTCAAACTCTAGCTCAAGAACAACAAGAACAAACCAAGGAAAGGATGAGACTTACTTCTAGCCTTCTTCTACACAAACTCTAGTGAAATTTTCGGATCAAAGATAAGGGTTTAACCTCAAAGACTCAAGAATAAGAATGTGGTGTAGAGAGGAAAAGCCAATGGAATAGTGAGGATAAGATTTTGAATGAGGAAGTAAAAGAAAACGAGAGGGTTTATCCCCCTCTCTCTCCACGACCGGCCAAGCATGGGTGGGGCCCCATTTTGGCTTTTTATTTAACTAACAGTATATGTCTGAAAGTCCCTATCGTAATTAATTTATTTAAAATAGCAAACAGACTCCAATTTTAAAAACGAAAGCATTTCCGGAAACGATATTTAACAAGGGTTCCAAATATATAAGAATTACGTTTTCACTCCAAATAAATCACAAGTCGGGTATTTTAACCCCTTGGTTAAAATACCGCAAAAGACAGCAGGCTAATTAAATTAACTAAGCATTTAATCAGATAATCATTCAATAAGATACCTTAAGGTCAATAAACTACTAGGCCGGGTTTTGGGATGTTACAACTCTCCCCCACTTAGGAAGATTCCGTCCCCGGAATCCCATCTCGATCGAACAAGGAGGGATAACGTTCCCGCATATCGGCCTCGGTCTCCCACGTCATATCCGCACCCAAACTGTGCTTCCACTTTACTAGAACCATAGGAATCTGTTTCTTTCTCAATTTCGTTACTTTTCGGTCTAATAACTCCACCGGTTCCTCGACTAATCTTTTCTTTGTATCAACCCGCAACTCTTGTACCGGAAGAATTTGACTCGGATCTTCGATGTTACACTTTCTCAAGTAACAAATGTTGAAAGTGTTGTGTATTGCCGACAACTCCGGGGGTAACTCGAGTGTTACCGATTGAGAATTCACCACCTTACTAATTTGGAACGGCCCAATAAACCTCGGGGCCAACTTTCCTCGTTTACCAAAACGAATAACACCCTTCCAAGGTGAAACCTTCAAATAAACCATCTCGTTCTCCGAGAACGTAGCGGGTCTACGCCTCGGGTCGGCATACATCTTTTGTCGGTCACGGGCGGCTTTTAACTTTTCTCGGGCAATTGCCACTTTATCCGCGGTCATTTGTACAATATCGGGCCCCGCATATTGTTTCTCACCCGCTTCCAACCAACACGTCGGGGTTCGGCACCGACGCCCATACAACATCTCATACGGTGGCATCTTAATACTTGAGTGATACGAGTTATTATAAGCAAACTCGATCAACGGTAGGTGTGAATCCCATGACCCACCGTACTCTAACACGCAAGCCCGCAACATATCTTCTAGCGTTTGTATCGTTCTTTCCGATTGCCCATCGGTTTGGGGGTGGTACGCGGTACTTAAATTCACCCGCGTCCCCAATTCTCGTTGCAAGCTATTCCAAAAATTTGAAGCAAAACGGGGATCTCTATCGGACACGATAGAAATCGGAATACCATGCCGGGATACCACTTCGTCAATGTACAATTTCGCCAATTTACTAAGTGAGGCGGTCTCACTAGTCGCCAAGAAATGAGCACTCTTCGTTAGACGGTCAACTATAACCCAAATCATATCGTGACCCCTTTGTGTACGCGGCAATTTGGTCACGAAATCCATAGTAATCCGGTCCCACTTCCACTCGGGAATCGGTGATTGGGTTAAAGTTCCATAGGGCTTTTGGTGCTCGGCCTTCACTTGAGCACAAATATGACATTGGCCCACAAAACGGGCAATGTCGGTCTTCATTGTCGGCCACCAGTAAAGTGCTTTTAGATCATTATACATCTTCGTGCTACCCGGGTGAACCGATAACCGAGAATTGTGAGCCTCGGCTAAAATCAATTCTCGCAAACCCCCGAGTAACGGTACCCAAACCCGGGATTGATATGTCTTCAAACCCCGAGAATCTTCTTCTAAATCATCTTTCCTCTTTAATAAAATCTCGGCCTTCAAATGTTCGACATTCAATGCTTCCATTTGTGAAATCTTCAACCGGGACACCAAATCCGACACAATTTCCATCCGCATAAATTGTACCCTTCCCGAATCTCCCTTTCTACTTAAGGCATCGGCCACCACATTTGCCTTCCCGGGATGATATCGGATTTCACAATCATAATCCTTAATCAACTCTAACCATCTCCGTTGACGCATATTCAACTCCTTTTGCGTGAACACGTATTGCAAACTTTTATGATCCGTGCAAATCACGCATTTAGTACCGTACAAATAGTGTCTCCATAATTTCAGTGCAAAAACCACCGCCGCCAACTCTAAATCGTGAGTCGGGTAATTCTTCTCGTGATTCTTCAATTGCCTTGAAGCATAAGCAATGACCCGATCTCGTTGCATTAACACACAACCCAAACCCGCAAGTGAAGCGTCACAATAAACAATAAAATCCTCCGGGCCTTCGGGTAAGGCGAGAACTGGAGCTTGACACAATAATTGTTTTAGAGTTTGAAATGACTTCTCGTGATTTTCACCCCACCGAAACGGTACATCTTTACGGGTCAATCTCGTCATAGGACCCGCTATCCTTGAAAAATCCTTTATAAACCGGCGGTAATAACCCGCCAAACCCAAGAAACTCTTTATCTCGGTTGGGTTCTTCGGAGCAACCCAATTCATAACCGCTTCGATCTTCGCCGGGTCCACCTTGACCCCATTCGAACAAATAACGTGACCCAAAAAGTGAACTTCTCGAAGCCAAAATTCACACTTCGAGAACTTCGCAAATAATCGTTCCCGCTTCAACGTTTCTAACACTTGCCTTAAGTGTTTTTCGTGTTCTTCTTCGGTCTTGGAATAAATTAAGATATCATCAATGAACACAATAACGAATTTGTCGAGATAGGGTCGACAAACTCGATTCATCAAATCCATAAATATCGCGGGAGCGTTTGTCAACCCAAACGGCATAACCAAGAACTCGTAGTGGCCATAGCGAGTTCGGAACGCCGTTTTGTGAACATCGTTTTCGTGAACCCGAACTTGGTGGTAACCCGATCTCAAATCAATTTTTGAGAAGTAAGAAGACCCTTGGAGTTGATCAAATAAATCGTCGATACGCGGAAAAGGATACCGATTCTTTACCGTTCTTTTATTTAATTCACGATAATCGATACACATACGAAGTGCACCATCTTTCTTCTTTACGAACAAAATCGGAGCTCCCCAAGGTGAGGAACTCGACCGAATAAAACCCTTATCCAATAAATCTTGGATTTGTGTCATCATTTCCCGAATCTCGGTCGGTGCTAAACGGTATGGTGCTCTAGCCACGGGATTGGCACCCGGCACCAAATCAATTTTGAATTCTACCTCCCGAACGGGAGGTAACCCAGGTAAGTCTTCGGGAAACACCTACGGGTATTCCGAAACCACCCGGAGATCGCCAACCACTTTCTTTTCCTTTTTCACATCAATCACATAGGCTATAAACGATTCACATCCCTTGGTCAAGGACTTACGGGCTTTCATCATGGTTATCATGGGTATGGTCGGGGTCGCACGGTCTCCCCGGGCCATGACGTGTGACCCGTCGGGTAAAAGAAAAGTAATCAACTTTTGGTGACAATTTATGTTGGCCCTATTAGCACTTAACCAATCCATACCTAAAACCACATCAAAGCCGGATATCGGCATAACAAGTAAAAGAATTGAAAATTTCACGCCATCAATATCGATACTAGCCCCGGACACGGATGTCGTGACCGGAACCATTTCACCATCGGCCACCTCTACCTCTAGAGGTGTCGCGATCAAAGAAATAGGCAATTTCAATTTGTCACAAAAACTCTTTGAGGAAAACGAACTATTTGCACCCGAATCAAATAACACGCGAGCGGGTATCGAGTTTATTAGAAACATACCGGTGATGACATCGTCGGTGGTGGTGGCATCCTCCACCGTCATTTTGAATGCCCGACCCGAAGGTGGCGGATGACTCTTCCTCTTTTGGCTTCCCGACGAAGCCGCTCCCCCGCCCGAACCCGAACCCGAACCTTTCTTCATTGGGCAAAACATGGCCCGGTGACCCTCTTTTTGACACGTCCAACAAACACTCTTCTCTAACTTGCATTCCGTGGACTCATGCCCGTGTTGCCCACATTTAATACACCTTCGAGTTTGCGCCGTACACGGACCGGCATGGGAGGACTTACACGGTATGCACCATGGGTTCCTTTGGTTGGAACCTTGAAGGATTTGTGTTCGGCGATCATTGTTAGACCTATGATTGCCTTGGGATTTCTTGTGGTTGCTAGAGTTTGCATGATCATACTTTCCCTTATGAAACGGGGCCTTCTCTCGATTCGCGGCCTTTTGGGCCAGAATATCACCTTCGGCCGATTTGGCAAGATCATATGCTTGCAAGAGAGTTCCCGCAAGCCTTGTTACGTTCCGATACTCGGGCAACAACGCCCCAACAAAGTGTTTGATTTGGGTGGACTCATCGGGCACCCATTGTGTCACAAATCGGAGCTTACCATTAAATTGGAGGATAAGCTCGTCCACCGTCATTCGATCGGTCATCTTCAACATCATGAACTCATTCCAGATCTTATCCAACTCAAACGGGCTACAATACCGAGCCTCCACTTGCTCCCTAAATTGTTTCCACGTGACCGCATCCATCATTTCGTTGCTAAAGTTCGCGGTCAACCCATCCCACCAATCCATAGCCGGTCCCCCCAACATTCGGGACGCATACCGGACCTTCAAGTGGTCCTCACAATTACAAGCAATAAGAGCCCTCTCGGTGGCCCTAAGCCAAGTTAGAGTTTCCGCCGGGTCGGTACTTCCCCGGTACTCAGTTGGTTTACAATCGAGAAAATTCTTGTAAGTGCACGGTTTCTTCTCAATCGGGAAAGGTTGGTAGAAGAATTGTTGGTGTTGGGCATTGGCAATTGGTACGGTGTGGGCGAGTGGCGGTTGTAGTATGCTTGTATTGGGAGATGAGGAGTCATTTTGGGGAAAGACGGGATTTTGAGTGGTTTGAGTGAAGTGTGGGGGTGGGTTTGCTTGGGTTGGAGGTGGCAAGGTAGACCGAGCCTCGGGTCGCGGCCCAGTCGGTTGACTGTGGCGAAGAGCCCTAATGGTATCCTCAAGTTCCATATTCCGTGTTTCCAACAATAAGATATATTCTTCATTCGGTATTTCATCACCCCCCGAGCCCGTTGCTCCATCGTTCCCAAGGTTCGTGTTCGGTGGGATATTATCCAAGGTGTTTCCATCCGTAGCCATTCCTGCTACAAAACACAACATCTCACCAAGGCTTAGTTTAACTCGTTAGTACACATATACTAACTACTAAACCCAATTCACACTTGCTCTAATCCCCTTTGACCGGAAGGTTTGACCAACACACGAGCCACGATTTGGGAATGGAACACCAACCCCATGTATCCATCGCCAAACCGAAGCTCTGATACCAAGTTGTAACACCGCATTTTTTTTTTTAAAGGCAATTAAGTATTAGGCTAAGTACGGAAGCAACTAGTTAGTTAGGTTTACAAAACGTGGTCCCACAAAATATTACAACCAAAGTTATTTAAAAGACGGTATTACAAGACACGGCTCATTTTACAAAATATAATTTAAGCATGGTCAAACTTCCCGTCCAAGCCCGACCCGTTCAAGCCATCCAACCTGAAATGTGTCAATAAGGGAGGGATTAGCACAAAAGCTAAGTGAATGAATTCATAACACTATCAACTACACTAGCGACTACACTGGTCACTTAAACACGGAAGTTATAAAACATCTCCGGTTGGGTAATCACTTTTTGAGAGGATCGGCGGCTTTGCGGGCCTTAAACCATGGTCGGCCAAAACCACGGTAACCGATAGCGTTTCGTATCCAACACCCGGGCAACTCCCTCCCCTTAACCATGCAACAAATACAGGTAAGGTCGGATACCCGATTAGTCGATACCCGATGCCCAGCCGTTCTCCTTCCGACACTGACCTCATCCCGAATGGTGCACCTAGTCATGTATGGTGTTCCCTAACACTAGGCATACATAACAAGTCAACTAGCTACGAAAGACACCGCGAAAAACGTCAAAACTGAGTTCCCAATCGCGAACTCTAGTTCGCGATCGCGAACTAGGGTTCGCGTCGGGAACTCAATCGTGAACTACTTCGCGACAACCAACCAATTTCTCTGGACCGACTTCGCGATCGCGAACTAAGTTCGCGTCGCGAACTCTCTTCATCTGGCGATTTTTCTGCATTTTTCACCAACAAGACAATACCAAATGAAATAACCGAAACCCGAGTTGTAGGTCGAATCCACTCACCTTTCAACCTTCGATTCCTTAACTCAGTGAGCTAGTATCACTGAGTTTCCTTCCCGGTTCCTGTCAACAACATACCGAGTTAGTGATAATCCACCGAATCGTCAAAATCATCAATTTCAACATCTAACTACATAAGACTCATAAAATGCACATTTTATGACATTTACAACTAGCACAAGTCCTTCATCAATTCAATTGACCATTTTGACCATTTATCGAGTATTCACAACTAGTTGACCCAAACGGGCCAAAACCCGAATAAGACCCAAACACTTCCACATTTCCATTAACTAGCAATCAAATCTTTAAACTAGCAATTCACAATCATCTAACAATTCCATCAAGATCATAACCATCACAAATCCAAGTATGATACTTCCAAGATCACTAGTTAACCATTTTGACAAAATCATCCAAACACCAGTTAAACTACTTCACCAATAGATCAATACTAGGTTTTTAACATCCATAACTTAACAAACATGATTTCACAACCTAATAAACAATTCTATCCAACCATAACTCAAGAAATCCAAGTTTTGTCAAAACCCACCTTCAACTTCCACCATTAATGGAGGTTGAAGGTGATTTTCACCAAATCTTGTATTCCTTCAACAATCAACCATGCAAAAGATGTAAAAGCCTGCATAAACACATAAAACAATTTCCATAACAAGATTCATTCATAGATTACTAACAATCACAAACCCTAGTTCAAACTCTAGCTCAAGAACAACAAGAACAAACCAAGGAAAGGATGAGACTTACTTCTAGCCTTCTTCTACACAAACTCTAGTGAAATTTTCGGATCAAAGACAAGGGTTTAACCTCAAAGACTCAAGAACAAGAATGTGGTGTAGAGAGGAAAAGCCAATGGAATAGTGAGGATAAGATTTTGAATGAGGAAGTAAAAGAAAAAGAGAGGGTTTATCCCTCTCTCTCTCCACGACCGGCCAAGCATGGGTGGGGCCCCATTTTGGCTTTTTATTTAACTAACAGTATATGTCTGAAAGTCCCTGTCGTAATTAATTTATTTAAAATAGCAAACGGACTCCAATTTTAAAAACGAAAGCATTTCCGGAAACGATATTTAACAAGGGTTCCAAATATATAAGAATTACGTTTTCACTCCAAATAAATCACAAGTCGGGTATTTTAACCCCTTGGTTAAAATACCGCAAAAGACAGCAGGCTAATTAAATTAACTAAGCATTTAATCAGATAATCATTCAATAAGATACCTTAAGGTCAATAAACTACTAGGCCGGGTTTTGGGATGTTACAGATTGGGAGGATTGTTTTATTTGCTCGTACACAAGATGAAGGTGACCTTGCTACATCTTCAATATCTTTGACAATTAATTTCTAAAGTGCTACATGAATTTCTCCCAACAATCTAGGATCCTAAAAGTTTTGAAAAAGACAGGGTTAAAAAGGTAATTCCAATAAGTTAAAAATTCCCGGAAATTGTTTTAAAAAACTCACGTGATCGTGGAAAGCTTGAACGAACTCATCAAGAGTAAAAGGCAAAAGTCCAAGAACATCTATAAAGGTATTAAAATCTTCCAAACCTAAGAAACTACATACCAAAATCAAATCAATTCATATATTCCAAAGATGTAAAAGAGTACAAATAATGTTCACCATATGAAAGATTCCCAATATTCTCCTCGGAATCCGTCCATGGTTGAATTTTAAATGGCATCTCCAAGTGCATCGATTTGGCGGAATTTCCGGAAGCATATCTAAAATAATCAATTAGAATGATTCACGCAAAGAATATGTTTGCAAATGAGCATTTTAACCTTATCAATTTCCTTTTTTTTTCCTATTAATTGCTAAACTTTACATAAAACTCTCTAAACTTTTAGTATTATTTATTTTCTTCACATTGAATCATGTTTATTTTATTTGATTAAAAGCTTAAATTTATCATCATATTCCTCAAAAAAAAAAAAAACATCACTCATCCCACTTCTTGGTAACTTTAACAAAAAATTAACCAAACATAAAATTTTAAAATCATTTTTAAATAGAAGATGTTAAATACCAAAATTCCGTCCGCTCATCAGACAGTAATAAAACTCAAATTAAACCCTGTAACGGAGTGTCAGACTCAAGAGACGGAGGGGCGACTAAAAGAAACCCAAAGAAACACGCCGTGAAATCAACGGCCGTCAACCGCCACCTCCACCTCTACCTCCGTCATCCCCAACCCTAACGCTACTCGATCTCCGATTAATTTCTCCTGTATTCAACGTTTGTGCTATATATCAGCAGCTCTATAGTATATATCTATATTTATATCATTGAACTTCACCATCGATCATCGTGTCAATTATTTGAGATCCACATACTTATTGTCGAATCTGGTGAATTAAATGGACGATTTTGGTATGTTAGCTCGAGATTTCGGTTTTAGGCCCCAAGGAAAATCTGCTCCGATGAAATCTGATGGTGGAGATCTCCGGAGCCGACCTCCATCATCGTCTTCGCCGTTTGCTGCTGATGAGAATCCAATTTTCAACGACGTTTTTGGCGGTCCACCTAAATCCACCAACAGCAACTCTAGATCAGCATCGGCTATGTCAGATATCGATTACGATTCGATTTTCAAAAATGCATCATCCACGAATAACGACGAAACTAAAAGCAAATCCGCGTCTTCAAATACGCCAGTTTACGATAAGCCGGTTTATGATGACGACATTTTTGATGGATTGCCAGGGATGAAGAGCAAATCGATGCATTCTGCTTCGGCGAGATATGATGATAATATTTTCGCGTCTATGGCTGCATCGCCGCCAAAACAGAGTCAACGGAGTGATCATTTTGACGATCTACTCGGGAATCTAGGTCGAACGGAGAAGGTGGAGCCACCGAAGCACAAGGCAACTAAGAGTCCAAGGGGTTTCGATGATTTACTTCCTGGATTTGGAAGCAGCGGTCCTGCATCCAGTTACAGGTACTTAAATTTAAATTATTTGATTCCATTATTTGTGTGTAAGATAACGGTGCGTATTGATGAATTAGTTCATTTTGAAAATAAGAAGCACGATATAGCAGAAGTAGCTTCTGTGTTCTTTGTTTGAAATTGTATAACCCTGAGTAGCATTATAGCTATCTTTTCATATTGATCTAGAATTGAAGTGAAATTGACATGCTTAGAAAGTTTATCTTTAAGAATTAAGAGTATGTGCATTAATTCCAGAAAAGCATAATCAAATAAGTTCCCTTAACTATTAAGATTTCCCAATTTGGCAAGAAGAATAATGCCACTCCAACCGTAAAAGATATTAAGATGGTGAAGATAGAATGAGATGAAAAGTGGCACTCGAGAGACTGTATGAACATGAAGTGATTTAATATTGTTTGCATGCCAAGAAATCCAATGATAAGGATGAAAAATGTACTTAGAAACACACATGAAAATGTGAAATATATGTTAAGATAACATTGATATTTGTTTTCTTACAGATCAAATTCAGAGCCACCAGTATCAACAGGAAACAAAAAGGAAAGTTCTAACCCATTAGATGATCCATTTGTGGTTCTAGAATCTGCATCTACACCTGTCACTTCATCCCAAAATGTTTCCACTGATCCACTTGAAACAATTCAAAAGGCTAGTAAATCTCATAACACAAATTCTGGAAAATCATCAGTAAATAAGGGTATGTTTGATGACATTGACCCTCTTGATGGATTTGGTAAACCTGCACCTGCATTCAAGGATCAGAGCAAATCACAAAAGGTCAATTTAGAAGAATCTCAACAAACTGTATTCGACATGCCACCTGTCATTTCCAAAAATTCTCAAAAATCTACTTCTCCACCTTCGTATACAGAAACAGATATTTCTCCTCCTTCAGAAGAACATGTGCAACCACCCGTTGATGATATTTGGCTAACTGTGTCAGAAATACCTCTTTTCACACAGATTACTAGGGGACCGCCACCTTCAAGACCACCCCCTGCAATACCTAGACATGTTTCAAAATCTGGAAATGGTTTTTCTGGTTCCAATTCGGTTAAATACTCCCAAAATTCTAACCCTTTTGAAGCCAAGATCCCTATGGAAGATGATTTTGAGAATTTTGCAATGGGCGGGACCCGCGAAAATGGTGAAAATATTAATGATGTTAAATATGGTGAAGAAATTGATTCAAATTCAGCTTCAGCTGCAATGAAAGATGCTATGGATCGGGCTGAAGCTAAATTCAGGCATGCTAAAGAAGTTAGAGAAAGAGAAAATGCAAAAGCTTCTAGAAACAAAGAATCTGTAAAAGTACAGAGGGATGAAACGTTGACAGAAGAACAAGAGAGAGAGAAAAGTAGACTTGAAAAACAGAGGATGAGGGAAATCGAGAGGGAAAAAGGTAGACAAGCTGTAGAACGGGCCACACGAGAAGCCCGTGAAAGAGCAGCATCTGAGGCCCGTGAGAGACAATCTGCTGAAGCCCGAGTGAAAGTCGAACGGGCTGCAGTTCAGAGAGCACAAGCTGAGGCCCGTGAGCGGGCAGCGATAGATGCAAAGGAAAGAGCAGAACGGGCTGCAGCAGAAGCGGGTGAACGGGCTGCTGCAGAAGCTAAGGAGAAAGCAGCCCGTGAGAAAGCAAGTGTTGCACGGGCTGAAGCAGATGCAAGGCGTAGAGCAGAACGGGCTGCTGTAGATCGGGTCAATGCTGAAGCCAGAGAGAGAGCTGCTGCAGATGCCAGAGATCGGGCTGCAGCTGCTGCTAGAATGAACCAGCAAAAGAATGATAATGATCTTGAATCTTTCTTCAGTTCCAGAGCAAGCAGTGCGCCTAGACCTAGGGCTACTCCTTCTGTAAGTAGTAAATTACCCAAATGGTCCTTTAGGTTTGTACCATATTACATATATGGTCATTTATTTTCATAAATTACACCCTAGTCCTTATTTATGAAACTATTGACACGTTTGGTCTTTTATCTAAACAGATGTTAACTTTTCCCGTCAAACAAACGAGTTTTCATGGGTTTCATATTTGTGAAGGGAAAAGGAAAATAACAGATTTACCCCCTCGTGCATCACACGTGATCATACTTGATGGGAAAAGTTAACGTTACTAAACGTGTCAATAATTTCATAAATAAGGACTACCAGTGTAATTTATGAAACTAAAGGACCAAATATGTAATATGGTACAAACATAAAGGACCGTTTGTGTAATTAACTCTAGTAAATTATGTACTCTGGATATAATTTAACTATAGTTATTGTTAAACTGTATATTTTTTTTTATATATATTTAAAATGCAGGAGGCTGCACCTGACCCAGTATCCCAGAACAGATCTCAGAGGACTTCAGTACCCTCTAATATGAGGAAAGCATCTTCTGCTACTAATATTGTTGATGATCTTAGCTCTATATTTGGAGGTATACTTTTATTTCTATTTTGACCAGATCGCCTTTACTTATTTTTATATATATTTATTAATTATTGTTGGGTTTGTTTTAAAAAGGTGGTCCTTCATCTTCGTCTGGTGGAGAGTTCCAAGATATTGAAGGTGAAACAGAAGAAAGACGAAAAGCTAGGCTTGAAAGACAACAACGCACTCAAGAGCGTGCTGTATGTAATTTCAAAATTATTTTCTATAATTATAGGATAATGTGATACATAAGTTAAAGTTGTGATTATTGATGCATAGGCTAAAGCACTGGCAGAAAAGAATAACCGTGATCTCCAATCTCAGAGAGAACAGGAAGAAAGAAATGTGAGTATTATTTTTCAGGCTTCTAATTTTTTAAGAACTTGTATAGCAACAATTATTCATATTATTTTTCTCATATATTGCAGAGAATTGGTGAAAGTTTAGATATTGAGATAAAGCGTTGGGCTGCAGGGAAAGAAGGAAATTTGCGTGCATTGCTATCAACATTACAATATGTATCTATTTTCAATTTCATCTATCTGTTATGCTGTGTATGATTTAACAATAAATTGAGTTTAATATTTGCTGATTATTGTCTTGTGTTGATTAGGTTTTATGGCCTGGATGCGGTTGGCAGGCGGTTTCATTGACGGATTTGATAACTGGTGCGAATGTGAAAAAGGCGTATAGAAAGGCAACTTTGTGTATCCATCCTGACAAAGTGCAGCAAAAAGGAGCTAATCTGCAACAGAAATATGTTGCTGAAAAGGTCTTTGACCTACTCAAGGTACATATATGCACGCACATTTCGTTTTTATGTCGGTTATTGTTGCAATATTTGTTGGAAGAAAAGAGTAAATAATGTGAGTTTGATTAATAGGAGGCATGGAACAAGTTTAATTCAGAGGAGCTCTTTTAAGCCGTGTGATATAATGATATTTGAAGTGTTGGTGCAAACAAAAAGATATATATATATATATATATATATATATATATATATATATATATATATATATATATATATATATATATATATTGGTGGAAAAAACATATGCACATGATGTGCGTTCACTGCCCTCGCATTGCATCGATTTGATATGAGCTCCAGAGAGACAGGGGTAAGCAGATTATATGTTGCTGTATATTCACATATATTAAAGAAATTTTTTTGTTCATGTAGAGTGTATGTATGTATGTATGATTGTTGCATATCATTCATTCATTCTATGTGAATGAAATGATGATTGCCTACTCAAAATTATTTTTGCCTCGTATGTAGTTCCTTTTTGAGGAGCTTCAACAGTCAATTCTTGAGCGATGATGATTGTTTTTGTTACATTGCTTTGGATTTGGCTGTTTTGGCGGTGCTTAAAAAGTATCTATTTTGACATTTTTTTGCTGTGCTTATTGAAATGGGAAACTTGTATTGGTCTTGAACCTTCAAGTACTCTTGGATTGTGATATGTCTTTTAACTTTGCAATTGTTTTCTTAAAACACCATTCTTTTTTCATTTTTCTTCTCAATGTAATTGATAAGGCTCACCATTCTACTTTGATGTTCGCATCAATGAATTTAAAAAGCTATTCTATATACTACAATTCGAAAACAATCCAAGAATGTGCATCTTTATGCCAATAAAATGACACTTTATGGTTATTAATAAGATAACGACAACGATACCAATCCCGTCAAGGGTGGGGTGGGGCATAGGGAGGGGAAATGTAAAGAATCACACCTCACCTCAGAGTAGAGATTGCTTTTAGCTGACAAAAGAAAATCTATTTTAGAGAGTATCACAAGTATGCAAATGAAAAGTGCATGTGAAAGAAAATCTATTTTAGAGAGTATCACAAGTACGCAAATGAAAAGTGCATGTGAAAGAAAATCTATTTTAGAGAGTATCACAAGTACGCAAATGAAAAGTGCATGTGAAAGAAAATCTATTTTAGAGAGTATCACAAGTACGCAAATGAAAAGTGCATGTGAAAGAAAATCTATTTTAGAGAGTATCACAAGTACGCAAATGAAAAGTGCATGTGAAAGAAAATCTATTTTAGAGAGTATCACAAGTACGCAAATGAAAAGTGCATGTGAAAGAAAATCTATTTTAGAGAGTATCACAAGTACGCAAATGAAAAGTGCATGTGAAAGAAAATCTATTTTAGAAAGTATCACAAGTACGCAAATGAAAAGTGCATGTGAAAGAAAATCTATTTTAGAAAGTATCACAAGTACGCAAATGAAAAGTGCATGTGAAAGTACGCAAATGTATATGTAAAACGCAGCAAAGTATAAACCTACAAGCATGTAAATCATACAAATCTATAGGTTTAAAGGCCCTAAGCAAATATATCATAGAATCTAAAAGGAAAACACCTACCTCCCTAAACATATCCGCCTAATACTAAACCTCCAAAAGTTCATACCTCAATCAAGCTAAGATCCTTCGGATTGCACTGACTATGTTCTCCCACTTTTTATTCGTTCAACAAGAGAATCTCCAATCGTCCTTTATAACTATTATCTTCATTTTAGAGGGATTTTCTACTCCAATGACCCTCTCACTCTCGTAACACTTTTTGTCTACTTATGTGTAACATGATAAATAAAAGCAGAAAAAAGCTGAAATTTAAGGATTAATATATTATACTTCCTCCGTATCAAGATAAGTGAATCACTTTGAAGTTCACGTTTTTTGAGGCAAAATAAGGTAATAACAGATTAGTGAAATTAAATTGAGTAATTAGAATAAATGGGGACCCACACTTTTTACTATTCTATTGCTTTTAAAGGAAGATGATAAAAAGGTATAAAGTGTAAAGGGGTAATTTTAAATATAAAAACTTACCAAATTAGGTAAATTATTAAAGTGATTCACTTATTTTGATACACCCTAAAAAGGAAAGTGATTCAATTATTTTGATACGGAGGAAGTATATTGAAAATAAGCTTTTGGCTAATTTCGACATGTTACATTTTTAGCTAAATTATCATAGTTTTTAAGCAAATTCGTCAAAATTGTGTCCTGTGTACGGTTGATAATATCATTACATATATTAAAAAATCAACAATAACTTCAACCCAGAACAGTCTTGATTAACAAAATGGGCACGCCATGCAGGGTAGGGTTCCTAAGTCTGGTTTAAGTTGAGACAAGATTTGATTTACTCTGTTTAAACTTCTGGACCATGTTGTAAGCCTGCATATAAATAAAAAAAAAACATCTGCATTTCCATCACACAAAAAAAGCAATAATCAAAATTAGAAGAGATGTCAAATTTTACCTTCCTAACTCCAGTTGATAATCCCAGGGTTGCAAGGGTTTTTGTATCAACATACTTATATGGCAACACTCCTTTGCCGTTTTTATGCAAATCTGTACCCAAACATTAACCAAACTCAGTGTATCATTTCCAATTATACTGGTCAAAATACATTTTAGTAAACTGATGATTAGGTCATCTACTACCCTAAACTATTAAAGGTGTAGCATGGTACCCTAAACTTGACAAATTGGTCGATTTAGTACCTTGACTCATTCATTTGATCGTATTTTCTTACGTGACTTAGTTTTGTGGGAGCTTTTGACGGACTAAAAAATATATATGTTTATCTCGAATCTCGATTATTGATATTAGAAGCATAATAAACTCATGCAGAGAAAACGCATAATAAAAATACCTTGTGCACGTAAAACCAATAGCTCGATATACATCTTGAGACGAATATGTGTGAAGATATGGACATATTCACCTACTTCATCTCTTGCAACAATACTATTATTATTAACCTTTAAACCAAACGAATTCTTCAAGAAATCATCAATAGCTCGTCTTCTTGTCACCAAATCAGCTTCTTCATTCAAAGAAACTGCTGGAAATTCCCAAAGTCCAGCAAGTAAACCTTCTTCAGGTCTCTTAACCAGCAGAAACTTACTTGCAGATGTATTATCATTATTATTATTATTATTATCTTGTAAGATTTCAACAACACTAATAGCAGAAAAATCATGCCTTTGTTTCACTTTTGCAACTTTACTTGGATAATCAGTAACAAGTGTTGATTTGTTAGTTATGGACTCCAAAAGTGCACTACATTGAGTAGAAATCGGGCAAGATGAACAATTAGGGTTTAAAGGGGTACATAAAGTAGCACCAAGTTCCATAAGAGCCTGATTAAAATCTCCAGGTCTATGATCATCAACTAATTGTCCGGCTAATTTCCTGCAAACAAAAAAAAAAAAAAAAAAAAATTTAAACAAAAACATTGTTGAAATCTAGCCTGTTAGAAAACATACCATATGTTCTTGATAGTTGCTTTGTCTTTAGGATTTGCAGATATTGTCTTTAATCTAGCAATCACCCTAATAACATTTCCATCAACCACAGGAACTGCCTAAATTATGAATATATGTCAGTTAGATATAAAAATTAAAAATATTTATTTTATAGCTGCAAAAACTAATTACTAATCACCTCATTGAAGGCTATAGAAGCTATAGCACCAGCAGTGTATTCTCCTATTCCTTTAACCCTACGAAGATCATTTACCGATTTTGGAAACCGGCCTCCTTCTTCAACAATCATTTTAGCTCCCTAAAAAATACATATAATCATTATAATTTCATTATGTTAAATTTGAATGCAAAAATTGGACTGACCTCCAACAAGAACCTTGCTCTCCTGTAATATCCCAATCCTGCCCATATCTCATTGACCTCCTGTAAGACTCAATCATGTAACCCTAATTAACCAGACATAATCGTGCAATTGAAGATGAGGTTGAGGAATTTTTACCTCAATTGAAGCTTGAGCTAGGTGATGAACAGTTGGCCATTTCTCCATCCAACGATTGAAGTAATCGATAACAGTTTGAACCCTAGTTTGCTGAAGCATGATTTCCGAAACCCACACAGCATATGCTTTTCTATCTATCTCATCATTATCAGTTGCTTCACCGTCGTTAATTCTCCGCCATGGAAGGTCTCTCCGGTTAATGTCGTACCATTTCAACAACGATGCCCTAATTTTACCAATTTCACTTTCACTAAATTGAAAATCTTCTATGTCGCCGATGATGGTATCTGGTTCAGGTTTAGGTTTAGATTTGGATTGGGATAGGTTTCGGGTTCTTTTCTTGGATTTGGTGATGGTATCTGCAACAGCAGGAGTTGTATTGTCGGGTATCTTTTTCTTCTTGTTCATGGTTTCTTTGGTGTTGGTTTGGGGGTGAAAGCAGAGCTGAAGTGGAAGGTGTCTTTCTTTCCCGCTTCAATCAAGTTTTTGAATCGGTGGTGTCTAATTTAGAGATGCAAACGGGTACGGGTAGTAGCGGGTACTGCAAAACTCGTACCCGTACCCGACCCGCTATTCTCATACCCGTACCCGCCCCGTACCCAGTCAAATACCCGGCGGGTTGGGGTAGAAAATTCCCCGCCGGGTACGGGTAACCCGCCGGGTACCCGTTCAATAAAAATATTAAACAAAATAGCTAACACATTTAATACAATTAGTTCGTTCAGACTTATTTCGTTCAATACGTAATGGAGTAACGGGAGACGAGCCAGATTTAAACCATTATTAAACTAGGCTAATGAGAGATTAAGAGTTGGACTAAGTTTGTGTAGTGACTAGTAGGCTAAACCCGCATTAAAAAAATTACACATTAATATATATGTTCGGGTCGGGTATAAACGGTGCGGGTATTATAAAGCACGTACCCGACTCGTACCCGCTCTCGGATATGAAATTTAAACCCATCCCCGACCCGTTACCCGTTTAGACGGGTAATACCCGCCCCGTAAAACTCGGGTACCCGCGGGTACTCAAACCCGCGGGTTATATTTGCATCCCTAGTCTAATTTCGGAACAAGTTATTTTTGGTGTTCGGAGGTAAGATACATCACATAATATTTTTTAGGGTAAATTACAGTTTTTGTCCCTGACCTATGGCCGATTCGGGGTCTTTGTCCCTAATGTTTTTTTGTCGGTTTTTTTGTCCTTTAAGTTTTTAAAATTCTGGAAATCTGTCCTTCCGTCTATTTTTAGCCGTTAAGTGACGAAAAATGCAATTCATGTGAGGGCATTTTGGTCCTTTTCACCATTCTTCATCTTCTTCATTGTTCACCACCGTCGCACCACCACCCTTGCTTCCTCCTTACATCCGTCATCACCACCGTCGCACCGCCATCATCACCACCCTTCTGGCTTCCTCCTTAAACCAAACCCTAATCAAACCCAAACCCAAACCATTGCAGAAACCGAACACCATCTTCTCCACCAGATTTAGGTTAGGGTTTGCAGAAATCGATCACCATCTTCTCCACCAGATTTAGGTTAGGGTTTGCAGAAATCGAACACCATCTTCTCCACCAGAAATCAAACCATTGCAGAAATTGAAGACCATCGCAGCTTCTCCATCGTCACAGTTTGCAGGTTAGGGTTTTTAGATCTCGACCACCATCTTCTCCACCAGAAAAACGATTTGCAGATTCTGATCAATAACGATTTGCAAGATCTAAAAACGATTTAATTGCAAGTTCTGATTCATAAACGATTTGCAAGTTTCGATTTGCAAGTTCCGATTTAGGGTTTACAAGTTTCGATTTGCAAGTTCTGATTCATAAAAACAGTTTGCAAGTTCCGATTTAGGGTTTATGTTTGCAGAAATTGAACGAAAAAGGGGTTTGATTTGTTGGTAATGAATGTGTTCTTGAAGAAGATGGTTGATAATGAAGGTGTTATTGATGTTGTTGAAGGAGAGAGGAAGATGAACATAAAGTACAATTATTGAAGCATAAGGTACAAGTAGTTTGCTTAAAAAGAGTTAAAATAGGGGTAATTTGGGGAATTCACAAAATAAATCGTCACTTAACGGTCAAAATTGGACGGAATGACAAATTTCCAGAATTTGAAAAACTTATGGGACAAAAAAACCGATAAAAAAACATTAGGGACAAAAACCCCGAATCGGCCATAGGTCAGGGACAAAAACTGTAATTTACCCTATTTTTTAAGTTGATGAAGAGAGATACGTCACCCAAAAAAAGGGGCTAACATTTGTCCGTCAAGCAGAATTGAAAACCAACTGAAAGGAGGAGCTAAAACTGGAACATGTAATTGGTTTGTTTTTTTTTGGTTTTGTAGTTTCATAGTTTGTTTTGGTTCAGTACTGGGATAGAGGAGGTGAATATTTGAGATTAAAAAGCTGAAATGAAACCGAACTTAGCCAAATTCAAATAACATAATCCGTTCGGATTTTGGTTTTGAAAATTATATAATAGACAAAATATGTATATAAATTTTTTATGAAACAATAATGCAGGAAATTTTATTGTCTAACAAAAACAATATGATGCATTTTTGAAGCAAACACATAAATTATTTTTTGATAATCTAGTTTTTGTAAAATTGACTTTTGACACTTAATTGCTAAACACCTAATTTTACATTGGTCCTCTCATTTCATCAGACTGAAAACACACACTGCGGAGGAGCACAAGAGACGAGTAGACGGAGACGATTACATTTTCCTAGGAGACGATCAGGCGGAGCTAATTTGGATATTGGGCCTAAAATTTTTCACACATATACATCATAGCTGAGTTTATTTGGATTATCTCAACGGTCCCTAGTTCATCAAGTTTGGTATATCAACGCCACGTCACCACAAGTTCATGTAAACAACGTCTACGGCCCTTTAGGCATTCACATAATGACATAAATGATACTTATGTTTTATGGCTCTTTTTGTCCCATGACTTCCTTTCTATGTATATATCTCTACTATATTATAAAGAATTTACCATTTCCAGAATTAGCAAGGCTGAAAATTCAGCCAACACACTTGCTAATTTTGGAATTTATTTGCGTTCAAAAAATTAGCTTGAAATGGGATTCGAAAGCAAGACCTCTAGGTTATTAGCAAAGAAACTTACCAGCTAACTAACTGGAACACTTGTTTTCAATCTCGCTTGCCATATATCTATACACTAATGCATTTATCTGACTCAAAGCTAAATAACCCTTCATTTTTAAACGCAGTCGATTCCAATTCCTAACTCTTCAGTTCCTTCACTCCTCAACTCCTCGGTTCCTTCAATCGTCCATTGGAAATCGTAAACTTCATAGGTGAACATGCGACGTTTTCTCCACGACACCACACATATTCAAATATCATACGTGTCTTCACATGTATTTGAATCTTCTCTCATTCCTCCCGGCCATCGTATTTCCTCAACACCGACACCATCTTATCCCCAATTTCCACAGAGGTTCTTCTTTCCGCCACCACCTCCGCCACATCACCACCGCCCTACCATCCATCAACTTCACATATATCCCCAAAAACCATCGCAACTTCATAGCAACAGTTATCTCCTGGTACAACTACTGACTTATAGAATATAATTGTGATTCTAATAATCTATTAGCTGTAATTTATCATATTTTTATCATAAATCTGTTTTTTATTTTTACTAATTCGGGCAATCTTCATCGTGAAAGTTGTACATTGTCTCTTGGAAATGTTAATTCATCGGCTGAAGAATTTTTGAAGATTGGATTTCGGTAAGTTATGAAAATCTTTGTTTTCTTTCAAAATGAGTCGACAAATCAATTGTCTGTCGTCTTCATTCAATGGCGTCGACACCTTTTGAAAAAATAACGTATGCAACAATGGTAGAAGTTTTAGACAAGGTAATAATTTGGCAGGGTCACATAATGGGACAATACGGGTTTGGGTCTATTTGGATAGGTAGTTTTGGTATATCACAAAACCGTTTAGCTTGAATTCGTAACTCTTTTTGTACACATTTCTTAATCTCTTTCAGGTAACTGATGGAACCTTCGACACCAAATCAATCGGGTATAGCTCAAACAGACGAACACGAGAGGTTTGACACAAATGAAGCCCGTGATGGGTTTTCTGTTGATCCAAATGATGTATTCTTGACAGATGGTGCAAGTCCAGCGGTTAAAAAGCTTTTTATCTATATTTTTAATTTTTATCTAACTTTAATCAGTTGTTTTATACAAAAATACTTTTCTATTACTGGAAGTCTATATATATATATATATATATATATATATATATATATATATATATATATATATATATATTTGTTTTATCTTGTAAACTTATAAATTATTTTCAGCGAGGTTATATTTACCTTGGGAAGTTTGAAAGTCGTCGTTGAATTTCTTTGTGCTGCAATTGAGAAAAAAAAATGATTTTGAGTTTTTGTACGTAGCAGAGGACGCTGCTCGGTATATGTTCTTAAAATTATTATTATTGTGTTTATGAATGTAGTTTACTAATTTTCCATACCACCCCGTTATTGACAATGTGTTTTTGTTTTTATACAGGTATGAAGGACATGTTCTTGCAAACAAATTAATTGGTAAGGGACAACAAACAACTGTAATTACCGATTCTACAGTACTTGCACTGATTTCTTGTGTGAACATGGTACTCGACAAACCATGTAACTTCTTTTTCTAGCAATGGATATTTTGCCTTCAGATGTTAAGTAATTTCTTTGTTTTAGTGGTTGGGTATATAGATACAGCTCAATCTTCTACTTATTCAAGCTACTGGTCTTAACGTTTTGTTTAACAGAGATGTTAAGGTTTTTTTTGCTTCTAATCACAGTTTCTCCTTTTTAGATATTTTCGCAAAAATGGGTGATCAGAAGGTAAATTTCAAATATTTTGTTTTGTTTTTCATTGCAGAAGTATAGTAAAATCTAAAACCTTCTCTCTTTATTCTTAGTTACTTGATGAGTGACTACCTTATTGACTTCTGCCTTAGCTTTGCTGGATGCCAAACACTATGGTTTAGCCATGCTATGACTTCTATGATATATGGTTGTCTTTAAACAAGTGAAGCAACTTTAGCTCCCGAGTTTATTTTTTTATTATATTATATTTTATTTTATTGTTTTAGTTCAAAATGTAAATTGAAAGTGAATTCAAGTTTTTTGCATCAATGTAAATCATTTTCAAGTCAACTTTGTTTATTGCCACTACATTGACTTTCTTTTCCCTGCACCATAGTTCACCAACTAATTGATTATTTATAGTCTGTCTTAAGTTTTTTTTTTCTTTGACCATCGAATAATAATGAATTTAAGATTTAAGCCTACAAACTATAAATACAATTTTATCTGTATCTTTAAACTTTTTCTCTCATAAATCTATTATAAATTGTTAGTGTTTTTGATAGAAGTGTCCATATAAATGTAATTGAACAATGCATAAAATCTAAGTACTTTTCTTTATCTTTGTTGATAATTAAATGTAAAAAATGTGTTAAAAAGAATATATATAATACATTTTGGACCTTTCCAAATTATCAAGATTTAAATTTTGAACTTGGGACTTCTGTGTTAGTAACATCATACATTTAACTAACTGAACTATTACATCTATGTTTCTTACTTGATAAAAGATGTCTTTATTAATCCCTTAGATCTTAAAAAGTTTGAAATTGTCACCACATATCATCACACATTAACTGCTACCACCACCACCCATCATTACTACTGCCACTAACACCCACAAATTGGCCGCCGCCAAATATAATCACAGGATACCCGTCGCCGCATTGCGCGGGTACCTGCTAGTTATCAAATAGGAGCAAACCAGATATTGTTCAAACTAAGGGCTTAATCAATGTTTTCAACAAATAATACCTTTTCAGAATAACATAACATACGGTCAATGCAAGTTTATTAAAAGTTGTAGGATCAATATACTTGCAATAATTAAAGTAGCTAAGAGAAAAGCTTTCTGTATTCTTGTGCTTCTTGAGCCCTCTCTTCTGAGCTCCTATCCTTGCGCTCCTTGTCCAACTCCAGTTTCTTCTTTAACTCCTTATCTGACTCATTAATCTACACAAACCACCAAATATATAATAACTCCACTCCCATCTTATATGAGATAAAAGAGGTTTCCAAACTTACCGCATCATAGATTTCATCGTTATTCTCAAAATCACCAACTTTTCGGGGGACGATATGGATGTGAACATGTGCAACTGACTGTCCTGCTTCCGGCCCATCCTAAAATCAGGCCCAAAATACATATTATATTTACAGAGAGGTGTTTGGGTCAATTAAGAGGTTAGGGAATTTTGTATCAAAATGTTAATAATGCAGGTTGCTTACTTGGATGGTGAAGGTGAGGGAAGATGCTTTGTGGTAGTTCTCGAGCAGATTACCAATTCGTTTAGCGCTAATCCACATGTCGGTAGTCTCTTCTGTTGTAAGCTCGCCAAACCGCTTTACTTCACGCTTTGGGCACACAAGCACATGTGATAGCTAACTTATTGTCAAGTCCACATTCGAGTTTAAAAATATACGTACTGTGCTAATATATATATATATGCACATACTTAACTTCATATATGTCTCTTTGACATTATTGCAACGTGTGTTTGTAGTTGATATCACGAATGTGTTAAAACGTGCATTAATGCACTACAAAAGATTACCCATGTAGCGACGAAACCTATGGCGACGACTACAGAAAGCTCTATGGCGACGATCGGGAAATGAAAAAATTAATTTGGGCTTTAGAATGTATCGGTATAGGTTTCATCTATCCCGACAAAAAATTAAGCTACAACAACGACTCTATGGCGACAGGATATGCTATACCAACAACATGTCGTCGCTATAGTGTCAAAACATGTGGTCGGGATAGGGGTAATTCCTTGTAGTGATGTCATTAGCTAAAAATATAACCACAAAACTCATCATATTGTATATCTAATATGTAGTAAAACCATGAGATGCTATACACAATATGTTTTCTTATCATTCACATTTTGTTTTCTCAAAAAAGAAAGTTATGATGCGTATTGTGGTAACATGAGTAGTTAAAATTGATTTAATTAAGCATACTAATGCGTAGTAGTTGATGGATATGACCTGAAAAAAGAAAATTTGAATAGTTTAGATTCATGTATATATAGCAGAGTTATATAAATCATGACGGCAAGATGAATACGTGTGTTCAATGATTGTTTACCCACAACATGTAGGTCGTTATGAGCTTATAAGATTAGCATTCAAGTCTTGTTGTAGACATGCGTATTTTATGTGACATGGTTATATTCTTGTGTTTAATTAAAAACAAAACTCATGTTAAACTAATGACTACATCAAGCAAAGAAAGTAAATCAATTGTTTTTCTTTCGGGCTTCCCCTTATTTCAAAGTTAAAATAAAAAGAACTTTTAGGATTATACACGAAATTTACTCACCAAAGGGGTTTATAGCCGAATGAAAATTATTCTATCGTTTCATAAATCAGTTATTTTGTTATTCAAGCAAAATTAAACTTACCATTAATATTGAGAAAAAAAGATTTATTGAATTTGAAAAATTAGACTTTATCTCTACTCTCTAGCTACTATTATGAAGCTTTTAGCCCTCGTCTTTTTTCTTTCTTTTTTTTATTTTTTTGCACAAGAAATACATATCTCTTAATTTTAGAAGAATTAAATTTTCTAATATATCCCTATACTAAATGTGCAAAATATTTAACATTAAATAGTTGAGAAGTTTTCATCCATATGTACATCTTCCATAAACAAAAATGACTATTAAAAGTACAAGTAAATTAATATCATACAACATAAGTATAAAGTTAAAAAAAATTAATAAGTATTTTAATCAAACACAATGATTGAACATATAGTCAATATCTTAATTTTAACTGTTTAGAAAACCAAGAAATCCGAAGAACATTTAACATGAACCACTAAACCTCTGCATACTTATATGCGAAAATGGAAAATATTAAAGTTTATTAATATTATTTAAAATATAATAGAAAACTAAATACTTCATTAATCGCACCTAATGTATGCCTCAGGGGCATACGTTAGAAAAATCCAATTATGTATAATAAGTGTAATTTTTATTCAATATGTAGGAAAAATTTAAGTCATTTAATTATTTCCTTAGTTAGACAAACATTTGATTAATATGTATAAATCCATTATAAATACTACATCTGTATCAAAATAAGTGATACACTTTTTATTTAGGGTAGATCAAAATAAGTGATATACATTTAAATTGTATCTTATTCGGTAAAAAAGTGAAACTTATACTCTACTAACTATTTACTTTAATAAAGTGAAATTATATGTTTACCCTTAACGTTTATTTTTAAACATTATTAATATCATTTTATACAAATTGAATGAGACTCATTCTCCAATCTCCACTAACTATCCACTTTAATCCATCTTAACTCACATTTTAATCTTTTACCTTATACTTTTGTGACGCAAGTAAGATAAACCTTAAATAATAAATACCAAATACAACTTATGAAAGTTGTTAAAAGAAAAAGAAAAAAAATCATAATTTCCCTACAGCTTCATTTCTTTCTGAACTCTTAAACGCACGACGAAACTCTAACATAATGAAGTATATTAATCTGAGTGAAAAATTTATTTACCAGGAAGAACAGGACGTAGATTGACAAAAGCATATAAAAGATCGGTGGAATAGAACACATCCTTTTCGTCAATTTTATGCGGTCCAAAGGTATAATTCATCTGTACGTTCCAATCAACATATATGGATCGATCAGAAGAACAAAAACTTCAAGTTAACTGAAGATTGAAGATGAGAATTGTACTTTCTATTGCGATTTGGAAGCGGCAGTCAGCTGAGGTTGTTGGCCGGAGTTTCACGGAGGAATCGAACGCAGCGACAAAATTACCTACTGTAATGGCTTTTAGCATTATGAGACGGCTCGAGAGACCATTTTATACAAAAATAAATTGTCTCGTCTTTTTTAAAACATAAATTTGTGTCTGTCGACCACTTGTAGACGTCGTTAGTCTTTGTTTTAGTTATTCTATTTTCTTTTATGGAACTTCTTTTATGGAACTTCTTTTATTAATTACACTACGTTATGACCCGTGAAAAATCACGGGTTATCAATAATTTTATTGAAAGTAATTCTATAGATTACACAAATTTATCATTAATTGCATTATTATTACTAGGGGTGAGCATAGCAGGATACCCGCCGGTTCCGACTGGAACCGGAACCGGAACCTCTTGTACCGGTTCCTCAATTTTCGGAACCGGAACCTCCGGTTCCGGTGCCGGTTCCGGTTACCCTGTCTCTAAAATCGTAAAGTTAAAATAAGATGCAAAGCTTAAATATTAATCATTTTTTTATCATTTTATCTACTAATCTTTGAATAATCATAAATTCCAAACACTTAGACATATGATTTTCTAAATATTATATAGTTAAAACGTTATATTCAGACTAATTAATTACTAAACTCATTCAAAATGGCATAAAATATATCATATTGTTATATTTGGACATTAAATTTCTCAAATATATAAAATTTTAACAAAAATAGACCGAATAAACGCCGGTTCCGGTTATCCACCGGTTACCGGTTCCTAAATTTTGAGAACCGGAACCGGAACCTCTTAGGGCGGTTCTATAATTTTAGGAACCGGAACCGGCGGTTCCAAAGCGGTTCCGGTTCCAATTCCGGTTACCCGCTTTTTCTGCTCACCCCTAATTATTACATATATAATATACAATAAGAAAATATATAATGCTTTTAAAACGCAAAGTATGGAAGGAGGTTACTAATTATATAAACATGAGAAAACTTAATATATGGTAATAATAAAATAATAAAACATAGAATAACAAAAAAAATCAATTAAAACATCATCACCAGCAATTAAATAAGATAAGATGTATTAATTGAACAAAATCTTTCCTAACATATTAAAAATTACATTAAATTAAGTCTAATTTTAGCACGGGTTTGGCTAACTCCTGCCCTAAAGGCATGATATTAGAAGTATTAAACTCACTCGAAATTGCTATTTTTAATTAAAAAACATTTAATACATGCAAAAAATAAACATCAATAATATGTGAGTGTCACACCCCGCCAAAATTGTTTTTAAAGGAAAACGGTTTGCGGAAGAACGGGCGTGCGACTAAGTAAACATAGCATATGATTATTGTAAACAATAATTTCAAATCCAAATAAAACCTTTATAAATAAAGTATGTCACAAATGAAACCAAAAGACCAAGTTTTTAAAGTAAAATAAAAGTTGTAATTGTGACATCTTGACAATGCATGCTTGACTCCATATGATAGTACTCAATGCTTCAAACTTAGTTACCTGAAAAACATAAATGAAAGTATCAACAAAATTGTTGAGTGAATTCACAGGTTTTATAATAAAGTTTAGTTGTTCCATAGTTCTCGTATGCCACCATTGGCAAAAATTTGTGTGATGATATAAATGTTAAAAGTAGTCTGCTCCAAGAGCAGTAGTAGAAACAACCGACGGTGATCCCCCAACAGGTTTGCAAGACCTTTGAGTTAAAATGCTGACCCTAAGTCCATAATCAAAACAACAACCTTAAACGTGCTAGATATACACTCCTCGTGGTCGGTATACACCGATAAATGATCAATAACGTGGGAGGGTAGGTCTCCGCCAATAGTACTATTTGCATATCCAGGGCCTAGTCGCAACTAGCTAATGATTATGTAGGTAACATATACGCACTTCCATGTACCTCTAAACTTAGTCCAAGCATACAGATTCGTTGTCTAGTTTCCAAAATAGTTTCATCACAATTAAATAATTGATTATAAATAATATAATTATTTATAAAATAGTTGATATGTTTTTCACCCCAAAAGTATTAAAAACGTAGTAAAGAGGGGCTGTGAACTCACCTGATGCAATGCTAGCCCAAAATGCAAGTAACCAAAATGCAAGATCCAACCAAAACGACTTCTATTAACCTAAATGTATAGAAGTAAACCATGAGCAATACGTTGGTGACTTTATCGAATTAATTTGTACCTTAAATATGTTGACTTTAAATTTTATAAGTGTTGATATAACGATTTGCTTTGATCGAAAATAGTAATTATTTGCATCATAGACAATTATTAAAATAATTATAAATAATTAATTTAATGAATAATTAACATAATAACCTTTAGATGACAACTGACTTCTATTAATTATATATATGTTATTCCCGTAATATAAAAAGGTTATCAAAAATCATTTAGTAAGTTTTATTTAAACCTGATTTTTAGAATACCATTTGATATTTAAATTCGGTAATTGAGTTTAAGATCATCAACACAAAACGTTTAAGATTAGCAACACAAAACGTTGGGCTCATTAAGTTGCTTTTTCTTTCTTAAAATAAAATTGAACTTATAAAACTTTTTAATCTAAAAGTCATTATTGACCACTGACCTTTGAAAATAATTACAATTGTCAATCTACTATTTTGTTTAGTTTTAATTTTATATATGAATCGGAAAATGATTTAATTTAGACGAAAAGAGATCAATGACTGGGCTACTCTATTGAACTGGGTCGTGAAAAAAAAAGAAACTGGGCTGGGTTTATCTGCTGGGCCGAGATTTAAGCTACTGGACTCAGACATTTGTAGACTGCAAATAACGAACACCGACTATTTTTCTGAATTTGGGTTTCATCTGCCGGCGGTTTTCGACGAATAGAAAACAAAACAGGTTACGGAATTCAGGCGGCATCTTAAACAATCACACACACACACACACACACACACACACTGATGTGTGTGTGTTTCGCCGGCGATGGAACCGGAAGACAGAAAACAACACCCATAAACACACACACTTATACCCATACATCCCACCATGACTGTGTGTTTGGGTGAGACCAGCAGCAAGTAAATTTAAGATACACATGACTAAAGAAGTAAAAATGGTTTGGAGGTTACCTTGTTTGCCGGAAAAGTAGAGGGCGAGAGAGATGGCCAAGAGAGAGAGACAAGATATGGAGACAAGAAACAAAAGTGAGATTTGTGGTGTGGAAAAAAAAAGACATTTTTGTTTCTTTTTATAGTAAAATAAAATTAAAGGCCACATTTACTTTATCAAATGAAGAGTCGGGAATTTTAAAAGATATGGATTTGATTATTAATTTGAAATAATAACTTATAAGAGAATTTATTATTTAGTGGTTAAAATTTTATATCTTTGTATATTCATTTGTGTTATGAACCAATTTTTATTTCTTTCGTTTCCACTTGTACCCGATTATTGTATCTTGTAACAATTAAATTTATTGAATTAGTGTGTCATTAAATTCATATTTTTGATTCAGTTTAAGTCACCAACTCGCTAAATGTACAGTTATAAGTGTATAAAACACAAATAAACTACTATGTGTATAAATGATGATGTGTATTAATTAAGAACACATAATATACATGTTTGCTAGACTCAAATGCATAATAGTTGTTTTTACTAACGATGGAAAATATTTATAAGAAAAGGGGGTTATAATAGTTGTCAGGTCAAGTACCTGACTGCGAGGGTTGTCACATTCTCCCCCCGTTAGAGAAATTTCGTCCCGAAATTTAAGTTGTACCACTAGGTTGAGGGTTAGAGAAGAGATGTGGGTACTTGCGTTTCATCTGATCTTCGCGTTCCCATGTATACTCGGGACCTCGTTTAGAATTCCAACGTACTTTAACAAGTTTGATTCGACTCCTCCGGAGTTGCTGTATTTTCCAATCAGAGACTTCTAGAGGTTCCTCTCTAAAGTGAAGTCGATTAGCGATAGCAATCTCGTCCGTTGGAACAATCAATGTTTCGTCAGATAGACATTTCTTAAGATTCGATACATGAAATGTGTTATGAATGCTACTGAGTTCTTGTGGTAATTGTAATCGGTAGGCGACTGGACCAACTCTTTCAATAATTTCAAAAGGTCCAACGTAACGAGGATTCAGTTTCCCCCGTTTACCAAAACGCATAACACCTTTCCATGGTGATAATTTCAATAAAACCTTGTCACCTACAGCAAATTCGAGTGGTTTTCGACGATTGTCGGCATAACTCTTTTGTCTATCTCTGGCTGCTTTAATTCGATCTCTGATCTGGAATATCTTATCAGTGGTTTCTTGCAACATTTCAGGACCAGTTATCTGACTGTCACCGACTTCGGACCAACAAAGCGGTGATCGACACTTACGCCCATATAATGCCTCGAATGGTGCAGCCTTAATGCTAGTGTGATAGCTGTTATTATAAGAGAACTCGACTAACGGTAGATGATCATCCCAATTTCCGCTAAAGTCTATCACACAAGCTCGCAACATATCCTCGAGAGTTTGAATTGTTCGTTCGCTTTGACCATCAGTCTGGGGGTGGTAAGCGGTACTCATGTCTAGTCGCGTCCCTAGCGATTTATGTAATGATTGCCAGAATCGTGATGTAAAACGACTATCCCGATCGGAGATTATAGATGTTGGTACTCCGTGCCGAGAAACAACTTCTTTCAGATAGATTCTCGTTAGTTTCTCCATTTTGTCGGTTTCTTTTATCGGAATAAAATGAGCAGATTTTGTGAGTCGATCGACGATTACCCAAATGGTATCATGCCCACTCGAGGTTCAAGGTAACTTAGTAATAAAATCCATAGCGATCCGATCCCATTTCCATTCGGGAATTTCAGGTTGTTGTAAAAGACCAGAGGGTTTCTGATATTCGGCCTTTACTTTTGAACACGTCAAACATTTACCGACATAGATAGCAATTTCTCTCTTCATGTTAGGCCACCAATACATTCCTTTCACATCTTTATACATCTTGTCAGCACCGGGATGAATGGAATATTTGGATTTGTGAGCTTCATCGAGAACAATCTCACGAAGGTTTCCGAATTTTGGAACCCAGATTCTATTCATGAAATATAGAGTTCCGTCCGGTTTGGATTCTAGTTGTTTTTCCATTCCTCGAAGAAATTCGTCTTTTAGGTTTTCAATGTTCAACGCCTCGGTTTGAGTGGAACGGATTTGAGAAATAAAATTTGAATGAATTGACATGGTTAACGCTTTTACTCGACGTGGTTTAACTCGTTCCTTTCGGCTGAGGGCATCGGCCACCACATTGGCCTTCCCTGGATGATATTTAATTTCACAGTCGTAATCATTTAGCAACTCAACCCAACGACGTTGCCTCATGTTGAGTTCTTTCTGATCGAATATGTGCTGGAGGCTTTTGTGGTCGGTAAAGATAGTGCACTTGGTGCCATATAAATAGTGTCGCCAGATTTTCAGTGCAAAAACTACGGCACCAAGCTCTAGATCGTGAGTGGTGTAATTCTTTTCATTATTTTTTAATTGTCGGGAAGCGTAGGCAATTACTTTCTCTCTTTGCATTAATACACAACCAAGTCCCTGATGAGATGCATCACAGTACACAACAAAATCTTCGGTTCCTTCAGGAAGTGACAGGATAGGAGCACTACAAAGTTTTTGTTTTAACAATTGGAAGGATGATTCTTGTTTTTCACCCCAATCGAATTTCTTATCTTTCTGAGTGAGGGTGGTTAAAGATTGTGCAATTTTAGAGAAATTTTCGATGAATCGACGATAATAACCGGCTAGACCAAGGAATTGCCGTACTTCCGTTGGCGTTTTAGGTGCTTCCCAGTTCTTTATAGCCTTAATTTTTGCTGGATCTACGTGGACTCCCTTTTGATTTATAACGTGGCCAAGGAATTGTACTTCTCGTAACCAAAATTCGCACTTCGAGAACTTCGCGTATAATTTTTCTTTTTCCAACAATTCAAGAATGAGTTTGAGATGTTGTTCATGGTCGCTTTTGTTTCGAGAATAGATCAAAATATCATCGATGAAAACAATTACGAATTTATCAAGGTAAGGTTTGCAGACACGATTCATTAGATCCATAAAGATGGCTGGAGCATTTGTTAATCCAAATGGCATGACTAGAAATTCATAATGGCCATACCGAGTTCTGAATGCTGTTTTTGGGATACTATCTTCTTGAATCTTCAATTGATGATAACCGGAGCGTAGATCGATTTTTGAATAATAACAAGAGCCTTGAAGCTGATCAAATAAATCGTCAATTCTTGGAAGTGGATATCGGTTTTTGATCGTCAATTTATTGAGTTCACGATAATCGATACACATCCTCATGGATCCATCTTTCTTCTTTACAAACAGGACCGGAGCTCCCCAAGGTGAGAAACTCGGTCGAATAAATCCAAGATCGAGTAACTCTTGAAGTTGAGTGGAAAGTTCTTGCATCTCAGATGGTGCAAGACGATAAGGTGAGCGCGCAATCGGTGCGGCTCCCGGGACTAAGTCAATACGGAACTCGACTTGTCTCTGAGGTGGTAATCCTGGTAAATCTTTCGGAAATACGCTGGGAAAATCACGCACGATTGGGATATCTTTGATTCGACGTTCTTTGGTTTTCTTATCTACAACATGTGCGAGGAATGCCTGATAACCCTTTCGCAAATACTTGTGAGCTTTCATACAATTCACCAGATTAAGAGTGCGTTTTCTTTTCTCTCCTTGAATGACGAGAATTTCACCAGACATCAATGGAATTCGAATTAATTTTTCGAAACATATTATCTCGGCTTTATTTTTGGCTAACCAATCCATACCAATTATAATATCAAAACTACCTAACTCAACAGGTAATAAATCAATATCAAAAGTATGATCTTCTAATGTGAGAGTGCATCCTTTTAAAATTTCATCGGTCTCTATTAATTTTCCATTAGCTAGTTCTATCGAATAATTCACATTTAGCTTACTAGCTTCTATGTCAATCAAGGGTCTAAATTCAGTGGAGATGAAACTTAAATCGGCACCAGAATCAAATAATAATGAAGCATAATGACCGTTTACTAGAAACGTACCAGTAACGACATCAGGGTCCTGACGCGCATCACCGGCTTTAATCACAAAAGCACGCCCACGGGCCGTGTTGTTGTTGTTGTTACGATTGTTATTGTCGTCGCGGTTGTTCAAATTTGGGCACTGGTTCCGATAGTGATTCGGATTTCCACACTCGTAACATGCATTAGGCTTTGGAGTATTGTTCACTTGGTTGGTTTGTTTGATACGACAATTCTGAGCCTGATGTCCCCAACGGTCACACTTGTTACATCGATCGCACTTTCCTTCGTGATGTCTTCCACACTTGTCACACTTAGGTTTATTGCCAAGATAAGTTTTGGTTCCTGGGGTGGTTTGGTTTATTGCGACATAAGCTTGGTTGGTTTTCTGAGATTTGTTGGTGGACGAGTTTTGTTGGTTGCCTCTATTGTTATCCCAAGAGCGTTTACCATTGTTGCTGGTTCGGTTATCGGTGTGGTTTGTGTTACTGGAGGTGCCAGATGAGTTGGTTTTCTTTGGTAGAGTGCCATTACGAATGGCGTCATCGGCCAGTTTTTGGGCTCTGTTGACAGCATCTTCAAACGAGGTTGGATCGGCAGCAGTTACAAGGGTTCTGATAGTGGAAGTTAATCCCGAAATATATAATTCGATTCTTTTATACTCAGGTGTAACCATATGACGGACTAAACGTGCAAGTTCCTGAAATTTTGTGGTATACCCAGTGATATTCGACCCCTCCATAGAAATGTTCCACAAGTCAGTCTCAATCTTTTTCAATTCCCTCCTTGGGCAGAATTTGTCAGTTAGTTGGGTTTTGAATTCATTCCAAGACAACGAATCAGCAGTGGTACGACCCAATGTCTGAACTCGAGAGTTCCACCATGACAGAGCTTCTTTTGACAGGGTGCTGGCGGCATATTTAACCATATCAACAGGTGAACAGTTTACGATACTGAAGATCGATTCTATCTTCTCACTCCAATGAATTAAAGCAATTGCTCCATCTTCCCCGGTGAACGCTGGAGGACGACAATTTGAGAAAGTTTTGAATGAACATTTTTGTCTAACATCGTTAGACACCTCGTTGTTATTATTGACTTCGCCATCCGTGCGAATTACTCGGTTTTCCTCGTACTGCGCAATGGCCTCAGCAATCCTGCGCTCAATCGTTTCTTCCATTCTCTCAATAAATTCACCTTCTCTATTGCTGGTTCTTCCTCTGCTTCTGGAACGTTTTCGTGGAGGCATGTTTGTTGTAGCCTTAACGAGATTTTCTGGTGACATTTTGTAATAAATCTTAGATATAATCGTAAGTGACTAATGATATAACGCATTCTACCCTAAGGTAAATGTAAGGTAAGTAATCTTTAGTACTAAGGTATAGGGTAAGTAGATAATATTGAATGCAATGCAACCCTATATGAAATGAGACTCTTGAATGCAATTAAAAACATTTGACCCAAAAATCTTTTTGAAGTTATAGACTAGACTTGCTAGTTCACTATAACCAATAGCTCTGATACCAATTTGTCACACCCCACCAAAATTGTTTTTAAAGGAAAACGGTTTGCGGAAGAACGGGCGTGCGACTAAGTAAACATAGCATATGATTATTGTAAACAATAATTTCAAATCCAAATAAAACCTTTATAAATAAAGTATGTCACAAATGAAACCAAAAGACCAAGTTTTTAAAGTAAAATAAAAGTTGTAATTGTGACATCTTGACAATGCATGCTTGACTCCATATGATAGTACTCAATGCTTCAAACTTAGTTACCTGAAAAACATAAATGAAAGTATCAACAAAATTGTTGAGTGAATTCACAGGTTTTATAATAAAGTTTAGTTGTTCCATAGTTCTCGTATGCCACCATTGGCAAAAATTTGTGTGATGATATAAATGTTAAAAGTAGTCTGCTCCAAGAGCAGTAGTAGAAACAACCGACGGTGATCCCCCAACAGGTTTGCAAGACCTTTGAGTTAAAATGCTGACCCTAAGTCCATAATCAAAACAACAACCTTAAACGTGCTAGATATACACTCCTCGTGGTCGGTATACACCGATAAATGATCAATAACGTGGGAGGGTAGGTCTCCGCCAATAGTACTATTTGCATATCCAGGGCCTAGTCGCAACTAGCTAATGATTATGTAGGTAACATATACGCACTTCCATGTACCTCTAAACTTAGTCCAAGCATACAGATTCGTTGTCTAGTTTCCAAAATAGTTTCATCACAATTAAATAATTGATTATAAATAATATAATTATTTATAAAATAGTTGATATGTTTTTCACCCCAAAAGTATTAAAAACGTAGTAAAGAGGGGCTGTGAACTCACCTGATGCAATGCTAGCCCAAAATGCAAGTAACCAAAATGCAAGATCCAACCAAAACGACTTCTATTAACCTAAATGTATAGAAGTAAACCATGAGCAATACGTTGGTGACATTATCGAATTAATTTGTACCTTAAATATGTTGACTTTAAATTTTATAAGTGTTGACATAACGATTTGCTTTGATCGAAAATAGTAATTATTTGCATCATAGACAATTATTAAAATAATTATAAATAATTAATTTAATGAATAATTAACATAATAACCTTTAGATGACAACTGACTTCTATTAATTATATATATGTTATTCCCGTAATATAAAAAGGTTATCAAAAATCATTTAGTAAGTTTTATTTAAACCTGATTTTTAGAATACCATTTGATATTTAAATTCGGTAATTGAGTTTAAGATCATCAACACAAAACGTTTAAGATTAGCAACACAAAACGTTGGGCTCATTAAGTTGCTTTTTCTTTCTTAAAATAAAATTGAACTTATAAAACTTTTTAATCTAAAAGTCATTATTGACCACTGACCTTTGAAAATAATTACAATTGTCAATCTACTATTTTGTTTAGTTTTAATTTTATATATGAATCGGAAAATGATTTAATTTAGACGAAAAGAGATCAATGACTGGGCTACTCTATTGAACTGGGTCGTGAAAAAAAAAAGAAACTGGGCTGGGTTTATCTGCTGGGCCGAGATTTAAGCTACTGGACTCAGACATTTGTAGACTGCAAATAACGAACACCGACTATTTTTCTGAATTTGGGTTTCATCTGCCGGCGGTTTTCGACGAATAGAAAACAAAACAGGTTACGGAATTCAGGCGGCATCTTAAACAATCACACACACACACACACACACTGATGTGTGTGTGTTTCGCCGGCGATGGAACCGGAAGACAGAAAACAACACACATAAACACACACACTTATACCCATACATCCCACCATGACTGTGTGTTTGGGTGAGACCAGCAGCAAGTAAATTTAAGATACACATGACTAAAGAAGTAAAAATGGTTTGGAGGTTACCTTGTTTGCCGGAAAAGTAGAGGGCGAGAGAGATGGCCAAGAGAGAGAGACAAGATATGGAGACAAGAAACAAAAGTGAGATTTGTGGTGTGGAAAAAAAAAGACATTTTTGTTTCTTTTTATAGTAAAATAAAATTAAAGGCCACATTTACTTTATCAAATGAAGAGTCGGGAATTTTAAAAGATATGGATTTGATTATTAATTTGAAATAATAACTTATAAGAGAATTTATTATTTAGTGGTTAAAATTTTATATCTTTGTATTTTCATTTGTGTTATGAACCAATTTTTATTTCTTTCGTTTCCACTTGTACCCGATTATTGTATCTTGTAACAATTAAATTTATTGAATTAGTGTGTCATTAAATTCATATTTTTGATTCAGTTTAAGTCACCAACTCGCTAAATGTACAGTTAAAAATGTATAAAACACAAATAAACTACTATGTGTATAAATGATGATGTGTATTAATTAAGAACACATAATATACATGTTTGCTAGACTCAAATGCATAATAGTTGTTTTTACTAACGATGGAAAATATTTATAAGAAAAGGGGGTTATAATAGTTGTCAGGTCAAGTACCTGACTGCGAGGGTTGTCACAGTGAGCAATATTATAACTGGTCTTTCAAGCTCATTTAATGCTTCTAATCTAATGCCGTTGGGGCGTGAGTTAGAAAAATCCTTTTACAATTATTAATTTCATTTTGTAAAATAAATGGTAATTATAAGATCAATTAATGCTTTTATCTCATTAGAAAAACCCTTTAATTAGTCATTGTATAAGCCAATGATTCAATTAGTAACCTGTGAATATGTTGTAATTCTTGTGAATATGGTAAAAGAGTTGGTATAAAAAAATCTTCGCAAGTCAACCCGATCCGTTTTAAAGTTTTTACCCCTTTTGATGCATTCCCCCAACCCATTTATATACTTGCAGCCTTGAAAGCATAATGTAATCACACTATGTGTACACATAGCAAAGAAACTACTTTGACTAAATGACACATAGAGTTAAAGAAACTACTTTGACTGAATCTGAAAATGCTCGATACCTCTCATTTTACCTGGAGATTCTATCATACGTCGCCCATCACCATTTGCCAAAATTTTAATTCAATAGATACTTGTGTCGACTGCTATTGACGATCCTTCTTTATTGAATTTAATTTAGGTCTTGTCTGAAACAAATAGTTTAAAATAAGAAAGAGGTGCTTCATGACCCTCAAATGTATATTGTCATCATCCCAAACTCATTACCAAATATGAAAGACGAATAAGTCTTCTTTTAAACTAAAATATTTAAAGCTCTAACCCAAACATTCAAAAGAATAATAAGAATATGATCTTCAAGTTACAAAATATAATGTTTGACCTCAAAAAGCCAAAATTCAAACAAATGCTAACCTCGTCATATGATTCTATAGACCCCTCAATCTAATATTACCTGCAAAATTCAATCATTTTACATGAAAAACTTTAAATAATTAAAATATTCGCTTATTTATATGCGACTAATGTGGAAATTATAATTGCAAAATCAAAATCAAAATCATAAAACAATATATCTAAATATTTATATACGTCAAGCGTTTTGATATTTGAGGCGGTCATTATGTCACCCACTCTCATTCATGATTCGCTTATCACATTTTCACAAGCTGCAACAATGAATAAACATGTAATCGAAATACAAATTTAGTAACTAATGGTATCAAAGTTGAGTTATATGTCAAGGTAAATAACAAAAAATATAATGAGAATAGCAAATAATTTTGAGTTGAAAGCATAAATTATACCTGCAAGCATAAATTATAACATAAACATAAACAAAAATAGAAAAAAAAGCATAAACAGAAAAATTGAAAAATTACACCTGAAAACATAAATATTAAACTGATCATACATTACATCTAAACATAAACAGTGGAAAACTGAACCTGCAAGTACTGATTGTAAATTGAAGATCCGTAATAAAGAATCATACCAGCAAATTTTTACTTTGAAGTGAAATTTTGGCTTCCAATGGACAACCAAATCTATGATGGAGAAAAGATATGAGGTCATTGCAAACCAATATATATATATATATATATATATATATATATATATATATATATATATATATATATATATATATATATATATATATATATATATATATATATATATATATATATATATATATATATATATATATATATATATATAGGGTGCGATTCAGCGCAGAACCGATTTTAGCGACAGAACCACAGAACCGGTATGCAGCCAATCAGATTGCAGTAAATTATAAATAAAATCTATTTAATTAAAAAGATTGGAAAGGGTATTTTAGTCCACTTGCAATTCCGGTACATATTGGAACAATACCATATAACGTATGATTCCTTAAAACATGGGATTCAGTTTGTTTTACATTACCACGATCATTATCAAAACTCACGGCCGTTTTTTATTAACATTCGACTGTTCTATCGGAACCCTAAAGATCGACAACAATCAGTAGCACGTATAGAAGAAAAATGAATGAGCAAGGAATATCAACAATTTCACAAGAAAACGAGTATGAAGACCACCAGGAAGAACGATCACCAGAACAAATAGCAGGTTGTGTTGATGAACCTCTGGGTATGTTTTAGGTTTTTTTAAATTTCTAAATTCTGTCACTATTAAGACATGTAAAAAAAGATAATATAATTAAATGAGTATTTGTGAAATCGCATGGAATAATTCAGATTATGTTAAACTGTTTGGTGTTTGAATGTATAATTTCTAAATGAATTACAGTTGATGTTAACGACATTGAACTCAGAACGTATTTAATGTATGTTGAATTACAGTTGATGTTAAAGACAGATTGTTTAGAATCATATTGTAATTAAACGTTAATTGCATTGGATGTTATTGTTATAGTTATTGCATTGGATGTTCAATACAGTTTATTTTAGAACGATAGTGTAAATCTAATTTAAGTGCATTGGATGTTAAATACAGCTTGTGTATAATGTTAGTGTAAATAAATGTTAACTGCATTGGATGTTGTTTTTATAGTTATTGTATAGGATGTTCAAGACAGTCTGTTTAGAACGATATTGTAAATCAAAATTAAGTGCATTGGATGTTAAATGTACATATGATGTTAAATGTACATATGATGTTTTCTTGTACTATTAAATTAATTATGTATTATTTTTTAAAATGAAAAGCAGGTATCGATACAAGTATTGTAGAGCTATTGCCAACACCGGAAGGTACTAAATATTGGATACCAGAAGTCCCTGATGTTGATATACCAAAAGTGGGTACGGTGTACGAAAATTTTGATAAATGTTATGAGATGTACAAAGCATATTCGCAATTGGCAAGATTTAACATAAGAAAAGACGGTGTAAAATGGTATAAGGGGGAGATAACACACAAGTATGTTGTTTGCAGCCGTGGAGGTAAGTCAAGGACGAAAATCGATAAAAATACATTAAATGATTCTGTAAACGATAAGACATCCGTTGACGGGAAGATTAAAAAAAAAAGAAGAACATCTTCTAAAGTCACAGGTTGTCCCGCAAAGATTGGTTTTACTGCAGTGAGGGGAACACAAGCGTTTACAATATCAGTGTTTGTTGAAAACCACAATCATGAGTTAATGAATAAACGAAACATGGATTTGTCTAAAGCACGAAGAGAGTTAAAATATTCAGAATTTAAATTCATGCATCAGGCAGCGTTGGCAAATCTGAGTGCCACAAAGGCGCATAGGTTGAAAGTTTCGTTAATGGGCGGCTACGACGGTGTGCGGGGAATACCACAAGATTGGAGGAATTTTAGGAGAGCAGTCAATAAGTTCATCGGAGATGACGACGCTCAGATGATAGTTGATAAAATGATGAAAAGGCAAGCACATGTTCCCGGGTTCTCATTTGAGTACCTCCTAAAGGATTCTGAGCTTGTTTGTATGTATTGGGCTGATGAAACAATGAAGGCGAACTATGACGTATTCGGGGACGTTTTGTCATTTGATGCAACATTCCAAACAAACAAGTACGATACATATATTGTTTTTATTTTAATTTTTCGCAATTATACCTATAGTAAGTATACTAACACTGAATGGTATTGTTTGTAGGTATGATTTTATATTTGTCCCTTTCACTGGGATCGATAACAACACCAAATGTGTGACATTCGGTGCAGCACTGCTATCAGACGAAAAAGTTGAATCGTACTCGTGGATGCTCGAGGCTTTTAAAAAGGTTCATGGTAAACAACCACCATTGGTTGTAACCGACCAAGACCCTGCTTTAAGGATTGCCATAGTTAATCAATTACCTGAATCAAGACACAGATTATGTATGTGGCATATTACACAAAAACTTCCGGGGAGGGTATGTTAACTGTTTTAACAAGATTATAACTTTTAACTGATTGGTACATTGAATGTTGTATGTATTATTAACTTAATTTTAAACAGGTGCTTGGTGATTTACCCGTTGACACTTTGTTTAGGAAAGATTTTCACAAATTAATATGGAATGTCAATATTGAGCCGAAAGTGTTTGAAGAACGATGGGCTGAATTGATTAGTAAATACAACCTATCAGGTAACAAATGGTTGTCTGATATGTATACACTAAGAGATCGTTGGATACCGGCATACTTTAAAGACTACCCAATGTGCGGGTTAATGAAGACAACATCTCGATCTGAAAGTTCGAATAAGTTTTTTCAAATGTTTGAAGATAGTGGGAGCACATTTGTTCATTTCATGCTATATTTTGAACAAGCTATGGAGTTACAAAGATACCACCAGCGTACAACAGAGAACAAGGATGACGGGGCGAAGTTGAAAAAGCGTACCTATCTGGCCATTGAGAAACATGCTAGCCAAGTGTACACACAAGCGGTCTTTAGAGATGTTCAAAATGAAATATATAAAGGTCTTTATTCCTGTTCGCAAATTCAGACAGGTGATGAAGGTGACATCCAATGGTCAATGATTGAACAAAGAGAAAAGTCATTAAAAGTTGTTGTAACAACCAAGGTATGTTAACATCATATGTAGAGATTTTGTCGCGTAATATATTAATATTTACAACATTAAATGCAGGTTACATATGATACAAGTGATGGAACAATGACTTGCTCGTGTGGTCATTTTATCCGGCATGGATATTTGTGTCGCCATATATTTTGCGTGTTGAAGAAGAATTGCGTAGACAGGATCCCAGAACGTTACATCAAAACGCGATGGACAAAAAATGCACTACCGTCACACCTACTGGAAAACAGGTACATATATGGGCCATGCTTAGCAGAAACGGATAAAATGGCTTCAGATCTTCATTCTCTAGTTGACGACTGTGTTAATATGGCGCGTCACAATGTTCCGAAGTTAAAAGAATATATAATTTATTGGGAAAACATGAAAAAGGGGCTTGAAGGAGACGCACAATCGTCGAAAATGGTTGAAACACAGGAAGAACTAATGGAAAAAATGTATGATGTTGACGTACCTAAAAAGCGTGTTATCAAACTTGCTAAAAAATCAACAAATAAGGGTAGAAAAAGGATTAAGAGTGCAGTTGAGTTAGCCACCTCGGGTAAGAAACGTAAAACAACAAGGAAACTTCCATTCAAGTCGCGTCAGTGTAGTATTTGTCAAAATTACGGTCATAACAGACGTGGTCATGCAAAATGGTTAAGGAATAAAACAGTAGATGATGAAGGTGGCGAGGATGAAGAAAGAAGCGAAGACGAAGACGAAGACGATGAACTAGTAAATGATGACAACGGTAATGAAGAAGACGATGAAAACACAAATGATGATGCATCGGATGAGTTTTACAGTTCTGAATAATTTGTATTGATTTTTTTATGCCTGAAATGTTTTGGATTTTAACATGTTTTGGTTGTTTAAATTTTCTTTGTTAGACTTTGTGTTTCAAAAGATTTACAGTTTCTTTTCAACATTGATGGCATAATTGGTGTTTTTTCAAAAATTTACTTTGTTTGACGAGTAACACATGTAGAAAATGTAATTTGTTTGATACCAATTACACGATTATGAGGTAACACATGTTATAGGATAGTCAAATGTAATGAGTAAAGTGAACAACTACAATGTTACATGAAAGTGGGATAAACTCAAATCGGGTTACATGCAATTAGTTAATTTTTCAAATAAGTAGTATACTAAAATGTAGCATAGTTTTTTAATTAAATGTATGGAATAACATACAAATCAACAAGTGAGTTCAAATTTATTAAACATCCAAAAACTACCGTTTTTACTAATGTGACCAACCTCTATATTGCAACTAAGTATACGAATACAACAAGTGGACTAAAATAAACAAAACCATCAATTGATTTACATGTAGGTGTTAGCATACAAAATGATGGTGATCACAGTTTGTCGTAATACTTCAAAAACAACTACTTATTTCACCGAAAACAACCGGTGTTCTAACTTTGACATCCAATGGTCTAAGTAAAACAGTTTCTGTTATACCTGAAACATCCAATGTTTTAAGTGCAACAAACCCTGTTGTAAGTAAAAAAAACGAACACAAACAATTCCCTAAATAAACGAACACATAAAAAGTATTAAACAAACGAAAAACAACCACTGTTCTACCTAGCAATAAAGTGAAATCAAAACGTCCAGTCGTAACACCTTCTACCTAGCAATAAAGTGAAATCAAAACGACCAGTCGTAACACCTTCTACCTTGCTGATCTATCCACAATTTTCTTCATTTCCTTCTTACATACATTTGCGTCAGACATCAAAATACGGGTCAGATACTTTTGTTTCAATAACTCCAACTGGTTTTCAACCCTCCCCTTATCGCCATCAAAACCACATACAAACCTCCTTAAATCCTCCCCAAAATAAACCTCCATGAGTCGCATAATAACTAACCCATTTACATTTGGCTTGTATCGAGGGGATTGCCAATCAAATTCAGCAACTTGCAGTTGGGACATGTTTTCTATAGTATTGCCTATCAGACATCTGATGCTTAATAGATGTTTACCAAATAGTTTTTTCTGTTTGTATTGACAAAAACTATATATATATATATATATATATATATATATATATATATATATATATATATATATATATATATATATAGGGTGCGATTCAGCGCAGAACCGATTTTAGCGACAGAACCACAGAACCGGTATGCAGCCAATCAGATTGCAGTAAATTATAAATAAAATCTATTTAATTAAAAAGATTGGAAAGGGTATTTTAGTCCACTTGCAATTCCGGTACATATTGGAACAATACCATATAACGTATGATTCCTTAAAACATGGGATTCAGTTTGTTTTACATTACCACGATCATTATCAAAACTCACGGCCGTTTTATATTAACATTCGACTGTTCTATCGGAACCCTAAAGATCGACAACAATCAGTAGCACGTATAGAAGAAAAATGAATGAGCAAGGAATATCAACAATTTCACAAGAAAACGAGTATGAAGACCACCAGGAAGAACGATCACCAGAACAAATAGCAGGTTGTGTTGATGAACCTCTGGGTATGTTTTAGGTTTTTTTAAATTTCTAAATTCTGTCACTATTAAGACATGTAAAAAAAGATAATATAATTAAATGAGTATTTGTGAAATCGCATGGAATAATTCAGATTATGTTAAACTGTTTGGTGTTTGAATGTATAATTTCTAAATGAATTACAGTTGATGTTAACGACATTGAACTCAGAACGTATTTAATGTATGTTGAATTACAGTTGATGTTAAAGACAGATTGTTTAGAATCATATTGTAATTAAACGTTAATTGCATTGGATGTTATTGTTATAGTTATTGCATTGGATGTTCAATACAGTTTATTTTAGAACGATAGTGTAAATCTAATTTAAGTGCATTGGATGTTAAATACAGCTTGTGTATAATGTTAGTGTAAATAAATGTTAACTGCATTGGATGTTGTTTTTATAGTTATTGTATAGGATGTTCAAGACAGTCTGTTTAGAACGATATTGTAAATCAAAATTAAGTGCATTGGATGTTAAATGTACATATGATGTTAAATGTACATATGATGTTTTCTTGTACTATTAAATTAATTATGTATTATTTTTTAAAATGAAAAGCAGGTATCGATACAAGTATTGTAGAGCTATTGCCAACACCGGAAGGTACTAAATATTGGATGCCAGAAGTCCCTGATGTTGATATACCAAAAGTGGGTACGGTGTACGAAAATTTTGATAAATGTTATGAGATGTACAAAGCATATTCGCAATTGGCAAGATTTAACATAAGAAAAGACGGTGTAAAATGGTATAAGGGGGAGATAACACACAAGTATGTTGTTTGCAGCCGTGGAGGTAAGTCAAGGACGAAAATCGATAAAAATACATTAAATGATTCTGTAAACGATAAGACATCCGTTGACGGGAAGATTAAAAAAAAAAGAAGAACATCTTCTAAAGTCACAGGTTGTCCCGCAAAGATTGGTTTTACTGCAGTGAGGGGAACACAAGCGTTTACAATATCAGTGTTTGTTGAAAACCACAATCATGAGTTAATGAATAAACGAAACATGGATTTGTCTAAAGCACGAAGAGAGTTAAAATATTCAGAATTTAAATTCATGCATCAGGCAGCGTTGGCAAATCTGAGGGCCACAAAGGCGCATAGGTTGAAAGTTTCGTTAATGGGCGGCTACGACGGTGTGCGGGGAATACCACAAGATTGGAGGAATTTTAGGAGAGCAGTCAATAAATTCATCGGAGATGACGACGCTCAGATGATAGTTGATAAAATGATGAAAAGGCAAGCACATGTTCCCGGGTTCTCATTTGAGTACCTCCTAAAGGATTCTGAGCTTGTTTGTATGTATTGGGCTGATGAAACAATGAAGGCGAACTATGACGTATTCGGGGACGTTTTGTCATTTGATGCAACATTCCAAACAAACAAGTACGATACATATATTGTTTTTATTTTAATTTTTCGCAATTATACCTATAGTAAGTATACTAACACTGAATGGTATTGTTTGTAGGTATGATTTTATATTTGTCCCTTTCACTGGGATCGATAACAACACCAAATGTGTGACATTCGGTGCAGCACTGCTATCAGACGAAAAAGTTGAATCGTACTCGTGGATGCTCGAGGCTTTTAAAAAGGTTCATGGTAAACAACCACCATTGGTTGTAACCGACCAAGACCCTGCTTTAAGGATTGCCATAGTTAATCAATTACCTGAATCAAGACACAGATTATGTATGTGGCATATTACACAAAAACTTCCGGGGAGGGTATGTTAACTGTTTTAACAAGATTATTACTTTTAACTGATTGGTACATTGAATGTTGTATGTATTATTAACTTAATTTTAAACAGGTGCTTGGTGATTTACCCGTTGACACTTTGTTTAGGAAAGATTTTCACAAATTAATATGGAATTTCTATATTGAGCCGAAAGTGTTTGAAGAACGATGGGCTGAATTGATTAGTAAATACAACCTATCAGGTAACAAATGGTTGTCTGATATGTATACACTAAGAGATCGTTGGATACCGGCATACTTTAAAGACTACCCAATGTGCGGGTTAATGAAGACAACATCTCGATCTGAAAGTTCGAATAAGTTTTTTCAAATGTTTGAAGATAGTGGGAGCACATTTGTTCATTTCATGCTATATTTTGAACAAGCTATGGAGTTACAAAGATACCACCAGCGTACAACAGAGAACAAGGATGACGGGGCGAAGTTGAAAAAGCGTACCTATCTGGCCATTGAGAAACATGCTAGCCAAGTGTACACACAAGCGGTCTTTAGAGATGTTCAAAATGAAATATATAAAGGTCTTTATTCCTGTTCGCAAATTCAGACAGGTGATGAAGGTGACATCCAATGGTCAATGATTGAACAAAGAGAAAAGTCATTAAAAGTTGTTGTAACAACCAAGGTATGTTAACATCATATGTAGAGATTTTGTCGCGTAATATATTAATATTTACAACATTAAATGCAGGTTACATATGATACAAGTGATGGAACAATGACTTGCTCGTGTGGTCATTTTATCCGGCATGGATATTTGTGTCGCCATATATTTTGCGTGTTGAAGAAGAATTGCGTAGACAGGATCCCAGAACGTTACATCAAAACGCGATGGACAAAAAATGCACTACCGTCACACCTACTGGAAAACAGGTACATATATGGGCCATGCTTAGCAGAAACGGATAAAATGGCTTCAGATCTTCATTCTCTAGTTGACGACTGTGTTAATATGGCGCGTCACAATGTTCCGAAGTTAAAAGAATATATAATTTATTGGGAAAACATGAAAAAGGGGCTTGAAGGAGACGCACAATCGTCGAAAATGGTTGAAACACAGGAAGAACTAATGGAAAAAATGTATGATGTTGACGTACCTAAAAAGCGTGTTATCAAACTTGCTAAAAAATCAACAAATAAGGGTAGAAAAAGGATTAAGAGTGCAGTTGAGTTAGCCACCTCGGGTAAGAAACGTAAAACAACAAGGAAACTTCCATTCAAGTCGCGTCAGTGTAGTATTTGTCAAAATTACGGTCATAACAGACGTGGTCATGCAAAATGGTTAAGGAATAAAACATTAGATGATGAAGGTGGCGAGGATGAAGAAAGAAGCGAAGACGAAGACGAAGACGATGAACTAGTAAATGATGACAACGGTAATGAAGAAGACGATGAAAACACAAATGATGATGCATCGGATGAGTTTTACAGTTCTGAATAATTTGTATTGATTTTTTTATGCCTGAAATGTTTTGGATTTTAACATGTTTTGGTTGTTTAAATTTTCTTTGTTAGACTTTGTGTTTCAAAAGATTTACAGTTTCTTTTCAACATTGATGGCATAATTGGTGTTTTTTCAAAAATTTACTTTGTTTGACGAGTAACACATGTAGAAAATGTAATTTGTTTGATACCAATTACACGATTATGAGGTAACACATGTTATAGGATAGTCAAATGTAATGAGTAAAGTGAACAACTACAATGTTACATGAAAGTGGGATAAACTCAAATCGGGTTACATGCAATTAGTTAATTTTTCAAATAAGTAGTATACTAAAATGTAGCATAGTTTTTTAATTAAATGTATGGAATAACATACAAATCAACAAGTGAGTTCAAATTTATTAAACATCCAAAAACTACCGTTTTTACTAATGTGACCAACCTCTATATTGCAACTAAGTATACGAATACAACAAGTGGACTAAAATAAACAAAACCATCAATTGATTTACATGTAGGTGTTAGCATACAAAATGATGGTGATCACAGTTTGTCGTAATACTTCAAAAACAACTACTTATTTCACCGAAAACAACCGGTGTTCTAACTTTGACATCCAATGGTCTAAGTAAAACAGTTTCTGTTATACCTGAAACATCCAATGTTTTAAGTGCAACAAACCCTGTTGTAAGTAAAAAAAACGAACACAAACAATTCCCTAAATAAACGAACACATAAAAAGTATTAAACAAACGAAAAACAACCACTGTTCTACCTAGCAATAAAGTGAAATCAAAACGTCCAGTCGTAACACCTTCTACCTAGCAATAAAGTGAAATCAAAACGACCAGTCGTAACACCTTCTACCTTGCTGATCTATCCACCATTTTCTTCATTTCCTTCTTACATACATTCGCGTCAGACATCAAAATACGGGTCAGATACTTTTGTTTCAATAACTCCAACTGGTTTTCAACCCTCCCCTTATCGCCATCAAAACCACATACAAACCTCCTTAAATCCTCCCCAAGATAAACCTCCATGAGTCGCATAATAACTAACCCATTTACATTTGGCTTGTATCGAGGGGATTGCCAATCAAATTCAGCAACTTGCAGTTGGGACATGTTTTCTATAGTATTGCCTATCAGACATCTGATGCTTAATAGATGTTTACCAAATAGTTTTTTCTGTTTGTATTGACAAAAACATATAACAATAATCAACTTTGTGTGTAAACAAAATAATAAAAATTGATAATAAAATAAATGGAACTTACAATTAAGAGAGCAACATTTGTTGTTTTGCGCTGCCAACCTGAACGTTTGATTATTTTCGGTATCGGGTGTGCATTTTTCTTTCCATCAAACAACACAACAGCACCAGATCTCATATCAAATGAAACCAGAAAAAGTTGTTCATGATTGTCGACCGGTATAAAAACCTACCAAATATCAAAATAAGTATTAAACATAGGCCTTCAAAATAAAAATTGAACGGGTAACTTACCAAGTCAATCGTGGTAACATTCATTCTTGCATTCTTGTGATCAAGATTGTCCATATATAATTTGAAATACCTTGACTGATGATATTCTGTTAGCATCGTTATGTCATTACCTTGTTGCATCTACCATTAACAAAACATTTGGTGTTTAAAATTAAGGCAGTTCATATAAAATTTATTAAAAAAATAATATTTCCTTACCATTCGAAATACGGGCAAAAATAGCCTACTAGGGGATTCTGGGCTCTTTGATTCTTCCATTTTATTTAGCACAATAGACCATGTTGTTATGAGGTTCGCATGCACCATATCATCTGTTAAACGTTCAATATCATTCCCCGTTGATATGTGTCCATTAGCCGACGAAATCATCAAAATACTGGAAAACAACAAATATAAAACGTAAATGATTTCATATAGTATACGTTTTATAGTAAAGGTAATGTAAATGTTAGAACGAACAACTTACTTGGTTTCTGTGTTTACCCCTATAAAACGAACAATCTTTTTTTCTTCAACATTAACTCCTCTGTCGACATCAACCAATCGTTGGATATACGGAGATCGTAAGACACATGATTTTGTGGGAACCCTACGACCTCGAAACATAACAGTTCCATCCTGCGCGAATCTAGGTGACACCATCTGTACCGGGACCGGTGTTGTTAGATTCTCGACTTCATTCTCAACATCATCTGGTTCAATTACAGCTTCCTTGCCCTTTTCTTTAATTTTGACAACCTGTTCACCCAACGGCACTAACTCTTGGGTAAGGCCGAGACTAAAGCTAGGACCATCTTGCATTGATTGCTTTTTCTTCTCGGCACTGATCCTATCAATTTCATCAAAACTTTGAATAATTTTAAGCTGTGTTGCCGGGCCACCCATACCATCATCAAAATCATCAAAACTGTCCATGTCGATTTCGGCCCAATCAATATCATCAGGTGTTTTATTTTTTTCACTTGTGGGAATCAATGGTAAAGACAAATGCTTCACGTGTTGTGCTGTTTTATCACTGTCTAATGTTGTGCCAGATGGTAAACTGCTATTCGGCCCAACATCAACAGTTTTAGCACCCGTTTGATAACTTTCATTTAATGTTCCCGTTGGTGTTGTATCATGCATCGAATGTTGATCAGTCATACCAACAACCGGAGAGTCACGTCGTTGCGTTGACGACTCACCTACACGACTAAACATGCCCCCGATATTCTGGTCTCCGGCGTTGACACGTGATACAAATGAGGCTGATTTTTCTTGAATACCCCTATATCCGTACTTCAACATCTTCTTGTAATTATCTAAAAGAATGTCAATCTCATTACTGTCCGGGAACATTTGTTTTGCGGACACAACAGTTCTTTCAAAATCATCGATTCCATTACCAACTTCTTTAATGAATGATTTAAGCTGCCATAAACAACCCTGCAAAACGTGAAAGTTAGTAATATAATCATATCTGGTATAATTACAGTGAAATAGTTCGCTTAAAAATATCATTAAACGTAACCTCTATATCATGTGGAATATTCTCTCCACCATCTACAACAACTGTATCGTCAACTTCACCGATCCCAAAACCACCATTTTTAATCTCAACCATCTCGCGTTTACCTAATAACTCAGAATTCCAGACCGATATCGGAGGTCTCTTATTTGACACTTTGAAGCCTTCACATCAGCACTTATCAACGTAACACATCTATGTAAACAAAGAAACAAAAAATATCAACATAAAACACTTAATTACATAATGATAACGAATAATACAAAAAAAAAAAAACAATGTATTTAATTTGACTTTTATAATAATTAAATAAACTAACCACGAGCAACGTCAACGGTCCCCTAAAGAAAGAATCTTTCTTGCCTTTAACCCACCCCTTCTTGCAATTCTTCAAACAATCCCAAAGAAATTTACACCAGTTAATGTTTTTTATGTCTACTGTTGAACTCAACAAAGACAAAATGTTTACATCACATATGCCACCTAGTTTTATTATCCCCATTACATTACAGAATAAAACTATGAAGTTAAGAATGAACATCGTGCCCGCATCCTCTGAACGCATGATATTTAATCTAATTTCAGCGGGTTTAACATCCTTACTACCCGCATATTGATCATGCCAACATTCAAACAACCGATTATCATTCTGGTTGCCAAACCATTAACGTCCATACCAATGTTTAATAAACCAAGCATCTCAGCAATAAGGTCCTGCGTGATTCTAATCGACCCATTGGGAGGCATAATTTCCGGATTAAATGCATCCACTACAAATAATGCAAGTTTAGTAGGGATGCTATCAACATTGAAACCAACAAATCCGCCAAAACCAATAGAATCTAAACAAAACTTCTGGGTTGGATTCAACGTAGACATCACTGCACTTAATGTCTTTGGGCTCGAACGTGTGTGAAAAAAATTCATTATTAACTGCTACACCACCCACATTAACCTGATTCGGGTTCGATGGTTCACCAACCTTAGCTTTTCCTTTCCTTTTACGACTTATTTTATCCTCTTTTTCAATATCTAATTCAAAAAAAAAAAAAACCATAAATTAGACGAAATATAAAACATTAATAAATCAAACCAGCATACCAATTGTTTCGGTCGGTTTATTCCTCCGAGATTCGTTGTAATCAACTAATTTCTGCTTTTTCCTACCACTTCTCCTAACACCTGAAATTTCAAACAAGCTGATAGTTGATATTTATGCAAACAAAATGTAATAAGTAGGCTTAAATATCTGAAACATCTAATGAACTCAGTATATATAACTCAATAAAACTAGTAATTTTTTTTGGTATTTAACCTAAAAATGTGAACCCATTTAATTTCTATCGGTACAAAACATCATACGTTACAAAAATCCATATTTAAAATCAAACATCTAATGCATTCAGAATCACATGTCTCAATAAAATAGTCATTGTTTGTGTATTTAACCTAACAATCTGAAACAAATGATTGTTTCTAAATCCGTATGAAACAACTGATCAAACATCTAATGCATTCATTATATGTTTTTGTATTTTTATCCAACAATCTGATACAAAATGATTGTTTCTAATACCGTATGATAATAAGTATGAAAAAACTGATTATCATCAAGCTACATCCAATTAATATACGATTAAATCGTATAAACTTACAGATTAAATTCAAGACTTCAATTACAGAATCGCGTTTAAATGTACAGATTACATAATCGCAGTTAAATGTACATATTTAATCGCAGTTAAAATGTACTGATTATCATCAAAATTATTTCAGAAAACTTAAATTGGATGTCGAATGAACACACCGACGTTAAATGTAGCGATTAAATCGGCTATAAACTGTAAATAAGAACAATAGAAGATGATTTAATCAAAAAACGCTAACCTGACATCATTATTGAGTCTTCAATTGCAGAATCGGAGCACCTCTGTTCACGATAAAAACCCTAATTTTGAACGACAGACGGCTAGGTGTTGAAATCAAAGGGTTTTCGGGTTTTAGTAATTGGAAAATCAAACAATGTCAATAATCTCGGATATTCAATTGACAAATTTAAGTTTAACTGATTAGGAATGTGCGATGACCTCCATTACCTTCTTCTCCGAAAAGCTTGCACACGATGGAATTTAGCATTGAATGAGATTTCGGTTTTTGTAAATTGATTATACGCTCTATTTAAAATTCCGTAAATACCCCTAATCTAATGTAAATATCGGTCATTTGATCATTAAATAAAAACAAAATAACCCCAATTAAAAACAACCGTAGATCTACAAATGGACGGCTTAGGTTAATCAAAAAAATGGTTCTGTGGTTCTGTCGCTTAAATCGGTTCAGCCCTGAATCGGACACTATATATATATATATATATATATATATATATATATATGGGTGAGCCATTTACAGAACCCATTTTTTGCGTGGAACCAAGCAGAACACATCTAAGAATATTAGAATTTAGAAAAAAAATATGCAAAACAATAACATTTAACCAAAATCAAACATATACTTATACTGAAAAACATATATGTTCAAATAATGCAAAAATAACACTTATGTATATATACATGAAAACATACATGCACAAAAACATATATGTTTTCGTGCATGAATAATATACATGCATGAGGGTCCCTCGTTAAATCACTTCATGTATCTTCCATGATCATTTCATTTTGAAATTCAATGGTTTAGGTTGAGTTCTACGGGTTCTGTAGCCTAAAATGGGTTCTGTAACTAGTCATTCACTATATATATATATATATATATATATATATATATATATATATATATATATATATATATATATATATATATATATATATATAGGGTCCGGATCCGGTAAGGACTCTTTTCCTCGCGAGGACTGTGAGGACTCCAAAAAAAACTCTAAAAATGATCCAAAACAAACTTTTTTCAAAAAATTCCTTTTTTAAACATTAAAATCGCTATGTATAAGATCCAAAATAAAAATAAATTCCAAAAATGATCCAAAAAAAATATGGATCATAATAATGATCCACAAAAAAAATCTGGATCATTGTTATGATTCGCTAAAAAAAGTGGATCATAATTTTTTTTTTGAATTTTTTTTTTGTCAAATGTAATAATAATCATGGTGGGTTATATATATTTTTTTCGGAATTTTTTGAAATTTTTATGAGGTGTCCTCGCGAGTCCTCACCGAAAAAAGAGTCCTCACATGATCCCACTTCTATATATATATATATATATATATATATATATATATATATATATATATATATATATATATATATATATATATATATATATGGTATGAATCAATAGAAAAGGGTCCTTATTTGAAGAAGTTGAAGAAACAATGCTTTTGTAAAATATACATATATGTATACATATACATACATATAAGTATGTATACATATATATTCATACCATTGATATACATATGTTCATATTTATACCCTATATATGTATATATATACACATATATATACACATGCATTTTACGTAACTTGTATTTTCAGTCGTAACTTGCATTTTCAAACGGAACTTGCATTTTCATTTACGAAAATGCATATGCATATCGTATATATATGTGTGTGTATATACATATATAGGGCTTAATATATGAACATATCAATATCTATGATATGAATATATATGTATATATACATATATGTATATGTATACATATAAGTATATTTTACGAAAATGCATTGCTTCTTCAACTTCTTCAAATAAGGATGCCTCTTTTTTATCCTTATTCTATATATATATATATATATATATATATATATATATATATATATATATATATATATATATATATATATATATATATATAGTGTCCGATTCAGCGTAGAACCGTTTAAAGGTGCAGAACCACATAACCATCGTAACTAATGATCTGGACCGTATAAAAGATGATCGATGGTTATTAATAAAGATGGATGTTAAGGTTTTTTAAGTATTAAAAATACCCGATATTTTAATATTATTAGGGGTAGATTCGGAATTTTAAGCATGGAGATATTTATTCAAATTTAATTCAATATTCTAATTCCATACATGTGCATATACTTAGGATATTGTGATACGAACTGCTCTGCATTGACCGCTACTTCCTTTTCAATTATATTGAAATTTGTCAAGAAAATATCCAATATCTTTTAGAATATTTGTTCTTGGGATGAATAAGAAGTTAAATCACGGCGATTACATCACTGCGCTTGGATTTTTCGAATTAGGGTTTTTTATAATCGACGGGCGAAGGAGATAATCTGAAATTGAAGCTTCAAGATGTCCGGTTAGTTTTATGATTCTATTTGTTACTTTCTCAAACGATTTCGTTAACTTCGTTTCGATTTTATACCGAAATCCTTAGCGTTGATGATTATTTGGGAAAAAATTAAACTATTTTGAGATTTTAAGCTGGTGTACAACAAAAATTGCATAAAATCGAGTTTGTGTTCTTTGATATATTGTATAATTTTATTTCAGTTTGTATTGATTGCAGTATACATGGTACGTAATGATGCATGTTGTGTATGATTTTTATAAAAATATGTGGCAATACTAGTATACATCAGATGTACATTCATATAATGTTAACAATAGTTCTACTTATTGGGATGTGTATTCTACATTTATTGTGTTATGTTATGTTTGCAGGTGTTAGGATAAGCGGTAGGAAGAAGGTGAGATCAGTTAATTACAACGAAAGTCGGAGGCCTAAACCGATTGTCGTAGTTATGTCGTAAAACATTCGATGTCAGCATCATCCAATGTATATGTAATGTGATTCAATCAATGTTAGAACAATCTCAAAAACATCAAATGTTTCATAATTTTTCCTTTTTATTTACATGTAAAATAATATGGCATCCACTGTGTTACTCATTTGATTCACAATCCATATTTCTACATTCATGTCGTACACAACTACTGTTTATAATTTTTAACATACACATTTAACGACTATACATTGCATGTTTCGTATAGATCTTTACAATACAGTATCACTAATGTACAAACATAAATTCACAAGTTATACATTCGATGTTAAAATGAAATTTCAATTGATTACGTGATAATGCAAAAAAAAAAAAAAACCCACTTCCCATATATTTAGGGATCCAGCGCACAAAAATATCGTTACCATATATAACTGGTTTTTGTTATTTGACTAAACTACCCTTTTCTACTAATAATAATAAATATATAATAATTAATATTTGCTGCAATCTGATTGGTCCTCACATGGTTCTGTAGTTCTGCACCTTTAAATGGTTCTACGCTGAATTGCACCCTATCTATATTATAATAAAACAAGCTTTTTAAAGCCACATGTCATCTTCTTAGACCCCAATGTGACACGTGGCAGCCTTATAAAGCCCCAAGTATTCGATTTCCCGCTCAATATTAATTCTCGAATTCTATTAATAACAAATATTTTTATTAATTACTGCAATCTAGATTCCTTATTTATATGTAACATCCCAGAACCCCGTAGCACAATATTGTCCGCTTTGCCCACCGACGCACGGTTTTGTTCTTGGTATGGACCACTTCCACCCAAAAGGCCTCATGCTAAGAGAGGTATCCACACCCTTATAAGGATTGTTTCGTTCCCCTCTCCAACCAATGCGGGACGAATCTTACAATTCTCCCCCCTTGGGACACAACGCCCTCGTTGTGCACATCGGCCCGGGTCTGGCTCTGATACCACTTGTAACATCCCAGAACCCCGTAGCACAATATTGTCCGCTTTGCCCACCGGCGCACGGTTTTGTTCTTGGTATGGACCACTTCCACCCAAAAGGCCTCATGCTAAGAGAGGTATCCACACCCTTATAAGGAGTGTTTCGTTCCCCTCTCCAACCAATGTGGGACGAATCTTACAATTTGTAAAGCCCCGAAATTTTTAATAATTAAATATTTTTTTTTTATTAATTTAAGTTATATGATAATCATTTTATTGTTGTTGAGCCCGAATAAGTGAGGAGTTAGGCGTGGGCTTGTTTATGTAAAATTCTGGATCAGGCCCATACAATTGTGATGGCAGGCTTAAGCATGGGAGATTATCACGTCATTTGTTTGGGTATTAGCTGGAACTCGTCTATTGTTTCACCCTAACAGCCGACACCATCATCCCTCTTCTAATTCCATCGCTGCTAATCCCCTAGCCACCGAAGAACACCCTCATTCAGTCGTACGTACTAAGCAAATCGTGAGTTAGAGCATCTTCCTTGTTCTCTCTTTCATTCCAGTCCTAAATTCGAGCATCCTTTTGTTCGTTCCTTCAGTTCTTCGGGCAAGCAGAGACTTTAATTCGAGTGGTGATCGGTGTATTCAAGCAGCCGCGAGGGAGATAGATCGAGCAGCTATCGCTATTGTCGATTCATTCGGTATAATTCTTTTTCCCTTTTCTTTGTATGTCATTCAATGGTAACTATCCTGTATTTTCTTTATTCTTTCGCTTCCTTATTGCCGAATTGTATTAACCGGTGGTGTATGCAATCTGCGGGACCAAACAGAAAACAGGCGGGACTGTGTGTTCGATTCGGGGTGAAGCAAGTGACAGAATTGAGCTATCCGAAGCGGGGATTGCGTAGGGACTCGTTATTTGGGTAGTTTTTCCTTACTCTGTGTTATGCTTTTATTTCGGTTTTCTTTGATTAAATTATTCGTGTTCTTTTGGGTTCTTGTAATCGAGATTGAGATTGGGCAGGCGTCGGGTGTAAAATTCTGAGTGCTCGGGTTTTCGTTACCAAGTCGAGTTTATTTAATCGAGTTTTAAAATAAAGCAAATTTTTGGACAGCTTCTGTTAGACCTGTTCGGGTCAGTTTTTGACCTGCTTCGAATCAGATTCAGGGCTCGGGGTCTTCTAGACTTCCGTAGCCCGTCTTTGTACCTCTCCGCTCATATTTTTAAATAATTTATTGGACTTATGGTTTGTGAGTTACGGGCAGCTTTGCGAGAGGCTGCAGTGCTGAAATTCAGTATTGAACAACTCTGTTGCAGGCCTGTTTCGGGACCGTTCGGGGCAGAACCGAACCGAGCTTTGATAAGGCAAATTCTAGCGTTAGATGTCGTTTAATTTCTGTAAAAATTTGGGGTTTTTACAAATAACGGTTTGAGAGTTATAGCTGTTACGTTAAGTGGTCGCGGGTTGGGCAGATTCTGATTTTGTTGGTATTTTGAGGTCGGCTTTTGACTGGGTTTTATTATATATGTGATATAGGCCCGGGAGTGACTCGGTACTGATTTTTGGCTGTTGTGTGGATGTTTGTAAGCTAGCAAATCTAAGGTGAGTATTCTCAACGTGTATTCAGTTATAACGATACGTGCATGACTTATGTGGTTAACCGTTTTGATCTATTTTTACTTTCTGTGTGATTGATCTGTTATCTGAGTATCTGAGTGACTGTTTGTAACGACCCGAATTTTGTAAATAAATAAATTGTACAAAAATATGTTAAATAAGGATAAATCGTTTAAAGAACGTAGGAATTGGTTTCGTGTCATTTGGACACCGTACGCGAAAGTTATGGGCGAAACCGGGTCGAGCCAAAGATTAAAAAGTGCAGCCTGGACTGTTCAGGGAGTTCACGGCGTGAACTAATGTTCACGATCGTGAACTCGATACAGCTATTTGGGCAATCCGCCGCGAAGTAGTTCCCGACCTAGTAACGATCGCGAACTATGCGTGCGTGAAGAAGGTCATGACGCGAACTCAGTAACGATCGCGAACTTTGCCCGACACCAGCATTTAATTCGGGAAACATCATTTATTTCACATGAAACCCTAGTTTTTCTCCTCTCTTTTGGTGTGTGCGATTTTTGAGTGTAAGGTGTCGTTTGGAGCTCAATCTTCATCAAATCTTGGTGATTCTTGCTCCTTATTGAAGAACAAAGGTAAATCTTCAATCCTCTTGTGTTATAAGTCTTAGATTTAAGTATGTAAGCTTGAATCATAAACCCTAGTTATGGATTTGTTCATGAATGGTTAAATGGAAGTAATATAACTTAGATCTATGGTATTTTAACAAGGAAAACGTGGTCATGTTATGGATACACGAAAATGTGGTGATTTATGAATTTAGGGTTTGGTAACTTTGGGGAAAATGGTGCTAGTAGTTGACTAGCCATGGATTATGTAGTTAGTATAGATGATTAATGCAAACCATTGTATTGGTTTTGATAATAGGTTATCGGTTGGAAGATTTGAGGCATTCAAATCTTGAGAAGTGATATTGGCGTTTAAGGAACACAACAATTGGTTAAGCTTGGCTAAGGTGAGTACATGTGAACTTTCAAAACTGAGTACATAGTTAGTAAATGTTTATAATTAAATGCTTTTATCGAGTCTTTAAGTAATTCAGTTAATTATGTGATTTTTAATGAATTGCTTATGTGATGATGAATCGATTAATTGAATGAGAAATGATGGAGCTATAGGCTCACTATGATAAAAGATAAGTGATGACGATGATGTTGATGTCCCTAGGGCCGTAGTAGATTGGAGGCATTCCAGTTATTACGGTGCCTTAAGGTTAGTGGTAGATTGGAGGCATTCCGATTACCCAATACCTATGAGTCCCGGTAGATTGGAGGCATTCCGGTTACCGTGGATATGACGGTCTAGATAGATTAGAGGCATTCCGATTATCTTGACATTGGCCAAATGATGAAAGTAATGAAGTGACTCAAATGAACCTAGTAATATTATTTTAAGTTTAAATGATATTATGTGACTAGTTGTTCATCGGGTTTTAAACCCATGTATCTCACGAGGCAATTTTGTCTCACGTACTATGTTTGTGTTTTGCTATGTACTCAAGTTCGGGATCGAAGATCTAGGAGGCCCGTTTAGAAGAGGCCTTGTTGAGATTAGCTCGGTGTTGATGATTAGAGTCCTTATCCTATGGTTAAGATATACTCCCTCCGTCCCTAAATAAAGTTCTCATTTGTGTTGGGCACAATATTTAAGGAAAAAGTTAGTGGTGGGGTTGTTGGTATTAAATTTGATTAAAATATAAAGTTGGTTTGGAGAGAGAAAGATAGTAAGTGGATAGTTAGTAGTGGGGTCCATGATAATTATATTATTTTATTAAGTGGACCCCATCAACTTGTGAAATGGTAACTTTATTTAGGGACAAAAATTCAAGGTGAAATGGGAACTTTATTTAGGGACGGATGGAGTAATTTGTAACACCGTTTTTGTAAACTCTGATAATCTCGAACAAGAAACCTTTTTGTTTTTCTAAAACCGGCATTTGATGTTGATACAATATTATGTATTTTTGGATTAAATGATATTTAAATGTTGTTTTGAAAATTGAGGTGTTACACTGTTTTTATTTACCACTGATCTGAGACAGACGTGCCGAGTATCTGAGCCGGTACAGAGTCATTATGTGCTACTATGTGTTAGGGCTATCTGAGTGGTTTATGTTATGAGTTGAAAAAATAAAAATAAATAATAAATCTGAGTGGTAGCCTGAGTGGCAATTCTGTGTGGTAGCCTGAGTGGCATTTTAGTGTAAGGAGGGGCGAGGTTGATCTCTCGACTCGATTTACACAAGCGCGCTATACAAATTAAAAGAGATGAAAACTGAGAATATAACTGAGTAGTATCTGAGTAGGAGTCCACTTATGTGCCCTCATGTGTTTTATGTTTTAATTGTTTACATTTTGAGTTTATTCACTCAGCTTCCCAGCAGACCCAAACTTTCCCTGTAACACCCTAAAATTTACAAGATTTTTAAAATTTTTAAATTCAAAATTTTAATCAAAAAGGTCCCATAAATAATCCCCAAAATAATTGTTTGATTTAAAAATGTATTTAATGTGGAAATGTCTTGAATAAAATTCATAGTTTTAAAATAATAAAAACGTTTCACATCGGCACTCAGAAGTAGTACATCAGTCAACCGTCCACCTTCTCCTTTCCTTTGCTAGTACCTGAAAAATGGGAGGGAGTTTTTGGGTCAGCGGGGAAGCTGAGTGAATAAACTCAAAATGCAAACAACTACAACATACAATACATGAGGGCACACAGGTGAACTCCTAATCATTTACCACTAAGTTAATTTCTCAGTTTTTGTATCTTTTAAATTTATATAGCGCGCTTGTGTAACTCGAGTCGAGAGATCAACCTCGCCTCTCCTTACACTAAAATGCCACAAGGGCCCACACAGAATTTGCCACAAGGGCCCACACAGAATTTGCCACAAGGGCCCACACAGAATTTGCCACAAGGGCCCACACAGAATTTGCCACAAGGGCCCACACAGAATTTGCCTCAAGGGCCCACACAGAATTTGGCACTCAGGCCACCACACAGAATTTCCACTGAGATTTATTAATTATTTTTATGTTTTCAACTCCTAACATAAACCACACAGATAGCCCTATCACTTAGTAGCACAAAATGACTTGGTACCGGCTCAGATACTCGGCACGTCCGTCTCAGATCAGTAGTATGCAAAACAGTCACTCAGATAACAGATCAACACACAGAAAGTACAACAGATCAAAACAGTTAACCATATGAGTCATGCACGTATCGTTATAACTGAATACACGGTGAGAATACTCACCTCGAGAAACGTAAGCTCCAACTGGTTCACGGGAATCAAAGATTCAGCAAATTATCTCCTAGACGGACCTAAAGCATAAATCGAAATCTCGGATTAACATCTAACCACTTATCATTATTTCAGAAAAACTGGCAGCACCCGTCGGTCTCACGGGAACTGCCATAACTCTTAAACTGTACAGTATATTTTTCCCATATTTTTACCATGAAAAGTAGACAACCAGAACTACATATCTCTGTGAGACGGTCACTGGACAAAACAGATTCTAAGTGTCTCAAAACAGTGTTACAAGACAGGCATGACGCACGGGTCATTTTCCTAACAGCAGCATACTAAATTAGCTATAACTTTTAAACCGTAATTCGGATTGACGGGAGGGTTGCGGCGTTGAAAAGCTAACTCAGAAAAAAAGTGACCAGCACGGGCCAAAAATCCAAAAACATATTTTAAGTGTGGTAAAAACAGACTCAAACTCAGGGGACATATTCTGTCAAAAATTTAGCATTATGTTTAAACCCGTTTTGAAACCCGACATCACCTTGTTTATTCCCGAGGCACCCGACAGTCCCGGAAACCCTTTTTTTTATCACAGAATCTCATTTTCACAATAATCACATAAATTTGTTTAGAAAACCTCTCGGTTTAAGGAAACCAAGAACCTTAAGGTTCGGTTTCCGTTTCTAAAAAATGTCTAGTTATAACGAAAAGACGTTTATCCAGCCGAAACCCGACAATTATAAAATCAGTGACTAAAACCCGAGGCTCTAAAATAATAACACGGCTCACGGTGGCCGAGCCTCGGATACACCGGTCATTGCAACCCAACCAATTTGTAAACAATAAAATTAAGTACTCAACTAATTAAACGGTTTTAAAAACATTACACTACTAATTTTGAAAACATAAATCCGGTCATATACCGAAATAAATATAATACAATCACAACTCGGGTCAAAACTAAATAACTCTAAACTATAAAGAAAAGGGTTAGAATTTATACCCTCATGAACCAAGACGCGATCAAACGGTAACACCAACACCACCACACGACACCGTCCAAACCAAACAAACAGCCACCACAAGTGGCATTTCGTACAGCCTCAAACTTCTTCAAATTAAATAGTTGAGATGGATTTATGAATTTGCTCAAACAACCCCACGTGGAGAGACCTCAATTAAAAAGAAAAGTTATTAAATTTTTTTGATGGCAACCTAACCGCAAGACAAGAAATCCCAACGCCTGTTCTTAAAATTAATTGTGTCCATCTCATTTTGAAGGAATCACTCCACTGCCACGTACAACCCCTTTTAACACCTTCTTGACACACCAATAAAATCACCGATTCCAAAAGTAGTCCACCGGCAAGAATTGTAGGAATTTTACACGCATCCCAAGACAACCCCATGGAATTCTTTGGTTTTCCTTTCTCTTGCTACTTACGGACCACGAACAAAAGAAAAAGGGAGAGAACGGAACTTCTAGTGGACGGCTAGGGGAAAAGAAAAAGAATTAGGGATTCTTAATTAATTTGGCATTAAGTATAATTGTAATCGGGCTTTAAGCCTTAGCTACCAGTCGGGGTAGAATCAAAACTCGGGCTCACTAGTTTGGGTATAATGGCATTCGGCCGGTCCGACTTAAAAGAATATAACCCAACTACTACGGTCCACTAACCGGTCCAAAACTAAGACGAACTAAATAATTACTTTTAATAACATACGAACGTCTATAAAATTTGAAAGTGTCCAAATAAGTAAAACGCCCAAAATAATTAACGTGTCTACATATTTGAAGCATTATTAACTCTTATAACGTCTGATAAAAACGAACCGTCTAATTCATTATAATTAAATTACTAATTATTCATAATAAATTTAAATATGACGATTAAATTAATATTATTTATTTATTAAAAATTTCAGGACGTTACAACTCAACTCCACTTGAAAGAGACTTCGTCCCCGAAGTCATGGCTCAGAAGAAGCTCATGATACAATCTCACATCTCGATCTCAGGCTCGTCAACGACACGTGTCCTCACTAGAAAAACGATAATGTTATGAATAAAGGAAACTCGTCAGGGGTGACATACTCGATCAACATGAACTCCGGCTCTCGCATCTGCTCATATAAATCTACCGTCTCTAACGGCGCAACAAGATAAGGCTAAAAGGGATCAACGGAATGCTCTCTAAGGGACTCGGTTTACCATTGAAAAGGATGAAAATTCATAAAAGAAAACTCAGGCTACTCTACTGAATGTGTCTTCATGCTCTCGTAGTAGGACACGGTTGCTGCACCCAGCGGTTAATGTTGTGTTGAATCTCCGATTCAACTCCACTTGGAGATTTGTTACGGTTTCGTTTGTGGCGACAGATGATCTCGGCGTGTACTCGGTCATCCATTCCGTGCTCGCAATCATACTCAGCCCTCTCACGGCGATAAAAATAAATTTTTATGGAAAGAACTTCCCGACACAGTTCCAACAAATTATTACTTTTCCATTCTTCAAACATATATAATTTTATTATTGGCAATCTCTACCAATACGAAGCATCTCAAGGTCCTCTACCCTTATAGGACATTAGTTCGTTTTAAAGTAAAATGAACAATGCACCGCTATCAAACAACACATCACAAGTACATAACTGTATTTTATCACATATAAACCTCATATAGTAGGCAACTCATGCCTTTTACTCAATTTGCATATACCCAAATGCACTCACTTCAAATCTCCACAACTTGCTTTTAACTCAACGCAAGTTATATTATCAATTTAACTCAAATCTCACTTAACAATCTATCACAAGTCGCACAAAATGTCCATTTTCTCACTCTTTACGATCCCTCGCGTGATCAAATTTAACTATTAGACTACAAGAACATATAAATTTTTTTTCTTTTAGGCCGCGCCATTAGTTCTCTGGTTAACTCGTAATTAACTTTTTCCCGTTAGCTCTTTTTAACAGTACTTGCTCAACTCATTTTATGATATTATCATTTGGCTTGTTAATTATTGTCTCGTTTTGTTCCCTTTAAATTGTCTCTTGATCAATTTGACCAAAATGCGACTCATTAATCTCATTTATTTTTAAGTAACAAAAGTCTTAACTTAATGTTTTTCTCTAACTCGATTAACTAATTCTTCAATTACTTATCTCATTAATCCTCTTGTGTTTATTTACTCCATTAATTCTCATTCTTTAACTAAAAGTTTCCCCATTACTTTCTATTTTAATTGTTTTCTCGATTTAGAAACTCATAGTATTTTACTAGAATTTTATTACTTGATGTACTTATATTCTTCTCACGTGCTCATTTTAATAACTATTATCGATTTAGTAATTATTCAATGAAACATAACATTTGGTGACATTAAATTTGATAATTTACTCGATACTCCTCCTTAGTTTTAATTTAATACTTGTTCATAAATAAAACCTTATCATTTGGTTTATCTAAATAATTTATTCGTTTAACTCGATTTATTAGTTTCTTACAGTTCGGTAATTTCTCAGTAATAATAAATTTTCCTCATAATTTATTTTGGCGATCTTATTTGAAAATTAATTATCAAAACCTTCTTAGTAAGGCGATCTTATTAATAACATTCTTATTACTCAATTTTGAAAGTTTCTCGTTATTTGAATAATTATAGCACTTACCACTTCTCATTTGCACCATTACTCTCGATTAATTTCTTACAACTTGATAATTATACCATAAGTTGAAATTAATTATTCTCAATTACTCTTATAATTTCTCTCCTCATATGCATACATATCTCGCTCAGAAATATAATTTCATTGGTCGATCCACTTACTATTTTTCTCTTTTGCTTATTTCAGTAATTACCCTCCACTTAATATTTACTCAGTAATATATAAAACTCAACACAATACTTTGGTTCAATAACTTTCTCGACTGCATTTAATAATTTCTCATAATCACGCTTTTCTCATTTAACTCGATTTGGAATAATTCATAATAAATTCTCATATTTTAATAACCTCTTATTATCTCATTATATTCTCATATGAATAGTTTCTCGATTTAAAAGTTACTCGTATAAACTCTCTAGCCAATAATATAAATATATATACTCATAACAATTTTTATATATAATTCCCGATGATAATTATTATTATTTTGGAAATTGCCCGTTTTACTCCTACTCAACTCCACTTGGAGAAAACTCGTCCTCGAGTTTGGCGCTAGAATTCTCTATCATAATAATACAACAACATCCCCTCACTCAAGCAAATAATATGCATATAATAAATTCACAATAGCAAGCATTGGTCCATCGTTCCCCTCAAAATCTCCCCATAACCAACCAAAAGTCCGGTGTGTACGGTAATAGGGGCCCTCTATTACTTTCGACACCTACCTTTGTTTGGTCACGGGTCAATCCCAAAGTTCACAACTTCCCACACATAAATCCACCAGCAAATCACACTAAAAAGGAAGAAAATTTTACTTTCATATCTGATAAATTACTCAAAATTCTATAAACATTACTCATAAATGCACTCAGCAAAAAGGCACTCAGCCAAAGTATTTTATTATGTTTTTAACTCCTTAACTCGGAAATAATATAACTCATAAGCTCTTTTAATTCATTTTTAAATAGATCATCACTGAATTCATGATGATAGTCTCCCATTAGAATAAACTTGAATAATTTCTGTTTAATTTGACTCGACAATTCTCGATTAGTCAGTATGACAAACTTATATAGTTTATTCAATATCTTTGGGTTGATTTAATAATCTCTCATTGAACTTATTATAAAAATAAATATTGGATTTTCACACTCAGCTATTTAGATCATATACTTTTAAAAGTTTTGTCATTTGATCTCAATTTAATAAAACTCGGTTTATTATTTTCTCAGCAAAAAGATTTTCTCAACACATCCTGTCTCATCTCTTTATAAAAGCATTTTCCTTTTTAATTGTCTAAAGATTTCATAACACTCGAAATTCTCATAAATTTAAAAATTTTAAATTCGATAAATAAGTGAAAGGTTCCACTAAATAGAATCTCAAATGATAACTCAACATTAAAAACATGTTTAATCCAACTGAAGTTTTAAAATTAAAAACTAAAACGACTCTAAAATAACGGATAAATAAAAGCTAATTCTAGTAAAGATTTCTCGTCTAGCTCAAATGTAAATAGTTTTAAATAAATATGAATTTTAAATCATTTTATATTTATATGTTTTTTTTTTTTTTTTTAAAATATATTCTCGGTATTTTCGCTTTACTCGACTTGATAAACCATCATAAAAATATTCTTTAAATTGGTTGATAATAAAAATATTTTTCATTTACTCGTTTCAATAACTCTTTCTATTAAGTGCTTTTCCAAAACGAAAGAATTTTTTTTTTTTTTTTCTTATTTTTTCACAATATGAAAAATTTAGTACTTCTCATTTTTATTTACCCAAAACATGTTCTCATTAAATAACTTATGGAATCTATATCACCATTTCATATCCATTTATTACCCCTTTTGGTTAAAATTTATCAGAATTATAAAACCTCACAGATTATATAAAATTGTATGTAATTATAATTTTTAGCATGTATGACGCAAATGCACTCAGAATTACACACGAAAAATATACTCAGAAAAGCGATCCTCGTCGCGAAATACACTCAGAGTTAAATCAGAATTATACTCAAAATAATAACAGCAATTCTCATATTTGTCATTCCTCAAAACGCAGAATACAAAGAAATTCCCAAATAAATAAAAGTTCTTAATTATTACCAGCAGCAGGAAAAGCGAGAGGTCGACGTGACATGCTGTACATTGGATGTAGAATCTTTACCCAGAAAATATTTTACTTATTTCTCATATTAAAAACTCGTAACTCAAACTTGAGTTTGAATTCACCCCTTGTGAATCCAAATCCCTCAAGTCAATGCTCTGATACCAACTTGTAACACCCAAAAATTTACAAGATTTTTAAAAATTTTAAATTCAAAGTTTTAATCAAAAAGGTCCCATAAATAATCCCCAAAATAATTGTTTGATTTAAAAATGTATTTAATGTGGAAATGTCTTGAATAAAATTCATAGTTTTAAAATAATAAAAACGTTTCACATCGGCACTCAGAAGTAGTACAGCAGTCAACCGTCCACCTTCTCCTTTCCTTTGCTAGTACCTGAAAAATGGGAGGGAGTTTTTGGGTCAGCGGGGAAGCTGAGTGAATAAACTCAAAATGCAAACAACTACAACATACAATACATGAGGGCACACAGGTGAACTCCTAATCATTTACCACTAAGTTAATTTCTCAGTTTTTGTATCTTTTAAATTTATATAGCGCGCTTGTGTAACTCGAGTCGAGAGATCAACCTCGCCTCTCCTTACACTAAAATGCCACAAGGGCCCACACAGAATTTGCCACAAGGGCCCACACAGAATTTGCCACAAGGGCCCACACAGAATTTGCCACAAGGGCCCACGCAGAATTTGCCTCAAGGGCCCACACAGAATTTGGCACTCAGGCCACCACACAGAATTTCCACTGAGATTTATTAATTATTTTTATGTTTTCAACTCCTAACATAAACCACACAGATAGCCCTATCACTTAGTAGCACAAAATGACTTGGTACCGGCTCAGATACTCGGCACGTCCGTCTCAGATCAGTAGTATGCAAAACAGTCACTCAGATAACAGATCAACACACAGAAAGTACAACAGATCAAAACAGTTAACCATATGAGTCATGCACGTATCGTTATAACTGAATACACGGTGATAATACTCACCTCGAGAAACGTAAGCTCCAACTGGTTCACGGGAATCAAAGATTCAGCAAATTATCTCCTAGACGGACCTAAAGCATAAATCGAAATCTCGGATTAACATCTAACCACTTATCATTATTTCAGAAAAACTGGCAGCACCCGTCGGTCTCACGGGAACTGCCATAACTCTTAAACTGTACAGTATATTTTTCCCATATTTTTACCATGAAAAGTAGACAACCAGAACTACATATCTCTGTGAGACGGTCACTGGACAAAACAGATTCTAAGTGTCTCAAAACAGTGTTGCAAGACAGGCATGACGCACGGGTCATTTTCCTAACAGCAGCATACTAAATTAGCTATAACTTTTAAACCGTAATTCGGATTGACGGGAGGGTTGCGGCGTTGAAAAGCTAACTCGGAAAAAAAGTGACCAGCACGGGCCAAATATCCAAAAACATATTTTAAGTGTGGTAAAAATGTTAGGTCACAACACCCCTGGTTTGTTAGTTAATTGATTAGAATGATTATACAAGAGACAATTAAAGTGTAAAACACAGTATTAGAGTCGTGTACAAATCCACTAAGTGTGGTATGCTGCGGAAAAGCAATACCACTGATCAATTACAAGATATGAAAGTGTAGAGTGAATTGGTAAGTACTCCTTTGCAAGATGATCTCTATTTATAATGTTATAGAGATCTTACATAATGAGCAAAGGAGTAACCGAAGGACTAAGTAAGGAAAATGACTAAGATCAAGGGATTTGATCTTAGTCCGTTACTATACTGAGTATCACTCAGTCCTTCTACTCAGTCCTTTCTACTCAGTATCACTATCTGATACTAAGTGCTGATACCGAGTTCCAATACTGATCACTCAGTATCAGACCTAAACTTAGCTATATTATTCTACATATTAATCAAAGCTAGTCTAGGTTGTTTTGTTATCTTAAGATCTAAAGGGGCAAGGCTTTTTGCCTTAACAATCTCCCCCTATCTAATGATAACAAAACAATTTACAAAGAGATAAACAAAAATTACAACAACATAGGTAACAATATCTTCTTCTTCATTTGCTGTTGATGGCTTCATTCTCATAGAAGACTTCTTGTTTGATGTGGACAAACTCTTCTCTGCTTTTGAGTTCATCCCTTCTGCTATTCAGTACTGCAACAATCTTCTTTCTGAACCAAGAGTCTTCTTTCTTGGTGATCATCCATTTCAGTCCAACAAGGTGACTGATTTGAGCTCTTGGTAGATCTTCTTCAGAAATAAAGCACTCTCTATCCTCTGAGTCAGTATACATATATCCAGAAGTTGGATATATGACACTCTTTTGATCCTGAAATACAAGGTTAGGAGGAAGAGGGTACTTTCTAAGATACTTGTATGTATGAAGGCATTCTGGTCTGTTGTTTGAGTAAGCCTCAGTCATCACACTGAGTGTTCTGTACTCTATTTCATGAAGTAAGTCCTTCTCATAACATACTGCAGCTACTGCACAGATCTCATCCAAGACTATTTGATCATAGGTTGATTTCTTTGGAAGCTCTTTGATCAGTCTTGTGATCTTCACCCAGTCTTGAAGACCAATTCTTTGAATATCATGAATAAATATCTTCATGGGGGGATTGGTTAGGCCAGTACAAGTGATAGTAATTCTTCCTTCTTTGAGCTTCACTTTTACTTTATTGACATCCAGATTTAACCAATGTATCCCCCTTACATTTTGAAATGTTTTGGTCCTTAAGAACTCCTTTCTTTGTTCCTTATACTGAGTCCTAGCAGCAACCATATTCCAATAATGTTGAATATGGTCTGGACCCTTTCTTGAGATTCTATGTGAAGGACCAGGAGTATCAGTATCTGGGTCAGATTCTGGTTCAGTTTTGACTCCCAACTCTTGCTCATATAAAAATCTTTCTTGTTCTGCCCAGAGTTGCTGAGGAGTCAGTCTTGGAGCCTGCTCGGTATCACTGTCCCTTGTAAGAACAGGTCTTCTTTGTCTTGTTACCAGAGGAGCAGATTCCTCACTTGATTCAGAAGAAGTGAGAACAGCATTGATAGGTCTTCTTGATAAGGAACTCCTTCTTCTAATTACCAGATTTTCTGGTTCTTCATCATCCGAGGATGATGATGAAGAACTTTCTTGTTCTACCAGATTTAGTGCATAGTTTACTAAATCTGGTTCTTCATCTTCATCATCAGCAATAGGCCAGATGAAAGGCCTATAGACCACAATTTGTAAATTATTCTCTTCAAAAGTTTGCTGTGGTTGGTCAGTATGAGTCTCCCCCTGAGCAGATGGCTCAAGTGGGTCTTGAACTTGTAATTCTGACCTTGTTCTTTGTCTTCTTCTCTCATACTGAATGCGAAATGGCTCAGTATGAGGGCTTTGCTGATGTTGTTGTTGTGGAGGTTGATCTTCATTCAATCTTCTTCTTTTCTCCCCCTGAGCAGAAGGCTCAGTTTGATCAACCTCAGTATCTCTTTGTCTCTTCTCCCCCCTTTTGTTATCATTTGATGAGGAGGGAAGAGGATCAGTATCACCACCCATGTCCCCTTCAGGTTGTTCAAGAGTAGGGGAGGGCATGGGCTCAGTTGCAGCATCAGTATCACCAGCACCTCCTTCTCCTTCTCCTTCTTCATTGTGATCACCATGTGAACCTGGTGGAGTTTGTGGAGGCTGCTGTGGTTGTTGAAAGAGTGATACTGACTGTTTTATTAAGTCAATATCACCACTCATCTTGTCCATTCTGGCTAGTATTACATTTTGAGTTTGTTGGATGGCCAGAATGTGCTGCATGATTGCTTGCAGAGTCACTTGGTCTGCTGCAGCCTGAGATGCCTGAATGCCCTGCACAGATGGTGCTAAAGAAAAAAAATATAAAACTGGTTAGAATGAAAGGTTTATCAAGTAGAATTGTGGTGTTGTTTAATTCTACAATCATATAAACAGAGTTTGTGAAGTCTGTATTTCATCTGGTATAGGATGAAATATTGTGGACTTGTGCATATCATGTGTAAGAAGATTTTAGTAAAGGTGAGTGTGAAAATTTAAGTAGCTCAGTATAGGATAAGTCACATTTACTAAAAGGTTTGGGTGTGGGAATTCGAAGCCTGGGATGTGCTTCTTGATATTTTCAATGTTTATCACTCGGTATTAGAGTGATAACAGAAATGTGGCTAAACCCCATGGGAAATATTTGGATTTTGTGGCTTAAAGGTTTGTGATCATTTCTTGAATGATGCTACCCAACTCAAAAATAAGTTGGACATGATTCAAGCAGCACCAGTGGGTGTCAGTATGACATCAACCACCATTGTCTCTTTAAATGTTGAGACAACTGTAGACTGACAATGATCAATTTTGTGTGCTCAGTATATGAATTTTGCATAGCAGCAGTGGGCTAGCTATGTTGGCCATAAAAGGATATATAATTGAAAGATCGTTTGAGACTTTGGTCAGTATTGAGTTGGTACTGGCCAATACTTAGTCTCTATTTGGGAATGAAATATATATATAGAAGTTTAAGGGCTTTTTAGAAATTCATACCTGAGACTCTGTCAGATTCCCTTCGAGCATCTGCAGAGGTCGGTGCAGGATCATGTGTTTGTTGATGTGCAGCACCAACATCTTCAATACCGACTTCTCTGTCATGCTGAGCACCTTCCATTGTAGTTTGTGCATATTGAATCTCCACATCAAGAGGAACATGAGGTTCCTCAATTGGTTGAGCAGTTGGAGCTAGTTCTGGACCTGGAAGGTCAGCGGTGGCTGCAACAAGGCTTTGGGCTTGAATAGATGCAGTTAATGATGGAACATTTGCAGGCTGCACCTCCTCAGATGATAAGTTGCCCATAATGATAGGAGAAACATTCCTTCTTCTTCTTTGAAGGACCAGTGGTGTGTCTTCTGAGGACTCGGTATCATAAGTTGTTGCAATATGAGGAGCATCAGGAACCTGTGCAGGTGGAGAGATATGTTGTTGAGTCGATTCTTGAACTTGTGGAACATCCTGCATCACAATATCTTGACCGGCCTGTGCTCCATTACCACTATTATCATCATTATCATCATCATCATCATTGTCTGACTCAGTATCAGACATGTCTTCTACATCATCAATGTGTTCTTGAACAATGGCCCACATAGGAGGACTTAGAAGAGGTTCTCCTTCTCTTGGCCTATAAAAGAAAATCTTCTCACTAAGCGGAGGAAGATCAGCTCTTGGACTATGAAAATCATCATAAATGTGTGTGGGCATTGAGTGTTGAAAGATGAGTGATAGAAATCTGCAGAAAGGGACATTGCATTCCCTTGTGTTTGCTCGGACCAGAGTAGCTAATTCATTGAAAATTAGGCGAGCAAAATCAATATTTCTTCCATAGTACAGAGCATGTACTATTTGCATCCCAAATTCGTTTATTTGGTCCAAAGCTCCCGTCTTGTGGGTCATACATCGAATTATTGTTGTGATGAGAATACCCCACATAGGACCAAATTCATTTCTTTTGATTGTGCCCGTTGTTCCTCTTCGACCCAGAAAAGGCAGTACAGAGCGTGCCTCTGATCTATCAACAAATGGGTCATACTGAGCTTGGGCGGGAAGTCTCAGTGCTTCACGAATGATTGCAGTAGAAACAAAAGCTCTCCTTTGATCCCTAATTACCCATCCAGCAATCATATCTGGAGAATCGAGTGTGGCAGAGTACCAAAACTCGCATAACATTTCTGGGTAAATTGCTCGAGGAGATAATGTCAGTGCACGAGCAATTGGGCAATGCTTCATAAAAGTCACGATGTTCGTGAATTCTTGGCATGCCCAGGCTTGAGGAATATTGAAATTTGCTGTGATGTTGTTCCTCGCAAACCTGGGTACTTCATTATTTCGGAATTGGATTTCCAATTTGAACTTCTGGAGCAACAAAAGTGTAATTCGCCATCTGTGATTTTGATTTGAAAGAATTTGCTTGCTAAGAGAAAGTGAAATCGTTAATCGCAGAGAGAATTGAAAATGAAAGAAAGAAATAACAGTTAAAAAAAAAATTTGAAGTAAAAATAAACGGTTATTTATAGGAGATTTGAAAGATAATTAAGGTATTGGGAAGTAAAAACGGCTGATTTGACTGCCTTATCCTCTGCCAACGGTAACTTTCTTATTAAGAAAGGTTACCGTTTGAGCAGTATGAGGATTAAGCTCGGTGTAAGAGCCGTCATACCCCAATACCGAGTTAAAAAAAAAAATTAATTTTGAAAAATTTTAAAAAATATAAAAACAATTAATTTACTCTTGAAATTAATAAAAAATAAAAAATTTAAATTTTGATGATAACAGACTAGTGATACTGAGTGGTCAGTATCAACAGGAGTGATACTGAGCGCTCAGTTTTAAAGAAATTTAATGAAGATTAAGGATTCAACATACCTAATTGCCCTAGTAAATACATAAACCTTTCCTCAGGAAGAGGTTTAGTAAACACATCTGCCAATTGTTCATTTGTTGGTACATAATCTACTTCAACCTTACCTTTTTCCACATTATCTCGAATAAAGTGGTGTCTGATATCAATGTGCTTGGTTTTGGAGTGATAGACTGGGTTCTCTGTGATAGCAATAGCACTCTTGTTATCACAATGAATAGGAGTCTTATGAAAGTTGAACCCATAGTCTAAGAGTTGATACTGCATCCATAATAATTGAGCACAACAACTTCCTGCAGCAACATATTCTGCTTCTGCTGTGGAAGTTGCTACCGAATTCTGTTTCTTGGATGACCAGCCAACTAGTCTTCCACCTAGGAATTGACATCCTCCACTTGTGCTCTTTCTGTCCAATCTACAACCTGCAAAATCTGCATCTGTGTACCCTTCAAGGTCAAAGTTTGAGTCTTTGGGATACCAAAGACCCAGGTTAGGAGTACCTGTAAGATATCTAAAGATGCGCTTAACTGCTTTCATGTGTGATTCTTTAGGATCAGCCTGATACCGAGCACACAAACATGTGGCAAACATGATATCAGGCCTACTAGCAGTTAAGTAAAGTAAGGAACCAATCATACCTCGGTATGTGGATTGACATACTGGTTTACCAGTTTCATCCTTACTTATCTTATCCTGAGTACCCATAGGAGTGTGCATGGAAGATAAATTTTCAAATTTGTATTTCTTTAACATGTCATGCACATACTTACTTTGATTTATAAAAGTGCCATCAGGCTTTTGTTCAACTTGTAAACCAAGAAAGTAAGTAAGTTCTCCCATCATACTCATCTGATACTGAGTTGACATTATCTTAGCAAACCAGTCACACATTGACTTGTCAGTGGAACCAAAGATAATATCATCTACATATATCTGAATGAGTAAGATGTCAGAACCTTTCCTTTTTGAAAATAATGTTTTATCAATTTTACCTCTTGTAAACTTATTTTCAATAAGATATTCAGACAAGGTGTCATACCAGGCTCTTGGAGCTTGTTTGAGCCCATATAGAGCTTTATCAAGCTTGAAAACATAATGAGGAAATTTGGGATCAACAAAACCTGGAGGTTGTTTAACATAAACTTCTTCTTGTAGTTTTCCATTTAGAAAAGCACTTTTGACATCCATCTGATAAACTTTGAAATTCTTAAAGGCTGCATATGCAAGATACAACCTAATAGCTTCAATTCTTGCAACTGGTGCAAAAGTTTCATCATAGTCAATGCCTTCTTCTTGCCTGTAACCTTGAGAAACTAACCTTGCTTTGTTTCTGATGACAACACCATCCTTGTCCATCTTGTTTCTGAACACCCACTTAGTACCAATAATAGTTTTGCCAGAAGGAGGTGGTACTAGGTTCCAAACTTTGTTTCTTTCAAACTCTGTGAGCTCTTCTTGCATAGCCTCTACCCAATCTTCATCTAATAAAGCTTCATCAGCTTTCTTTGGTTCAATGGTAGATAGAAAACTTGAAAAAAAACAAAAGTTTGCATTTGCTTGGGTTGGAAATTCTAATTTTCTTCTTGTTTGGACACCTTCTTCAATAGGAACAATAATGTTTGAGTGTGGATGGTCTTTGTGTTCCCTTAAGTTGTTTCCTAAGGGAGCATTTGAAATAGGATCAACAATATCATGTTGATTTGGTGTGTTGTCTGTCTGATACTGAGTGGAATTCTGATCAGTATTAGACAGTGCAGGTTGCTGTTCATCTTCATTTTGCAGAGTTGATGTGGATTCTTGTGAAGTGTTGGATGTTTCACCTTCTTCATAAATAGAGTGGTTCAAATCATTAGTTGGAAACTCAGTATGGAGGTCCTCTGATATGGGAACCTCAGTATTAGTCTCATTTGAGTGATACTGAGTTTGAACTTGATCAGTTTCATTAAGCTTATTAGGAATAAAGTGTGGATGAAACTTAGGCTGTTCAGCAATGGAGTGTTCTGGATTGCATAGAATATCTATGCCACTTATGTCTTCACTTGCTGAGGTAGAATGCTCATTCTGATCTTCATCGAATGTGACATGAATGGATTCTACAATCATCTTGGTTGAGATGATATACACTCTGAAAGCTTTAGAGTGTGGAGAGTAGCCCATGAACACACCTTCATTTGCTTTGGGAGCAAATTTATTGAGATTTTGTTTTGTACTGAGTACAAAACATTTACTCCCAAAGATGTGGAAATATTCCACATTAGGAATCTTGCCATTGTATAACTCATATGGAGTCTTCAGATGTCTTTGGACTATAGTGGCTCTATTCTGAGTGAAGTTTGCACAGTTTACAGCTTCAGCCCAGAAACTCAGTGCCAGTCCAGCATGGCATAATGAAGTTCTTGCAGCTTCAATCAGTGTTCTGTTCTTTCTTTCTACAACACCATTTTGTTGTGGTGTGTAAGCTGCAGAGAAGTTTTGAATGATTCCTTTTTCTTCACAGAAATCTGCTAATACTGAGTTCTTAAACTCAGTACCATGGTCACTTCTAAGTTGCTTGACCTTGTTGCCTTTTTGAAGTTCCTCTCTTTTTATAAAGGCAATGATTTCGGTTGTTGCATCTGACTTAGTCTTGAGGAAGATGACCCAAGTATATCTTGAAAATTCATCAACTAAGACTAGAGTATAGATCTTTTTGGCCAAAGATGGTGTGCTGATGGGGCCAAAAAGATCCATATGTATCATAGTAAGAGGTTCATTGATGGAGTGATTGACTTTAGATTTGAATGAACTCTTCCTCTGCTTGCCCATTTCACATGCTGAGCATAACTTATCTTTTGAATAAGTAATTGTGGGCAATCCTCTTACCAGTTTCTTCATACTGAGCTCGTTGATATTTCTAAAATTGATGTGAGAGAGTTTCTTGTGCCATAGCCAATGTAATTCTGGCTTGACTTTAGAAAGTAGGCATACTCGAATAGTTGGGTCTATTTCAGATAGGTTGACCACATATACGTCTTTTTCTCTTCTAGCAATGAGTACAGGCTGCCCTTTATCATTGTAGATGATTCCTGCAACCTTTCTGAATCGAGCTTCATTGTCATCATCACACATCTGGCTGATACTGAGCAGATTGTGTTTTAGACCCTCTACATAGGCAACTCTTTTAAAAGTTATGTTGCCTGCCTTGATCACACCATAACCTCTTGTCTTTCCCACCGAGTCATCTCCAAACTTGACAGAAGGACCCTTCTCTGTAGTATAATTGAGAAGGTATTCCATACTGCCTGTCATGTATCTTGAGCAGCCACTATCTAAGTACCACTTTCTGTCACCCTGCACAAGACACAAAATAAGAGTTAGTTCTTTTTAGGAACCCATTTTTGAATGGGACCTTTGGTGGGATAAACACAATTTGACTTGATCTCTTTATGTGGAGAGGTCGGTATCACTTCAGGGGTAACTTTAGAAGTTTTCTTTGGTGATACTGACTTAGTTTCTCTCCTTTTCTTTGGTACTGAGTACCTAGGACTTGAGAGATCAGTCCAGCATTCATCTCCCTTATGACCAGTATGATGACATCTATAACATTTTCTAGGTCTATTTCTAAACATATTTTCATATGGTTTTTTAGAAAAATGTTTCACTTTTGGTAGGTCAGTATGAACGAGTTTTGCAAATTGTTTACTTAAAGATTTGACCTGATCACCAAGTGTTTTTAAAATGTTAATTTTGTTATTTCTAATAGATGTATTAACATTGTTTTTAACTGGTTTAGGAGATGGAGGATCTGGTTGCTTATTTTTATTTGGCAGAGAAGTCTTTCTAATATTATTAGTGGTAGACTTCTTGTCTTTGCCAACCAAAGACCTAGTTGAAGTTGTCTTTTGTTTATCATGTTTTGAAGGAACAACTTTAACAGGTTCTTTAGATGTCTCAGTATATAATGTTTCTGTTCCTGCAACTTCTGTATTTGATGAAACATGTGAGATAGAAGTTGTCTTATTATCATTATATAATTCAAAAGTTGTTGTATTAAATAATAATTCAAAAGGTGGAACAACAGAAGTGTCATACTGAACTATTGGTAGCTCGGTATCAGAAATTTCTGTTATTTGAAATTCAATACTGAGTTCTTGTAGCTCAGTACAGCACTTTGAGCAGATGGAAGGACCAATAGGTTTTTCTAAAATTTCATTTTCTTCATCATCTGACTCAGTTTGACATCCAACTTCACATAAAGTTTTAGCTTTTACAAAATTAATAGGGTTCATAGTAGAAAATTCTTCAAATAAATCAGCAAATTGTTCCTGTTTTTAAATTGAGGATCAACACCAAGTGCAGCCCTCACATTTTCTGGAAATTGTTCATTTAAACATTTATTTAATTTTATTGAAGCATTTCCCCAAGATTTACACTGTTTTTCAAATTTCTCTTTTTCAAGTTTGTGTAAATGAGCTTTATCAGCTAATCTTTGGTTAATGTCTTTTAAATCTGAAAAGTTTAGTTCTAAATCTTTATATTTTGCTAATTTATCCAAGTTTTCATTATTTACCCTTTCAAGTTCTTTAATTGTTAATTTTAAAGCTTTTTCTTTTTGTACAGAAGTTTTAAGATCAACAAGCATATACTCAAAAATCTTGGTTTTTTCATTCACTGAATAAGTTTGAAAGGAACTTACCTTGTACAACTGAGTGGAATCCCAATCAGTATGAACACTCATCCTCTCAGCCTCTTTGATATCCTTTTCAAAGGAACTCTTCAAATCATCTTCAGTGAAAGCCATAAAGGCTTTATTCTCAATCTCTTCTTCATCATCACTTAACTCTTCATCCATCCAGGCTTCTGAGTAAAGTGCTTGATGAGGTGCTCCATTTCCTTCTGCCCTCTTTCCCTTGCTCCAATTCTTCAGCTTGACATATTTGTCTCTATATCTTTTTGCTCGGTATGCAATCTTGTCATTTTGGTCAGTCTCAGAAGACTTGGTATGACAATTTGCAGCAATATGTCCAGGCTTTCCACACCTATAGCACAGACCTGATCTTGGGTCAGTATTAGAAGAGCTAACACCAAGCCTCTTCTTCTTCAACTGATCCAGCTTCATAGACATGAGAGCCATTTGAGTTTCAAGCTCTTCTGCCTCAGCATCAGCAAGATCAACTTCTGGTTCATCTGGCTCAGTCACAGTATAAGCCTGTTGCACAACTAGAGCCATACCAGTGGAAGACTTGTCAGTTTTCTTCCAGTTGATCAGTCTTGCAGCATTATTCTCCTCATGATTCAGCATTAGACCATACAAAGTTTGAAGAGTGTATGACTCAATGTTGTTAGCAGCATTGACAGAGTTTGTCATGTCAAGAAATTGTTGAGGAAGACTATCCAGGAACTTTTGAACAAGCTCTCCTTCCTCTTTCACAATGCCTACACTGATTAAATCATGGATAACAGTATTGAACCTGTTATAGAGAGTGGTGATGTCTTCATTTGGAGTTGAAAAGAAATTTTCATATTTCCTTCTCATGTTGCTTTTTCTTTGCAACTTCACTTTTGCTGTACCTTCATAGGTGACTGATAGGCTATCCCACATAGCCTTTGCTGTTGGCAATTTCATAATTGCATTAAGTATCTCTTTGGTAACAGCATTACCAATCACCCCTTTAGCTCTGGAGTCTAAAGCATACAACTGACGGTCAGTATCAGTCCAGTTGTGCTTTAGTTTAGGTACAGATCTTATGCCCTCAGGAGCATCATCAGTAGCAGCAACAGGTTCCACAGTTTGTGGAATGATGGGACCATCATTTAGCACAGTGAGCATCTCATGGTGTATAGATTCAAGATACCACTGAGCTTTGAGCTTCCATTGATGGAAGTCTTTTCCATCAAAGATGGGTACTCCCTTTCCAGACATAATTGGTGCAACGATTGTAGACATTTTGGATTTTTGAGTGTTGGAGGGATAGATGTAGGAAATGGCTGCCAGGGTTATAGATCGACTAAATAAGAGATTATTTAGCCTGCTCTGATACCAGTTGTTAGGTCACAACACCCCTGGTTTGTTAGTTAATTGATTAGAATGATTATACAAGAGACAATTAAAGTGTAAAACACAGTATTAGAGTCGGTGTACAAATCCACTAAGTGTGGTATGCTGCGGAAAAGCAATAGCACTGATCAATTACAAGATATGAAAGTGTAGAGTGAATTGGTAAGTACTCCTTTGCAAGATGATCTCTATTTATAATGTTATAGAGATCTTACATAATGTGCAAAGGAGTAACCGAAGGACTAAGTAAGGAAAATGACTAAGATCAAGGGATTTGATCTTAGTCCGTTACTATACTGAGTATCACTCAGTCCTTCTACTCAGTCCTTGTACTCAGTATCACTATCTGATACTGAGTGCTGATACTGAGTTCCAATACTGATCACTCAGTATCAGACCTAAACTTAGCTATATTATTCTACATATTAATCAAAGCTAGTCTAGGTTGTTTTGTTATCTTAAGATCTAAAGGGGCAAGGCTTTTTGCCTTAACAAAAAACAGACTCAAACTCAGGGGACATATTCTGTCAAAAATTTAGCATTATGTTTAAACCCGTTTTGAAACCCGACATCACCTTGTTTATTCCCGAGGCACCCGACAGTCCCGGAAACCCTTTTTTTATCACAGAACTCATTTTCACAATAATCACATAAATTTGTTTAGAAAACCTCTCGGTTTAAGGAAACCAAGAACCTTAAGGTTCGGTTTCCGTTTCTAAAAAATGTCTAGTTATAACGAAAAGACGTTTATCCAGCCGAAACCCGACAATTATAAAATCAGTGACTAAAACCCGAGGCTCTAAAATAATAACACGGCTCACGGTGGCCGAGCCTCGGATACACCGGTCATTGCAACCCAACCAATTTGTAAACAATAAAATTAAGTACTCAACTAATTAAACGGTTTTAAAAACATTACACTACTAATTTTGAAAACATAAATCCGGTCATATACGGAAATAAATATAATACAATCACAACTCGGGTCAAAACTAAATAACTCTAAACTATAAAGAAAAGGGTTAGAATTTATACCCTCATGAACCAAGACGCGATCAAACGGTAACACCAACACCACCACACGACACCGTCCAAACCAAACAAACAGCCACCACAAGTGGCATTTCGTACAGCCTCAAACTTCTTCAAATTAAACAGTTGAGATGGATTTATGAATTTGCTCAAACAACCCCACGTGGAGAGACCTCAATTAAAAAGAAAAGTTATTAAATTTTTTTGATGGCAACCTAACCGCAAGACAAGAAATCCCAACGCCTGTTCTTAAAATTAATTGTGTCCATCTCATTGTGAAGGAATCACTCCACTGCCACGTACAACCCCTTTTAACACCTTCTTGACACACCAATAAAATCACCGATTCCAAAAGTAGTCCACCGGCAAGAATTGTAGGAATTTTACACGCATCCCAAGACAACCCCATGGAATTCTTTGGTTTTCCTTTCTCTTGCTACTTACGGACCACGAACAAAAGAAAAAGGGAGAGAACGGAACTTCTAGTCGACGGCTAGGGGAAAAGAAAAAGAATTAGGGATTCTTAATTAATTTGGCATTAAGTATAATTGTAATCGGGCTTTAAGCCTTAGCTACCAGTCGGGGTAGAATCAAAACTCGGGCTCACTAGTTTGGGTATAATGGCATTCGGCCGGCCCGACTTAAAAGAATATAATCCAACTACTACGGTCCACTAACCGGTCCAAAACTAAGACGAACTAAATAATTACTTTTAATAACATACGAACGTCTATAAAATTTGAAAGTGTCCAAATAAGTAAAACGCCCAAAATAATTAACGTGTCTACATATTTGAAGCATTATTAACTCTTATAACGTCTGATAAAAACGAACCGTCTAATTCATTATAATTAAATTACTAATTATTCATAATAAATTTAAATATGACGATTAAATTAATATTATTTATTTATTAAAAATTTCAGGACGTTACATTCCCCCAATGTTTCAGGTACCAGCAAAGGAAAGGAGAAGGTGGACGGTTGACCGCTGTATCTTCCCAGTGCTGATGTGGACAACATTTACTATTTTAAACACTTTTACTTTATTAAACTAATTCCGCATTAAATACATTATCAAATGACAACTTTATTATTTGGGATTTAAATTATTGGGACCTTTTTATTTAAAATCTTGTACTCAAAAATATTTTAAATTTTTTGTAAATTTTTGGGTGTTACATTATAACAACAAATAAATAAACATAATTTCACAATATCAAAATTTCAAATTTAAATACAGTTTCTTAATTTAACACGTTTAATTTAGGATAGATTTATATCAAATTCAAATAGATTTTTAAAATTTAAACTACGAATATCCACTTTTTCAATATTTTCTTCATTCTGCAACAACCTTAATCTACCATTATTTAAAGGTGCAACATCCTTCAAACAGGTAATTTAAATGTATGATTTTTATTAAACTATTTATTTGATTATGTATTGTGTTTATGAAATGCAGCAGCCTCAACCGACATTAATTTATCATTTATCTTGACTCTATTTATTTTATTCTACAACATAATATGTTTATGTTAACCTGTTTATTGGATTATTACTCAACAGCCTTTGTTTTTTTGAGAAACAATCCTCTGCACAATCAGGTTTTTTTTAGATCCGGCTAATATTTGTATGTATTTTTATGTTAATTTGCTGTACCTATTAACTATGTTACATTTAAATTTTAATTTTATTATATTGACTGTTTAAATGTATAAATCTGTTTTGTTAACTGTATAGTATATATGTTAATTCATGCATTTACATAAACATTATACTTTGACTGTTTATTTGAATATGAATTTGACTTTAACTTTGACTTTCTTTCAATTTTAAACTTTAACTTAGACTCTTTAAGGTTTATTTATGTAATTTATGATTTTACATCCTTAACTTAAGTAACCGTTAACCTTAACCTGAGTAAACAACTATTTTTTGTATACATTGTTTATGTTTATGATATAAAACCAGGAAGATAGATTAATTTTAAAGTTCAGCATCTATAAGATATTGTGTTATAACTAATGCATAAGAAGCGAAAATAAGATAGAGTTTTATTTTTAATAGAATATGAACAGGGTTAGTTATTAAATGATTGGGGTGATTATATTTACCCTATTATGGATGTTTAAATAAATTGGGATAATTATTTTGACAATATTTAGGTTTTTTTTGTTTATGATTTTAGGGTTAGTGTTTTTTATTTTAAATTAATGGTTTATCAATTATTCATGTTCCTTTTTCTGTTTAAATTTTGTGCACAATCAATATGTTGACTTTTATAGTCAACATTGACTGTAAATTTAGAAAAGAGATTTTAGGATATATGATTTATGTTTTAAACCCTAATTATAAACGTAGCAGTGATATAAATCCCTAAGACTATGGGGTATGGGCCATGTGGTGGTGTGGTGGTGTGGTGTCCATGTGGCAACCACCACCCTGTTAAAAGAAAAGGAACACCACCCCCCTCACAAGTGGTGGTGTGGTGTGTTGATGGGTCCCACATTTTGTCTCACGTCAAGCTTTCACCACCTCGTTAACACTCGTTCCCGTGGCCACTCCTCTCCACCACCGCACCCCACGCCGTGTAGGGGGGCGGTGTTCCCCGCACATTCTGAAAAGTGAAAGTGTGAATTTGCGTACTTTAATATGTTTTTGTTTATGTTAATTTGATGTTGTTCTTCTAATTGATATTGTTACTCATACTGCACTTTTAAATTATGTTCCTCATCATAAAGAAAATTATAAATTATGTTCCTCATCATAAAGAAAATTATGACGCCAGTAGTGATTCACGAATGTAGCTTACACTCCATAAACAACTAAATTTTGTTCTTATATAGTTCTCATCACATTTGGATCCCTAAATTAATATACTACCTCCGTATCAAAATAAGTGATACACTTCTTGAAACGCGGTTTTTGAGGCAAAAGATTAAAAAGTAGTTTAAAATAAATTAAAGTGGATAGTTAGTGGAGAATGAGTCCTACTTCTTTTGAATAAAGTGATATTAATGATGTTTAAAAGTAAAAGTAAGGGTAAAAGGGTAATTTTATTTTATTAAAGTAGATAGTTAGTGGAGAAAGGATCTCACTTTTTTTTACCAAATAAGGTAAGTTTTGGATGTGTATCACTTATTTTGTTCTCCCCCTAAATAAAAAGTGTATAACTTATTTTGATACGAAGGTAGTATTATTTTCGTATTGAAGTAGAACTTATGGTTGTTGTCATTTTAATTTTTTTTATATAACATATCTTAACATTTTAGCTTACTATTGTTTATTTTTTCGCATGTGATAGGCGAACGCTTAAAAACCATTTAGTATGCTTTTAATAACTCTGATGTTATTCATATTTGGATTGAACCAATAACATTGTTATGGTTATTTTAAACATATCTATGAGTTAATTTAATTGAACTTGATTCACGCAAGAGGTACATTTTATGGAAATATTATGTTATTAAAGTAGAAGTGCAATATCAATATAGGTGTAATTTCTACCCAGTTACCTCCAATACCACTCTTTGGATGTTGTGGTGATTTTAAAATAAGTTTACTTTTCAGTCTAAGAAGCCTAGACAAGACGCATTAGGTGATGATATTAATTTTTTTTTTTTCTTTGAATGTCAGAAGGGTGAAATTATATGTAGTTTGGTTAGATTAATGTTGTAATCATCCTCTAAATTAATTATCTTTGTAACGTTGTTTCTCAAGCTTTTTTCCAGAGTTCTTTTTTATATTACAAAGTTGTTCAAAAGAAAATTTCCAATACCGTTGCTATTGAAGATATATGGCTTATTTTATGCTATAATTATGCTTTGACATTTTTAAACAAACTCCTTTATGATTTTAGACATATTTAGAACATAATGTTCATGCTGACATTGTTAAACAAACTCCTTTACAATTTTAGACATGTTTAGAACATAATGTTAATGCTGAAATTTTTAAACAAACTTCTTTATAATTGACAGTTCGTGATTTTTCACGGGTGATAACCTATAGTGAAAGATTACATACAGAACTCATATTATTTACAGAACTCGTAGAACCTAATCTAGATCGTTGGATTTTAAAATTAACGGTTTAGATTGATTGTGTCATTTTCATAAATAAAAAGTTATATTTTAGTAAATAATAAATGAAAAGGGTAAGATGGTAATCTTGAAAAAAAAAAACTCCTTAGATAATACGTATCCTCTTTAAAACCACCCCCTTTTTTCTCCACATCTTTCTCTCTCACATCATTCTCTCACATCATTCTCTCTCAGTATTTCTTACTTTTTTTTTTCTTCATCGTCTATTTAATAAAAACCCTAAATTGTTTCATCTCAAAATTACCACGCCTCCCCTGCTCTATTCTTGTTAAAATTTTCGACGTGCACATATGTCGGTGTCCATCCCGTGAGATCGATCTTTCACCCACAGTGCCACAATGTTTTTTTTGTTTATTCGCATCAATCAGAGAAGTTGTTACAGACCAGGTTTCTTCATTCATTCAAGGTATATATCCAATATCTTTATAATCTCGATCTATACTCTTATTTTCTTATTTTTCTTGATTTTGTGTTGTGTTTTCGTTATTTGATTGTGCTCGTTTGGGTTTTCATAAAAGAATTATAGAATACGACGTATATAGTAATCAGGTTATCAAAAAGTTTTATCATTATATATAAATAATTTAACAAACCAATTGTTTTTTCTTTGCTTTAGGTACCGAGTCCTCAAATTCTCACCATTTAAAAACTTGATAAATCTAGATTATATGTATATTCAAAAAAGCATCAAAACGGAATATGATTTATAACTAATACCAGTAAAAGAGTCATTTTACATTGTATATAATGTAAATGTAAACTCAAAAATGAAACCACTGCATGGTTGATACAAAGTTGAAACAATATTCCAAGGCTATATGGGTAACCACTCACCATGTTAAGATCGAGAGATAGAATCTAACCAACCACCAGGATGTTTTGAATTTTGATTTTATACACATATGTATTAGGTGTATGTTTTTTGATTTCTCATTTATGTTTGTTTCCTACATACATGTATCTATTACATACATGTATTTGCATATTTGGCATATACTAATAGCTCGATAATTATATTATTTGCATTGTTACATATTTTTGACTTTGAGATTGTTGTTTTTAGAATGTATTTGGATTTCGTCATTCTAACATGATAATTACATATTTTCCAGGTTTTTGGCTAGTACATTCATGTCCGAAGTAAAGTAATGATACATCTATGCTGGTAGATTCAAAGATTAAAGAACCAAATGCAATTAAAAAGGACAATAAGTGAAACAATTGTTGATGATAAAAAAGGGCACTGCTAAAGAAGTTGTGTTTGTACATAGATGTTGTTCTTAAATGTTAAATGTTAACGATCAGATACATAGGTGTTATTTAGTACATGTGTGTTATTCAGTGTTGTTTGTACATGTATGTTACTCATTATTTGTAGATATATAAATGTTTTTCTGTACATATATATTATTCAATATTTTTTATTGTAATATAATATAAGTGTTTCTAGATAAATAAGTGTATCATCATTAAATAGACATATATGTAGATTCGTAACATATACATTTATGCACATCCGTAAATAATACATACATGTATAATTACAATTTCGAATTTAATTCCTATATTTTAGGAAATTTAAAAAAAAGAAATAAAAAATAAAATTGTAAAATGTCGTAAATACCCCCGAAGCATTAAATAAATTAAATTATCATAAATTAATTTACTAAATTCTGATTGGTTGAAAATAGTTCTATGAGTTCTGTAAATAATTTGAGTTCTGTATGGAATTCGACCATATATATATATATATATATATATATATATATATATATATATATATATATATATATATATATATATATATATATATATATATATATATATATATATATATATATATATATATATATATATATATATATAATTACAGAATACATAATAAGAATTATTAAGGAAAAATATGAAAACAGAATTTTTAAGAAAACCCTAATATCAAAGATCTATAATTAAGGGGAAATGATTTGTTCAAGGCAATTTATAATTCATACAAGGAAAATTAGAATTTTTAAAGGCAATTAAATAACTTTATTTGCCTTAGATAAGTAAATTATGCATTGAATAAATCAATTCCCATAATTAAGGTACCTGAAATTTTGAATTTGTCAAACTGGAGGTTTTAAATTTAAAGTTTCAATTTTTATTTATGGAAATGAAGTACTCCATAATTATAGAATTGAAAAATCAAATTAAATGTGAGCATTGTTTATAGAAATAAACCGGATATTTTATTATGTAAAAAACCCTTGTTTACAAATATTCGGATTCAACTCCTGCTCTGAAGACTTTTTCGTGGATTACCAGATTTATCCTGAAATTTTGTTGATATATAAGGAAAAATAAAAATTACTTATATTTTCGAATTATTAGTTCATGATTACGAATGCTCCTGCAACCAATCCGGTAATTGCTGTTAATAAACCCGATATTTTAAGTAACTAATTAATGTTATTTCAAATTTTTATATTCAAATATACTCAATATATATTGTTGATAAATAAAATAAAAAAAATGGATTTATGTTTAGAATTTCGTAAATGAGCAACAAACAAAATGGGAGGCTTCTTAATATATTGTCATGTGTACAAAGGACTCCGAAATCATACTTTTACTACAATAATAATAATAATAATAATAATAATAATAATAATAATAATAATAATAATAATAATAATAATAATAATAATAATAATAATAATAATAATAATAATAATAATAATAATAATAATAATAATAATTAATAATAATAATAATAATAATAATTAGATACATATTAGGATTAAATTGTTTATGAATCCTCAAATGAGGTATTTAAGTTTAAAAGGTTTCGTTTTTAAAGAAACCTAATTACGATTTTGTGATTTTAATGAATTATGATGAATTTGTGATTATATTGAATTATGGGTGAATTTGTGATTTCATAGAATTATGGGTGAATTTTTTGTATTTAATTACGGAAAGAAAAATCTTATTATCTGTAATTTAATTAAATTATGGGTGAATTTAAATTACGATTTTCTTGTTAAAAAAAAAACTCTCATAAATTTCGAATTTATGCTTTTATTTGAGTGATTTGTTGCTATAAATAAGATAATAGAATTTAAAACGTGATAAAAATAATTTCGTAAATTTCTCCTTAATTGATAAATTTCTCCTCAAAAAAGGGGGATTTAATAATAGGCAGGAAAACAAAAAAAAAAGCCCTTAAATGGTTGCCACGTGTCATTAGGTGGTCTAGGATATTGACATGTGGCTTAAAAAAGCTTGTTTTATTATAATATAGATAGATATAGATTGAATAGTAAAAAAAAAAATTAACATATTTCATTTAGCTTACTTAAAAGTTTTAAAAATGTTTCAATCATATAAAATTTACTTTTTATAATAGCTTACTAAATCACCTTATTTAAATTTATATATAAAAACCTTATAATTGAAATGCGGAGAAGTATGCTTGTGGACTCAATTAAAGAAGTAGCGTATCTTTGGATTTGTAATCGTCATGATAAGTATAGAGTTAGTTGGCCTGAATGACTTATTTTTCCTTGTAATTAAATTTGTGTTTGTCTTGTTTTCGTCTAGCTCTTAGCTAGTTCTTAATATAAGCTGTTTCCAAAAAAAAAACCTTATAATTGAAACACTTAATATTATATATTAGAGTAAGATGATAAGATAAATATTAATTGATAGTAGTATAATTAGAAACTTATAGTTCCTCTGATTCAAAATAAGTGCTACACTTTTCTTATATGAGTGATTTAAAATAAGTGCTACACTTTCCTTATTTAGTAATTTTTGTATATAAAATTATCATTTTATCCTTACTTAACTTTATTAAACATCATTAAGATTATCTAATTTACTTTCTCTTTCTTAAATAAAGCCAAATGTGGGACCTTCTTCACTAATTATCTCTTTTAATCTATCATAATCTTTATTATAATATTTTGCATCAAAAAAAGGGAAAGTAAAAGTGTAGCACTTATTTTGAATCGGAGGAAGTATATTTTTTAATTAATAACAATATAATAATGTGGCCATGCATGACTAGTAGGGTTAATCAACCATTTTGTCACTGTATTTTTGTGTAAAAAATTCAACTTAATCATTGTACTTTGTTGAAATAAATTTAAGAGTAAATTACTGTTTTTGTCCCTATGGTTTACCCGATTCTGCGTTTTTATCCCCGTGGTTTTTTTTTCTGTTTTTTTATCCCTGAACTATGCCAAATTCCGTCTTTTTGTCCTTCCATCCACTCTCCATTTCTTTTTTGCCGTTAAACCCCTCACGTGCTGAAAACGTGAGGGTAAATTCATCATTTTCTTCCAATTACCTGTACTATATTCTTTAAAAATTGTACTTTCATATTTGAGTAAATGTTGTACATTCTACTAGTTACTTGTACATAGTGCTTTGAGAATTGTACATGTACTTTATCTTCTCCCCAACATCTGCAACATACCTAATCTTCAAGAACCAAAATGTTCAAAAATCGACACCAACAAAACACATACGAGACTCCATCTTCTCCGGCGAAACTTCATTTATCCGGCGAGACTCACATTCTCCGACGAGACTCAACCATCTTCACACACACACAAACACCATTGTGTGTGAAATCGAACCAGAAATCGAACGGAAGTAGTGGGTTTATAGCATTATTGCTGAAATCGAACGAGAATATCACCATTGTTGTTGAAATCGAAATGTGTTTATAGCTTGTTGCTGAAATCGAACGAGGAATCAACGAGCATGATTTCCAGATCTGGTTTGATGGAGACGAAGAGTACGAACTGTGCTTCAATCTCTTCTTCAGTCAACGAATCAATGGGAAATCCGACGGAAATAACAATTAATGTCTCGACATCCAGATCCGACGAAATTCTCCGTCGACGGCGAGTTGATAGGTTATCGTCTTCGTATGCGTACTCGTACTCGTCCATATCTTCCATTGATCTATTACCGGATTTGTGGCGGATAAGGCGGAGGGCATTGACGGCAGCGACGGAGGATATCATCTCCGGGAACTGCTTCTTTCTACGCCGATGGATGGGTTGTCGCCTGCTCCAATTTTGGGTTCTGATTGTTTGATTTCAGTTATGGTTTCTTATTATGGGTTTCAATTTTGGGTTTCTAAAAATGAAAAAGACAAGATTGAAATATAATGGAAAATTGTTAGCAGGTGGGTTGATTATTTTGATGGATATTGAAATTAAAAACCAAGTTAAGGATTTGAAGATAATGATGAGATGAAAGCTACTGTCGAAGATGATGAAGGTTGAAGATGATGAAGGTGGAGGAGAAAGAAAAAAGAAAATAGAAAAAGAAAATGGAAAAAGACCAAAATACCCTCATATGTTTGGCACGTGAGGGCTTTAACGGCCAAAAAGAGACGGCGGGTGGACGGAAGGACAAAAAAACGAAATTTGGCATAGTTCAGGGACAAAAAAAAACAGAAAAAAATCACAGGGACAAAAACACAGAATCGGGTAAACCACAGGGACAAAAACAGTAATTTACTCTAAATTTAATTCGTTCATTGTGTTGTGTGAAAAAAAAATCTAAAATAATGATGATAATTTATTGTTAACCGAGTGACATATGAAGTATATGTCTTTGAAAAGTTTAGTATACAATAATTAATATCCGTGTTTTATAAGTAGAAAGACCGAAATGAACTTTTCCAAAATACGGTTAGCAAATGCATTAACCCGTATTAAATATGTATGAAACATGTTTACCGGACCTTACCAAACAATGAGCTAGTCGCTGTGTCGATCCACACTTTATTTTAGTAAGGATTAGTTGAAGAAAACAAATTAAAGAAAACTAGACCAATTCAACATTGAAATAGTCATTGGTGTTGGGTTCATATTTTATAGTAAATATTTGGAAAAACAAAAAAATAAAAGGAAAAGAACACAAATTATGTGATAGTTGGGTTGCGACTTCAACTTTACTGAAGGAAGTCGTATGAATTATGGCATGAGTCATGTTTCTTTTGATCTAATCTCAAGTTTACATAAGTTAAGCATTTTACGTGTTTTGTCTTTATTACCTAAATCTATTATTTGTACTCCGTGTTAACTTGCCAAAAGTAAGCGATTACCTTTAATAAGAATGAATCTCGTTCTAAACATCATCTTGATTTAATCCATTGTGATCTATGGGGTCCGCTCCAATTACCTCTAAGGATGGTTATCATTATTATGTTATAATATTTGTTGATGATTTTTCTAGGTTTACGTGGTTTTATCCTCTAAAGCCGAAAACATGGTTCTATATGGTATTGCCTACATTCATCAAACTCGTCCAAACAATGTACTCACGTAAAATAAAAATATTTCAAACTGATGATGGTACCAAGTTTGTGAATCACTGTTCGCAAAATAATTAATAACAATGACACTTTACATTGTTTTTCTTGTCCTTATATCCCCCAACAAAATGGACAATTAGAACGCAAACATCGACATATTGTGGAAATCGGTTTGGCCATGCTTTTTAATGCTCAAATTCCAGTATCTTATTGGGTTGATGCCTTCTCTTCGGTAACTTGTATTATTAACCGGATTCCCACACTTTTGTTGGACCACAAATCTCCATTTCAACGAGCATATGGGTGTCATGTTTTTCCGTACTTACGTGATTACTCTCCTTAGAAACTTGCACGTCGAAGCATCTCATGTGTTTTTATTGGTTAATGCACTCAACATAAAAGATATCGTTGCTTGACTCGGAAACCTACCGCACTTGTCATGCCGGTTCAGTGAAACTATATTTTAATTCAGTGGAAACTCATGTGACACAAACATTCGTAATTTTGAAATCACTACATTCTTAGATGACGATTCAAAAATCTCGGCTCCAGCTGAACCTACACAAACCCCCAAAACAACATATACAAACAACCCCTTTTACCTACTGCCCAATTCATTTACCCGACTCCTCACTCCAACAACCACCGGCCCACACTCCTAATGAACAAGCCCAACTTCTTACTTAACAATCCCCTACCAACAATTCTACCCAAGCCCATACAATTCCATCCAACACCACTGTCCGTCATGAACACTGGCTCAATACCTCAAATCAGTCCACTACGAACCACCATTATAACAACACCGACCCATTACCTCAACTAGACCCAATTACATTATCCGCACCACAGCCCTCTACTACGATTCACCTAGCCCAACCGAACCCCACAACAATTCACCCTCCGAAGTCCGATCCACACCATTAATTCGTCGCCCAGCCGAGACAGTTAGGGGCGTTTGGCTCAACGTAATCCTCCGTAATGTAATTGAAATCGGTTGTATTTGAATTCGGTTGTAATTGAATTGGGTTGTAATTGAATACGGTTACGCGTTTGGTTACCAAAATTTTAAGTTGTAATTCAAATCAATACTTATGACTTTTTTTAAAAACTTTTTTAATATTTTATTATTTTTTATTTTTTATATTATTATTTTTTATTTTTTATATATTTTTTTTTTAATTTTTAAAATTTTAAACTTTTTTTTTTATTATTTGTTTACTTTAAAAAAAATTAAATAGTTTTTATTTTTTTAATTTTTTCTAATTTTTTTAAAAATTTTAAAATATTTAAATTTTTTTTAATTTATTAAAAACAATTTAGTTTTTTTCAAAGTAGGAGACGTACTCATGCAAGTTATGATGGTAGCCCATTTAGAAGGTAAAGCAGCCATAAACTTACACATTTTGGACATATCGTCCTTATCAAAACCCCATGAGACTTCAGCTCGTTTAACAGAATGTTATAACGATTGAATGTTTGAGCGATAGTCTCACTAGGCTTGGCTTTAAACAGTTCATAATCATGTATGAGCATGTTTTTGTTATGTTCACGCACAACAGATGTGCCTTCATAAACTTCAGCCAGCCTCTCCCACATCTCTTTAACTGAATCACAAAATTATATATTGTGATACAGTCCATCACCAACTGCTTGAAAAAGTACATCCCTTCCTTTATTCTCAAGATGAACATGTGTTCTGGGACTTCAGGAGTTCCATGAATAAGGGTTTTGGGAACGTATTTTCCTATCATTATGTTATCTTGAAGTTTTGGGTGATAGGTAACCATGTGGGACAACATACGCGTTTTCCACATGGGATAGTTGGTTTGAGTTAGTTTGGGAGGTTTTTCCAGATGATGGAAGATCCGATGATGTATGTTCAGCCATAACAGATGCTCAAAATTGATGGAAAAACTATTTTGACACCTGCTCTGATACCAGTTGTTGGATCCCAACAACACAACCGTGTTGCGTTATGACCGAGTAACGAAGATACGATAAGTAAATAACAACAAGATTTCAATGATTAAGAGTTTTATTAAAAACAGCTTAATACAATACAGAGTTTGCGGAAATAGATAGTACACACTACCTAAAACTCTACACTTGAGTTGACACTTTAGACCGCTCAAACTAGAAGAGTATACACTGAGAGTTATATCAGCTGATACTAACAGCTAATATTAATGCCTTAGTAATAACTATGGAGGAGTTAATACTTAGACAATAACTAACTCTCAGAGAATGTTCTTGTGCTATGATTTCTAAGGGTATTCTAAAGGTGTTGTAAATGCAAGCATTTACGTCTGTATTTATAGCCCAAGATCCATGTTCCTTAGTCCACAAGTTTGACGACGTGTAAACATATTATTCGTCGATGTAGACTTGCCATGGATCATTAAATGCTATTGCACAAGTTATTGTCCCGACTGTACTTTGTGTCCACTTCTTCCGGTACCTTTTCTGACGCACAGTGAAAGGTGTACTACATAAGTACAGAAGTTGTTGACTTTCTCTTTACATGCTTGAGGGACAAACGATGAAGTTGTACTGACATTATCTTCTATTCCAAAATAGAAGATCTTCATCGTTTTCTTCTTCTTTGAGCGGGAAAGGGAAATGTTCAAGGTGTCAATGAACATTTCCTTTAAGTCTTCATCTGCAGCAGGTACTATCAGCTGATTCCACAATCACCTGAATAGTCTTCTTCCTGTCTTTGTCCTTTGGTCATAGACTTCGAATGAACTCTCGTTAATAGCTGCTGATTTGACTTGTATCCTAGAGCTAAGTACGTGCTCAGCTGAAGGTTTATTGTATATACTTGCTTCAACTGAGATACATACTTCAGCTGTCATTTATTCTTCTTGGCTTTCGAGCATCAAATCTTATTTACTTAGTCTTGGGACTAACAATCTCCCCCTATTTGATGCAGTTGAATAGCCGTATAAGTGTAACCCTGTAATGATTCAGCTGAAAGAAGTCAGCTGAATACTTATGTACTTTGACCCTTAGGGTTCTTTTGTATATGTTTATCTTTTTACAATTTTTACAAGTATATTACAAAGTTTTGATTTTCTATTGATAAGGAAATTGAAATACAAGGAAAATCAAAAAAATATAATGCCTTGGATATAGCTTATCCAACGACATTGCGATATAGTGAGCGGAAGGCTGAGTCTATTAGGTTTTTCATTTCTCTTCCCTCTTCAGTAGAGGAACTCAGCAGCTTGTGATAGGTCATGAGTTGATCCACATCACACATTTCCAACTCATCTGCCCGCTGGAAGCATTGCACCTTCTTCTCCAGATAGCAAAAGCCGTGAATTGGTTCTTTCACGATCAACCCAGGGACAAAGTTAACTCCCATGGGAACGGCTTTTGTGATATTGGGTTTTGGTCGTTTAGCAAATATGATTGACGACCCAATATCCAGTGGTCTGGAGTCAGCAAGAGGCTCAAGGAGAACGGACTTACGTTTCTCCCCTCTCGCTGAGGAGCTTTCACCAGCAGTCTTTCTGACAACAGCAGCTTGAGATTCACACAATTCAGGAGGTATGCGATATACCAACTCAGGAGCATGTTTCCTGATTTCATCGCATTGAGTCTTGAAGGAGTTGATTGCGAATTGAATCTCATTTACCAGTTCTGTTATAATCCGCGATGGTTTCGCAGTTCTGGCAGCTGCTTCAGCCTCTTTCCATTCATCGTAGTTGAGAATGAGGCTGATCTTGTTCAGAGAGAACTTTTCATGGAGCACCGCACTCCCAGCCCTTGTTATTACAATTTCATCAGGGCAGCTGGGATCGAATCTGGGGGCCCTTACGCTGGTGATCTTTGCTTCCTGCCTACGTTGATCAAGAACTTTGTTGAACAACCTAATGTTCTCAGCTCTTTGTGCTTCAGCTTTTTGATACAGCTCTTCAAGAGTTTTTCTTTGAAGGGCTAAGGCTGTATCAAGATCAGCAGCGGTTCCAACTTCATTTAAAATGAGGTTTTCAACCACAACAGATGTAGGCTCCCCCTCAGCAGGATGAGGAATCTCCTGTGAAATAGGCTGAGGGTTTTGGATTTGCGGGGCTTGGACTTTTGGGACCTCAACTGATTCAAAATAATCAACGATTTTAGTAAAACCAGTTGAAGTTTCAGCTTCTTCTTCAGTTGTTCCAGCAGAGGTGATAGGTGGATTTCTTGAGTTGTCACCTGCTAGAACGTCTTCAGTATTGGCTCCAACAGCAGAGGTGATTATGAGTTGTGAACTTTCTTGTTCACCATGTTGTTCACCTGCTGAAGTGGCCTCTTTCTCCCCCTCAGAGAGTGCCCGAAGAAGAGGGGTACTCTCTGGTGCTGAAGCAGGATGGACATCAGCAACACCCTCATTAAACTTGGCAAGAATGAGGTCGAGGGTGCCTTGGAGACCAGCGACTTGAGAAGTCAGCGAGCTCACTTCAGTCTCCATTTTGTCCAACCTGGTGGACACATCAGAAGCTGACTCCTCAATAGCCTTAGAAAGGTGGCTATGAGTGATTGTCAGCAGAGACTCTTGCTTTGATTGGGCAAGAGCCAGGCAGTCCCGAACTTCGGAGAGAAGTTTGTCGCTTTCGACTCTGTCAGAATCGCGAAGGGAGTTCAACTCTTGACGCACGTAGTCGTTGAGAGAGATGAACCCGCTGGTGTTGAGGCAAATCTGATCAGAAAGAAGAGCCAGCCGAGGAGTCTGAGTGTGGACCTCAGCGTGCAGAGAAGTTATGCTGGAAGAGAGGTTCTCAGCAGTTTTGGCAAAGTTCTTTGGAACATCCCTGCGAAGGGAGTCCATCTGCTTCCTCAGCGTGGCCATCCCAGTTCGAATCTGGGATGTAACAACACTAGACATCAGAGCAGCAGCGGCTCTGATGGGAATGCTTCCTCTAGCTTTGCTGGATTCAGAATGGGACACTTGGACGCTTTTGGGGAAGGGGTCCGGCATGTCTCCAGCTTGAGGGGTAACCTCAGCTGTGGAAGAAGGTGTTCCCCAGGTAGGAAGAAGAGTTCCTATGGGTTCCTCAGAAACTATGGGGGGTGAGTTGGGTCCAACTGAAACTTCTGGGGTTAAAACAGAAGTGCCTACTTCAGTTGTCAAAACAGTTTGAAGCCCAGATTCATGCATCTCTTCATCATCTGAAAAGGTGTACTGCTGAATGGGGATATCAGCAGAATCAAACATCATATGAAATGTTGTTTGAGAATCTGGTGCTTCGGTCTCAACAGTCGCCGAAACTGTTATGGAGACTGGAGGAAGAATTCCTCTGGGTGGTGGGTCAGCTGCCTCACAGCTCAGTTGGCGAATACGTTCGCGATCACTGGCAGCTTGGGTAGTTGCCTCAGTAACAACTTGGTCTAAAGTTGTCTCTTCATTGGCGGAGGTGGTTTCCTCGATCACCAGCTGGTTTGAGCTGGTAACGTTGTGAGAAACAGAAAGAATAGCTTCAAGATTGACTTGGTATCTAGTCAATCTATCATCAGCTGATGACTCAGGGAGTGATGAAGAAGTTGGGGGTGGTGTGTGTCCAGCTGACACTCGGGTGGCTTGGGATGAGCCAAAAACTTCACCAGCAGTCTGTTGAGAGACTGAGGTTGCTTGTGGAGTTTGTTCCCTTGTTACAACGACAGATAATGAATCGGTTGAGGAGCTACGCAGAGGTGTGGAGCCGGCACTAACTCCTAAAGAACGAGATTGCCGTTTTGAAGTCTGCTGACTTGTTGAGAAATCAGCAGAGAGAGAGTGGATGAAATGAAAGGGAAAAAGAGAGTCAGCCGGAAGTGTCTGGACAGGAACTCCAATTGTTGGTAGAGTTCCTGGAAAAACACTGTAAGAGTGAAAATGATAAGGACTGCATTCAGATGCTGATACAACTTCTGATTGTAATCCTTCCAATTGGGGTCTCGAGTGAGAATCCAACGGATTCCGGCTGAATCCTGATGATGCTGCGATCGCCAGCTCAACATCATCAGCAACATCATCATCTCCACAGGTAGAAGACCCTCTTACCCTCAGCTGAAGAGAAAAAGGGGCGCTGGAAGTGGAAGAAGATGATAAAAAGAATGAAGAGGAAGAATCAGGGCGATGAGCAGATCGCTTCACACGCTTCTTCCCACCACGTGGAATATCACCCGTTTCCACAATTTCCACATTAATGGGCATTGAGATCCCAGTGGAAGTGGTGGTATTTCCATCAACAGTTTGTGTGCGACCAGTTGATGGAAAACTCTTCAGATGAGAAAAGGACTTACCTTCTTGGAGGGCAGATTTCTTCGATGTTGCGCCCTTCTTTCGATCCCTTTTGGATCTGACTCGATCATCTATGATCTTCAGCATGTACGAGGTGAGAGGAAATTCTCTTTCATCTTCCCTCCTTTGGAAGATGATGCTAGCGATGGAACGAACCATCACAGATTCCCCTGGAAGGTCTTCATAACTGATCTCCAGCTTTTCAACCATCACATGTGCGATGCACAATGTGAAAAAGCGAAGATAGGAAATATGATTTCCCTTGCTTTTCAGCTTCGTCTTGACCTCCTCGTACACCAGTTTCCCGTAGTCGACCCGCTGACCAGTGACTAGGGCTTCAGCAAAGACTTGCATGCTGGAGTTGCACTTGTTGAGAGACCCGGAATTGCCTCCGATACCTTGAATGATGTGGGTAAAGAGATAGGCCCAGGGTCTCGTCAGCTGAGACTTCTTGAAGATCGGCACCTTGTCTTCTTCTTTTTCTAATCTGTATCCAGTGACACGGATTAGACTCAAAGTAGTAGACGTACTCATGCAAGTTATGATGGTAGCCCATTTAGAAGGTAAGGCAGCCATAAACTTACACATTTTGGACATATCGACCTTATCAACCCCATGAGACTTCAGCTCGTTTAACAGAATGTTATAACGATTGAATGTTTGAGCGATAGTCTCACTAGGCTTGGCTTTAAACAGTTCATAATCATGTATGAGCATGTTTTTGTTATGTTCACGCACAACAGATGTGCCTTCATAAACTTCAGCCAGCCTCTCCCACATCTCTTTTACTGAATCACAAAATTGTGTATTGTGATACAGTCCATCACCAACTGCTTGAAAAAGCATATCCCTTCCTTTATTCTCAAGATGAACAAGACGTTTTTCAGCGTCTGTCCATTGAGCCTCAGATTTCACAACATAGTGTTCTGGGACTTCAGGAGTTCCAGGAATAAGGGTTTTGGGAACGTATTTTCCTATCATTATGTTATCTTGAAGTTTTGGGTAATAGGTAACCATGTGGGACAACATACGCGTTTTCCACATGGGATAGTTGGTTTGAGTTAGTCTGGGAGGTTTTCCAGATGATGGAAGATCTGATGATGTAGGTTCAACCATAACAGGTGCTCAAAATTGATGGAAAAACAATTTTGACACCTGCTCTGATACCAGTTGTTGGATCCCAACAACACAACCGTGTTGCGTTATGACCGAGTAACGAAGATACGATAAGTAAATAACAACAAGATTTCAATGATTAAGAGTTTTATTAAAAACAGCTTAATACAATACATAGTTTGCGGAAATAGATAGTACACACTACCTAAAACTCTATACTTGAGTTGACACTTTAGACCGCTCAAACTAGAAGAGTATACACTGAGAGTTATATCAGCTGATACTAACAGCTGATATTAATGCCTTAGTAATAATTATGGATGAGTTAATACTTAGACAATAACTAACTCTCAGAGAATGTTCTTGTGCTATGATTTCTAAGGGTATTCTAAAGGTGTTGTAAATGCAAGCATTTACGTCTGTATTTATAGCCCAAGATCCATGTTCCTTAGTCCACAAGTTTGACGATGTGTAAACATATTATTCGTCGATGTAGACTTGCCATGGATCATTAAATGCTATTGCACAAGTTATTGTCCCGAGTGTACTTTGTGTCCACTTCTTCCGGTACCTTTTCTGACACACAGTGAAAGGTGTACTACATAAGTACAGAAGTTGTTGACTTTCTCTTTACATGCTTGAGGGACAAACGATGAAGTTGTAGTGACATTATCTTCTATTCCAAAATAAAAGATCTTCATCGTTTTCTTCTTCTTTGAGCGGGAAAGGGAAATGTTCAAGGTGTCAATGAACATTTCCTTTAAGTCTTCATCTGCAGCAGGTACTATCAGCGGATTCCACAATCAGATGAATAGTCTTCTTCTTGTCTTTGTCCTTTGGTCATAGACTTCGAATGAACTCTCGTTAATAGCTGCTGATTTGACTTGTATCCTAGAGCTAAGTACGTACTCAGCTGAAGGTTTATTGTATATACTTGCTTCAGCTGAGATACATACTTCAGCTGTCATTTATTCTTCTTGGCTTTCGAGCATCAAATCTTATTTACTTAGTCTTGGGACTAACAGATTTCAATTACAATGAATATCGTAATTCGAAATTACATCGTAATTGAATTACGAAAAAAAAGGTTCATCCAAATGTCCTCCGTAATGTAATTTAATTACAATTACGGAAGATTACGGAGGATTACGTTAAAACAAACGGGGCCTTAATGAATGATGTTTGTATGTACTTGAGTAAGAAAGTTAGAATGTTATTAAATTATATTGAGATATTTTAACTCATGTGCTAAGGGCATAAAATAAAGACACTTAATGAACTATAAATTCCTTAAATAATTGAAATTGCATTAATGAAACTCATAAAATAATTAAATAATGAAGTTCATTAATGATTATTTATACGTTTTTAGAAATGTTTAAGATTATTAAATGTCTCTTACCTCATGTTCTAAGGACTTGAGTTAGCCAAACCCAATTATATTTTTAGCATATTAGTAATTATGTTATCCCCGTCATATTATATCATGTTATTATAATTATAATCAATAATTAACTATTTACGGCCTATCAAATACTAAGATGGATGGTAATTTGAGTGGATCGATCTCATATATTTACATATAGCTTAATCAGATCCTTTTTACGTGCTTTATTTGCATTTACATATAGAGTTAGTGGTGTATAACAAAAAGAGGTAATGTACGAATCACCATCTTTTAAATATCTTCTTGTTGATGAGACAATGGGTTATAAATTATTCTATCACTCAAAGTTGTTTTTATAAATACATTGCCATACCGTACGTAAAATACTTTCTACAAAATGAAACAAGTTGATGTGTAGTTATTGGTTTGTGATTCAGTGGTGTTTGGTGTTCTTGAAAATGGGCAGTGGGAGTTTTTGGAGAACCCCCATGATTTCATCGAGTAGCTTTTCTCCGTACGCATCCACCCGATTTTCATGCCTCTCATACAATAATGGTCCTGTCAGCAGCACCACAAACACTGATCCAACACCAACAACATTTGTGAGCATTCAAATCAAATATTTTTTGTACACGTTAAAATGGGTGGGTTGACCCGAAACATTTGCGAGGTGTTCAAAGTAAAAACAGCTAAGTCAACCCATTCAATGTAAATGGTTAAAATTTTCTAAACACTAATTCAGTTCGCATGCTAAGGGCATATTTGGGAAAACTTATTTAAGAGGTTTTAAGCTTATTAGTTTAATAAACTTGAATTTTCAAGCTTAATTAAATTTATTTAAGTTATTAAGCAAAAAAGCCGCTTAAATAAGTTTTCCCAAACATGCCCTTAAACAGGTCAACAAATTGATCAGTACACACATATACGTATGAAGTGAAATATACTATTTTAGGATGTGAATGGAATTAACTCACATATATAGACAAGGGTCAAAAACTCAAACCAGCCACCGATGACTGACACCACCCACAGGGTGAAAATTACCTGCATATATGCCAACAAAATGTTTTTGCAATTACAAACAGTATAAAATTCATGTATGTTATGAATTATATCTGGAAGCAGTCTCTCAACCTTCAGCTAGATGTATGACTGTCTACATTTTACCTTCTTTGGTATCGATCATTTGAAGAGATTATCATTGTTGTTGTTGTATGTTATGAACTTTATATCAGTAAGGAACTTTAAATGGGAAGAGAAATATACATACACTCATAAATCTCTTTAAGTCCTTCCCTGAAGTCATTTCCCTCAAGAATAGGCAGGCTTGATTAATTTGATCTTTCAGAAGAAGAGCAACGCAATCACACACTTCTTTTGACAACCTAATGTCAGGGAACTTTGGAGGAGACCTGTCAAATTAAACAAAAAATAAAAAAATAATAATAATCAGTATATTCATTTTAGTAAGAAGTTCGAAATAAAGTAGTTACCAAGCTTGTTATTAAGAAATTGTTACTATAGTACTTTTCGAAAAATTTAACTTCAGCCATTCTGTTTTTAGGTCATTGTAGTACAATATTAATTATTGGATGCCAAACTTTTTAAAGATATACATATAGGCAACTCGGGTGAACTACAACCTGTTAACAACAATTTACCACCATCATTTAAGATTTTTTTCAAAAAGTACAATTACCAAATTGAACTTTTTTTGCAAAGTACAATGGTCAAACTGCATTTTTTCCGCAAATTATAATGACTTAGGGTGCATTCACCATACTAATAATGATAACATCATCATTTTATTACTTGTTAAAATATATATTCGATTGGTAATTACTTAAATGATCCGTTGTTATAGCTTAAATGACCTTAATAAAAAAAAATGAAAGGGCCAAAATAAACTTTTCGAAAAGTATGATATCAGCTAAGAGCATCCATAATATTTTAACCTCTCGAATGACTTATTACTGTTGCCACATCATCTAATAACCTATTAATTGAAAACCTCTCCAATGGTTAACTTTTCCAAAGACTTTTTCACTAATATTACTAATTTACCTTTATCTATATCAAATGTTTTATAAATGAAAATGACTCTCACTTATGTAATTTAACAATTTTTATAGCATTACAAAACTTAACATTATTATAAAATGTCTCTTACAAAAATATTATAATGTTTGGCCTTTAAAAGTATTGAAATATGATAAAGTTATAATTTATAGTTATAAAAATAATAAATTATTCACATATAAGTATATACATGGGTTTAAAATGTAAAATTGTTAAATATAGAGACTAAAAGAATCAAACATGGAAAATTATTCAAGTGGTTGGGGAAGAATAAGTGGTTGGGGTGACTTCTTAAAAAAATCATCAATTCCAATGGTAAAAAAGTCATTTTAGAGATTATTAAAATAGTATCAACTTCTTAAAAAACCTCCCATTGGAGATGCTCTAAGTACACTAAAAAAAGAGTTCAGAAAAAGAAGGAAGTAAGTAGATACAAGCAACCCGAAACATGTAGCCTCTGAGATTTGTGACTAATGTCCTACGTTGGACAAAGAATAAATCTGTAATGTGTTTATAAGGGTTATGGACTACTCCTCTTTCAACTAACTGGTTTTAAGATGGAACCCCACAAACTTAGGTGGTATCAAAGCAAGGTTCACCCGTTGTTGTTCAAAGGGCACATGGACTCCACGTAACACATATATATCCACGTGTTAGGCGCGAAAAAAAAAGAAGTATGTCACACGTGAGGGGGCGTATTAAGTGTGTCCCACATTGAACAAACAATAAATCTGTAATGTTTTTATAAAGGTGTTGGACTACTCTTTCTACAACCAACTGATTTTTAGACGGAACTCCACAAACTTATCAACTTACTTGTTAACAAAGGAAGAGAGATTGGACCACAGGAACAACATCGCGAGAGTAAGTATTAGAAAGTGACATAAGAATGGAAGAAGATGGTAGTCCATCCTCTCAAATAGAAGCCATATCACAGTTGCAGAAACAAAAATGGCCACACCCATCTGCTTTTGTCGCCATAGTAAAATATCAGCAGCTGAAATTTACACAAACCTAATTAAGTAGATTAACTAGAATATTTTAATCCATCATACACATTATGATCAGCATCTAATAAGATAATTAATTGGTCCGTTTCCCACATGTGAGGTCGGAACCATCCTAAAAGGTATGCAAAAGGTAAGGTTCTAGAAGATAACCGCGACTTAAGACCGTAAATTTTTTATTTAACTTATATATAAAATCTACAAAAAATGTTAAATCTATATATATATATATATATATATATATATATATATATAGTGAAGGGCTAGTTACAGAACCCATTTTAGGTTACAGAACCTATTTTAGACTACAGAACCCGCAGAACTCAATCTAAACCATTGAATTTCAAAATGAAATGATCATAGAAGATACATGAAGTGATTTAACGAGGGACCCCCATGCATGTATGTTATTCATGCACGAAAACATATACGTTTTTGTGCATGTATGTTTTCATGTATATATACATAAGTGTTATTTTTGCATTATTTGAACATATATGTTTTTCAGTATTTTTGATGTTCTTCTTAAAGTATACGTTTGATTTGTGTTAAATGTTATTGTTTTGCATATTCTTTTACTAAATTCTAATATTCTTAGATGAGTTGCTTGGTTCTACGCAAAAAATGGGTTCTGTAAATAGCTCGCCCCTATATATATATATATATATATATATATATATATATATATATATATATATATATATATATATATATATATATATATATATATATATATATATATATATATATATATATATATATATAGGGGAGGGTTCTTTTGAGAATTGGAAAAATCGTAAGAATGTGAGAATTAGTGTAATCATCGATGATTACCCTATATGTATTCATAGGGTAATCATCGATGATTAAAAAGGGCACAGGTGCCCCTCGTGCCGCTCGGAAAAGTTTTCCGGGCCGTGAGCCCTAAATCTACCCAAATCAATGGTTGAGATTTATTCTCACATTCTTACCCAATATATTAATTTTCAAACGAACTCATTCCTATATATATATATATATATATATATATATATATATATATATATATATATATATATATATATATATATATATATATATATATATATATATATATATAGGGTCCGGATCCGGTGAGGACTCTTTTCCCGGTGAGGACTGCGAGGATAATTTTCAACCAATCGTGGTCATTAAGGGTATATTCGTCATGGGCTTTTAATGATGAGAAATTAACAATGATCCAAAAATTAACAAAGATTCAAATTAAGCAAAATGATCCAAAATTTATAAAATGATCCAAAATTTTGCTTATACAAATTTAACAATGATCCAAAATTCACAAAATGATCCAAAATTTTGGTTTTTCAAAATCAACAATGATCCAAAAAATATATAATGATCCAAAATATTTTTTTTCAAATATTCAGAGTATGCTATTTTATAGAGAATTTAATTTTAAGAACTTTAGTTTTTACATAATTTTTTTTTCAACCAATCAGGTGGTGACACATGGTGAGAGTGGGTACAAACTTTTCCCAGGCGTGTGGAGTACTTCTTGTACCTGAGTTTTTTTGTTGTCTAAAGACCAAAGAGCCCCTAAATAGTTTACCCTTTAAAAGAAAATTTGAAAAAGGTCTATAATATTTACAAAAATGCCATCACGAATTTTTAGGAAAACCCAGCAAATCTTAGCCACATATATTTGAGATCAATGATCGAGATTTGTCCTCACAGTCCTCACCAACTTTTTAGTCCTCACCTGATCTCACTTATATATATATATATATATATATATATATATATATATATATATATATATATATATATATATATATATATATATATATATATATATATATATATATATATATATGTATATATATATATAAGTGGGATCTTGTGAGAACTCTTTTTTCGGTGAGGACTCGCGAGGACACCTCATAAAATTTTTAAAAAATTCCGAAAAAAATATATATAACCCACCATGATTATTACTACATTTGACAAAAAAAAAAATTCAAAAAAAAAAAAAAAAATCTGATCCACTTTTTTTAGCGAATCATAACAATGATCCAGATTTTTTTTGTGGATCATTATTATGATCCATATTTTTTTTTTGGATCATTTTTGGAAATTTTTTTTTTGGATCTTATACATAGCGATTTTAATGTTTAAAAAAGGATTTTTTTTTAAAAAGTTTGTTTTGGATCATTTTTAGAGTTTTTTTTTGGAGTCTTCACAGTCCTCGCGAGGAAAAGAGTCCTCACCGGATCCGGACCCTATATATATATATATATATATATATATATATATATATATATATATATATATATATATATATATATACTCCCTCCGTCCCTAAATAAAGTTCCCATTTGTGTTGGGCACAACATTTTAGGAGATGGTTAGTGGTGGGGTATTTGGTATTACTTTTGAATAAAATATAAGTTTTGATTAGAGAGAGAAAGTGTTTTAAGAGATAGTTAGTGGTGAAAGTATTGGTAATAATATTATTATATTAAGTGGGTCCCTTAAGATTGAGAAATGAGAACTTTATTTAGGGACAAAACTTGAAGGTGAAATGGGAACTTTATTAATGGACGGAGGGAGTATATATTTTGAACAATTTTCATAGCTAGCTATAAAAATATAGGAATTGATTTGTTAAAGACATATTTTATTTTATCTAAGGCTAAATTAATTTGTTTCACATTTATACCCTTATAGTTCCCCCTATTTCTTATGTATCAACTCTAATTCCACATATTATTCCTTCCTTATATCTTTGCAAATTGTTCGTGGACTAGCTAATTACCATTGTTTTGTTAATGACACAAAATTAAAGGATTTGAGGTTTTCTGTACCAAAAATCTACGCCATGGATTCAAATAAAATTAGAACTATGATATTTGAGATGTTGTTATGCGTTATCCTCTTGTTCTTCAAACAACAATTTGCTGCATGAAACAAAAATACAGTAAAATCATTTAATTTTTCAAGATCATTTTGAAAACCATCCAATTTGAATCCATGGCGTAGATTTTTTGGTACGGAAAACCTCAAATCCTTTGTGTGTCCTTAACAAAACAAGGGTAATTAGCTAGTGGACGCCTGGACGGACAACTTACAAAGATATTAGGAAGGAACAATATGTGGAATTAGGGTTAATACTTAATACATAAGAAAATAGGGGAAATTATAAGGGTATAAATGTTAAACAATTTAATTTGCCTTAGATAAAGTAAAATGTGCCTTTAACAAATCAATGCCCTAAAAATATTCGCTATAAGGGGCGTTTTATTACGTTTTATCTTACATCATCTCTTATACAACTAAATGTGTAATTGATATATGTGGTAGGAAGATTTTAAAGCCGATGTAATAACAATGTTAGATAGCCAAAATAAAAATCAAATTATAATAGCTATTAACCGATACAATTTAAAAAAAAGAAGAAAAGAATGAAGAAATTTAAAAGAAGAAAAGAATGAAGAAATTTACCTTTTCCCGAACCAAAAGTAGCGTGGAGAGTTTTCTGACGGCCAAACAAATGGCGTTTTCTGGAAACGGATTTCTCCTCGATAACCTTCGTTTCCGCCGCAAATTCTTCAATCTTCTTCTCCGCTGCGGCCATTATGTTATCTACGACGGCCGGAACTGGCATATTTTCTTACATAAAAATAAAATCACGATCATCGTAACGCATGAACATTGCAAATTCAATATATGTGAAACGTGATATTTCACCAAGTGTTCTTACCGTATCTTCAATTCAGATTGCGTTTAAGGTGTTCCGACGATTGACCCTTTTCTCCGGTGAACGGGGAGTTTCTAATCGGAGGAATTGAATAGGGAGAAAATGGGGAAACGAAACCGATAATAATACGACGCATGTAAACCATAAATGTAACCAATTAATTCGGAGTGTTTGCTCAGAAATATTATTTCGGAGTAAAATTTAAGATCGTTGTAGATTTAGCTCCTTCATCTTTCCGTTTGTGATACTAGAAGTACCTCAACCTTAAATACAAACATTATAGGCCAAAACGAAAAGTACTACACTATGTAAATTACCAATTAATTTTACTAAATTATAAAAAACAAATAATTGAGGACTTCATTATTTATGTAACTTAGTGTAAGAATAGGGTTTAGGGAGATGCGCATATTAAGTGGACGTGTGGTAAAACTATTTTATTCATGATACCTAATGAAGTATATCGCATATACCATCCTAATCGGGTGCGACCTTCATGGACGGAAGGAAGAAACGAACGTAGAGGGATCGCCGATCCCAGCGACAATGATCCAAGCGTAAGGCGGATATCACGGAAACACGGTTCATGGTTACGAGGGCATTAAATGCGATCGAGCCCCTAGGGCGGCTTTGGCGTAAGCTCAGGACATTACCCTGTGGTTAAAAGATTCCTGTGATGGTCTATTATCCACCATGCTCACGAGGGACCGGTTCGAGGAGCGGAGTTTTCCTTTTCCCGCCTAGGAAGGTCCGGTTATAAATACACCCCCGTTGCGACCAATAACGATCATCGACCATACGGTACATTTAATACGCTTATCATTCATTACTCGCATTGAATACACTTCACTCAGATCACGACCTCACTGTTGGAATATGCTTCACGTACACGACATATAGTTATATGGCTAGACGTGTGTGACCCTTTAGGCTCACATGCGTCTAGCCATATAACTATATGTCATGTACGTGAAGCATATTCCAACAGCTCCCACTTGCACACGTTATAACTACTTGATGTTATGACATGTGCAAGTGGGAGCTGTTGGAATATGCTTCACGTACATGACATATAGTTATATGGCTAGACGCATGTGAGCCTAAATGGTCATACTTATACACCAAACATCATTTAATATATATATAATATAATTAGGGTAATTATATTATTTATATAAACTATCATTACTTGACTAGTTATGTTTTAATTAATTGTTAAGTTAAAACGTATTAGTGAATAATCATAAAGAATCAAAAGGATAAAGGGCTAAGTGTCATATCTCATAACTTATAATTAGAGATATATACTTAAATTAGGAGCAAGTAAACTAACCCTAATCCTCCTTATTGATACGAACGGCTGAACCTAAAAATAAGAAAGGGCGTGCCTCTCTCTCTCTTTTTTGACATTCGACGTTGTATCCTCATTGAAAAGGAATTGTCCTTTTCTTTTTTCTTTTTGTAGAAATCCACGTGCGTGGATCAGAGAAAGATAACACGAGTTTTGATTTTGTTTTTCTTCTGATGGTTATGTTTACGTGAGATTAAACAAAGGAATACGGACGTATGGTTTTGTTCCATTTTTTGATTTCTTGTTCAAGGACTAGCATCTAATTGGTGTTCTAGATATGGTGTAGTGTGGATATAATTAGAGGAATTCTACATTGAATTCTTGAAGTTATTCTTCCTCATTCATTGGTGTAATCAAAGGCTTCAAGGGTATGATCTTCATCCTAACTCTTTGATTTTCATGCTTAATTATATTGTCAATATGTAGATCCTTGTTTGGTGATTTATGTAATATTTCCGCTGCGTTTTACTTTGATTAAACCGTAAATCACTAACAGTGGTATCACGAGTCATCATATTGATGATTTAATTAGCAAGTTTTTTGTAAAAAGTAGCAAATTTTTTAATAAAATTGGGTTAAAAATTTGATTTTTTGGAACCCTAATTGCTACTTGTTACAAAAACAACATCAAAAAATTAATCTATTTATTGTATTTTTTGATTATTTGTCTTGAAATTTAAATTTTTAATTACGTTTTTTGATATGACAAAACATGTATATTTGCCATATCCCAAGCCGAAGCCTTGTCAATTGTTGCTTGTTTGTGCAAACCGATAAAAACCTAGACCGTTTGTGATTGAATGTGATTGTGTTTGGTTGTTTGGTTGTTTTGGGAAAAGCCGTGTTTTTGGCTAAATTGTTGTAATTGTTTAATTTTTTCTTTTATTTTTGGTGTCATTTTTTGGGGGCAAATTTCAATTGAAAAAGTAATTAGAACAGTTGTATTTTGTTTCTTTTATATTTTGTAATTTGTTGACCAAAGTTGAAGAAAAGAGGAGGACAAAACAATAATTTTCGGCACCTCATGCGCAGCTGCACGAAAACTGATTTCCCCGGAGATTGGCAATTCCGTTGGACCTGAAACTACCGCCAAAATTTCCGCAACTCAGAGTCCTACAACTTTACAAAAGGCGGGGAAGACCACCGAAGACTCCTTCAGTGACTTTTCGGGCCTTCAAGTCAGGCTGTATTTTCTGGCAGATTGCATTTGTTATGGCGGTGGCGGTGGGAAGAAGAGAAAAGGGCATGGTGGTAAAGGAAAGGGTAAAACCTATCCTAACCAAGGAGTGCCAAATGGTAAAGGTGTCAAACAAAAGGTCAAGAAGGTAAAGCCTAACACTGCGAGGACCGAGAATCGGTGCTTCAAGTGTGGTGAGGCTGGGCATTGGAAAAAGAATTGTCCAAAGGGTGCAAGTGGGGGTGGAGAAAACGTAAGTTCCTCAGGTAACACAACCACACTTCTTAATCACTTTAAGATACTTGTAAAGTACATTACGAGTAATCTAACTTTTGCAATCGTTTATTGCAGGAGGAGATGGAAAGTGATGACGACCGGCATGAGATGGTGATGATCCCACGAGCACCAAGTTTTTATAATTCAATATTTTGTGGATTCAGTAAAACAATCTTATTTCATTGTTTGGATAATTTTATTTTATGTTAAAACAAGTTTTCTTTGGTTTTAATTAATTTCGAATCCATGGTTGAATTATATTCTGTGCATGTGTGATAATTACACTAGTCAAGGTTTATGACTAAATTGTAAGTCAAGTTTTTGATTTACTTATATTTCATGTTATATACTTGTTTGATTGTTGTATGAATAATGTCTTGATAGCTCAATGTATTTAGATATTGGTAATTAGAAAGTTTTTCTAATGAAAGTATTGAAGAGTTTTATGGAAGCATAAGGTTCAAAAGTTATTGAACTTAGTTAAAACATCTTAAGTAATAGTCATTACTTATGATAGAAGATTTTAAAGTATTAATATTAATATAGTATGATTATATTGGATATAATCAAGATAGACTTTAAGAGTATTATTACAAGTCTTTTATACTCGTAATAAAGAACTTAATGAAGTCATAATTCCCTAATAGGAATAATTGGATATTCGTAAAATCCAAGTAAAGTGACTTAGACATTAAATGAACTCTTAAAAGGGACAAACTATATTAAAGTATTTAAGAATTAAAAGGTATTATTGCAAGTCTTTTATACTTGTAATAAATACGTTATTTAATCAAGTCATAATTCCCTTATAGGAATCATGGATATTTGAGAAATCCAAGAAATGACTTTGGCATTAAATAAGATTCTTAAAAGAATACTAATGTGTTTAAGAATTGAAAGTATCATTTCAAGTGTTTTATACTTGTTAGGTACAACAATCAATAAAGGTCATGATTCCCTAAACAGGAATATTGGACATTCACAAATCCAAGGGATGATCTTAATTATTGATAAAATTCTTGAAAGATTAAACTACAAGTTATTGACTAGGTCAAAGTAGTTTAAGAGATGCTTAAATTCCATAAAAGTGAGTGGGAGCTAAGACTAACATAATTCATTAAAGATGTTAATGAATTTAATAAGTTAGTAAGACATTAAAAACAAGGTTTTACAAGTCGTTTGCCAAAGAGTTAAGAGAAATAATAAATGATCGTCAATTAGATTATTGCAAACCTAATAGCGTGATCACAAGTCTTGTGATTAATTATTGCATATCTAATAGGTTGTTCACACTCCAGTGGATAACATAATCATTTAAGGAAATTTGTTTAACTAAAAAAAATATCTACAAATCAAGTAACTAAAAGAGGCTTTAGTGACAAGGAGAATTTTATGAATTCAAGAAACTAAGGAGTTAATTTCCTATCCTCCTATGTTTACCGAATTACATAAAAGACAAGACTAGAACATGTTCTAGATCGTTGCAAAAACAATATCTAGCAAAGACAAAAGTAATAGTATTCCTAAATACTCGCCTTATGTCTTTAGTTTAACAGAAATGATTGGTTTAGTGATAAAGTTACAATTAAAGTTGTAAGAATCACTAAGTAATCAACACAAACGAAAGGAATAAGTAATGATCCAGTAATAATTCAGTATCTATGTCCAGTGAGGAATAATACATGAGTTAGTATCATTATTATTCAGACTTTTATATGTTTTACAACATCCATGAATAAAAGTCTATTTATTCAAAAAGATAAAAATCCGTGACTACTCGTCTTGGTAGGAACCTTGATGGGACGTTAACGTCATCGCGGTATATGGTGGTAGATTCGAAGTTCTTCGAAGATAGCTACACAAGTTTTGTGTAAACCAAATATCGGTGATATTCTGTTAGAGGCTCAACGAATATTGGATTGACCACCGTGATAATACTTCGTGGTTGAAAAGTTCAAAAGTATTGTTCACTTGGATTGTCCTTAAACCTGAGGTATTTGGTTTAAGATACAATGACTAATGTGCTTTGGTTCGTCTTAGAGAATTCTGAAATATGATTGTCATAAGAGGCCTTACTGGGTACAGAGGAAGTTGTATTTTGAATCGAAATATAACAAGATGGCAATTGCACCTCCTCTTTAGGTGAGATATTTATAGGTCCTTTGACGTGATGAGAAACTGACAAGTGCACGGCCGTGCCCAAATGAACTGATTTGTTCTTTGTCGTTTATCACAACAGTTTGAATCAAGAAGTCATAAAATGATTTCGAATACAGGAGTTGATAATTTCTACCATGCTCGTATTCGTTGTCACAAATATCGTTCTGCAAGGGATAAGCCTAACATATTTGCCCAAGAAGTAGAGACAGAGTGTTCTTTACTAGGAGACGTTATTAAAGAGTTTTTCATAAACTATACCTAGGTTATGTAAGCTGTTTTTATGGGGTTGGTTACCTACATGCCCATCTAGAAGGCCACTGTAGCTCGTATCATTAAGACAAAGGTTACGAACTTGCACAAGTGGGAGTCTGATGGATTTATGTGCACAGTTAGTCAACCTATGATGATACATCCATGCCTACGAAACACTTAAGGGTCACACCGGTGAGTGCATGTAATACAAGCAAGATAAGCAATGATACTACGAAGAGGAATGATTCATAATAGTCATTATGAATCAGTTAAAGTATTAAGTTAAGTTTAACTTATTACTAGATTAGTTTAACTAACTAATTAATATAAGTAGTTGTACATTTACTAGTTGAGTAAATATACAATGTGTTAATTAAAGATTATCCATGATATGATTTAAAGTCATTAAATCATATAGTAACTGGATAATATTGTTGTATACATTATATAAAGTTTATTATATAATTAATTATTAAAAGTATAAATACAAATATATAATTCGTGTATATGAGTACCAAATTATTAGCGTATTAATACTAGACATTTAATAGTTAAGTTCAACAATAATAAACTAGCTAAACTATAAGGGATGGAAGTGTAAAAGGATAAGTTTAATTAAGAGATTAATCTTAATTAAACTAGAAGGGCCCTAAGTGAAAGTCCTTCTATTATAAATAGAAGGCTTAGGGATCACTTATGGGGTTACACCTTGAAGCCGAAACCCTAGCCCCACACTCCCTCCATTCGGCCGAAACTTGGATACCAAGTTTTGGTGTTCTTCGTTCTTCGTGTTCTTCGTGTTCTTCAAGTATTGAAGAACAAGTTCATTGCTTAGATCAACTAGAAGATCGCTCGATTTGTTCATCATCAGTGGATCTATCTTAAGCAAACAACAAGGTATGTTTTGGGAAACATCTTTCTCCATTCTCCCCTCTTGGACGAATTTGACCAAAGAACCCTAGGGTTCTTTGGTTGATGGTCGAACGAACACACAAGCTATGTGTGTGTTCGAGTTCTTCGTACAAGGTTTCTTTCTTGTTAATCTAATCTAGATTTCCAACATCCCAATCCTTTAGGGTTTAAGGATTAGGTTTAATCCCAGTTCCGCTTTTAGGGATTAAATCAGCTAGTTGGTTTTAATCGGTCAAGAACAAGTTCATGTTCTTGGTCAGCTATGGTTCGAACCAAGTAAACTAGGAGGTCGGTCCTATGGGTCGATCAGTTGCTAGATTCATGTGAAACCCTTCAGCTTTCACGTATGGCCTCCGTGAAGGAGAACTGTTTAGGGAGCTATCAAAAAGAGATTTCGTCAAAGCTGATGACATGATCAATACAGTAAATAAGGTTCTCAAACAGGAAGAAGAGAGGCCCAAGAAAAAAAGGAACATCCGGATTCGTATCGCACCGAAACCTTGAAAGGTCAAAAGGTCTTTTCCATTCGACCCTTCCTGGGAAGCTATCTTTCAAGGGAAGGATGTCCGATGGAAGATCCCAGAGCGAAAAATACGAGACCTCTCGTCCGGAGGCGTTTGCGACAAATGAGTCAAAAGAGGATAGGGACGGAAGACCGTCTCGGAAGAGGTACCCTAAAGACCCAAATGCTTACTGTGAGTTTCACAAGATAATGGGTCACGCCACCACCACCTGTGAAAGCTATAAACGGGAGAAAGAGGCTCAGAGGAAAGGAAAGGGCAAAGGGGCTCAAGTAGAAAATCTCAAGACAAAAGAAGTTGTCTATGATACGGAAATTTCAGCGGTGGAGGAAGCATGTTCTCCTGACCTTCCTGTGAGAAAAAGGAAGGAAACGGCCATCGAGTTCGGAAGGGATGAGCCGGTCCCTGAAGGGTATGTCGGGATGGAGCCGCTAGTGATCTGCGGAGCCATAGCCCGGACGATGGTCCGTCGAATCTATGTGGACGGGGGAAGTTCAGATAATATCATGTATGATCACTGTTTCGAAAAGTTCCCCTCGGACGTCAAAGCGTTCCTTAAACCTGCTACCTCTTCGGTGGTAGGGTTTTCAGGACGATATGTATGGCCGCGAGGAAAGATCCACCTCCCGTTGGTATTGGCGGATTGGAATACACATCGTTGCAAAGCTATAGTTACATAGTTTATTGTCATAGAAGCCCCGTCCCGGTACAACGCTATATTAGGGCGAACTGGAATGTGGCAGCTGCAAGCCATAGCTTCCACCATCCATGGTTTGCTCAAGTTCCCCTGGGAGCATGGGGTGCTCACCATTCAGAGTATGCCCATGCCCATAGCAGAATGCGAAAGCATTGTGCATCAAGATAGCTGGACAGAGCATGAGGAAGTTCAAGTCGTCATAAACACGAAGTTCCCGGAGGCAACCGTCCGGATGGGTGGGGACCTTCCGTCCAAAATAAGGGAGGAACTGGAGGCTTTGTTAAAAAGGAATAAGCATGTGTTCGCGTGGGAACCAAAAGATATGACTGGCGTATCAAGAAGTGTTGCAGAGCATAGGTTAAACATTAACCCCGCGTTTACGCTCGTCAAGCAGTCAAAGAGAAGGATGACGGATGAACGAAACAAGGTGGTAGATAAGGAGGTAGAAGACTTAGTTTCAGCAGGGGTCCTGCGGAGTGCCCAATATCCGGAATGTATAGCTAACCCTGTGTTGGTTAAGAAAGGAGACGGATCCATGCGAATGTGCGTGGACTTTAAGGATCTCAATAAGGCATGCCCCAAAGATAGTTATCCCCTTCCTGAGATAGAGTAGAAGGTGGAAGCGTTGGGGGGATACAAATGGAAGTCATTCCTAGGTGGAATTGTTGGGGGGATACAAATGGAAGTCATTCCTGGATGCTTATAAAGGGTACCATCAGGTACATATGGCTAAGGAAGACGAAGAGAAGACAACTTTCCATACGGCCAAAGGCACATACTGTTATGTTAAGATGTCATTCGGGCCGCGGAATACCGGTGCCACAAGTCAAAGGCTGGTCGATAGAGCTTTCGAGAAACAGATTAGGCGTAACCTAGAAGTATACGTCGATGATATGGTAATCAAAAGTAAAGAAGATGGGGACCTGATTCAAGACGTGGAGGAAACCCTCCAACATTTGCAGAGGATTAACATGAAACTGAACCCGAAAAAATGCTCATTCGGAATGAGTAGGGGCAAGTTCCTGGGCCACATGGTGACAACTGCGGGGATAGAGGGTAACCCCGACAAGGTGGGGGCTTTTATGGAAATGCACACCCCCTGAACGGTGAAAGATGTGCATAGTTTGAACGGAAAGTTAGCCGCTTTAGGACGCTTCCTTGCAAAGTCAGCAGAGAAGTCCATCCCTTTCTTTAAAGCATTGCACGGATGCACAAAGAAAGGAGAAGTCATGTGGATGGATGAGGCGAAGGAAGTTTTCGATAAGCTCAAGAAACACCTAAAAAGCCTACCCACTATGGCTAGTCCCGTACCAGGAGAGCCTTTAGTATTGTACCTTTCGACTAATAGAGAGTCAGTTAGCTCAGTGTTCATTGCTGAAAGGGAAAAGAAACAGATCCCGGTCTACTTCGTCAGTCGAGCGCTGCAAGGGGCGGAGTTAAACTACTCGATAACTGAGAAGTTGATCTTGGCGTTGGTTTATGCGGTCATACGTCTAAAGTGATATTTCCAGGCTCACTCAGTAACCCTCCTGACTAACCAACTGGTCAAGAATATACTCTTGCAACCGGAACGGTCGGATCGGATGACAAAATGGGCAATTGAGCTTGGTGAACATGATATCACGTTCAAACCCAGACCAAGCATCAAAGGCCAAGTATTAGCAGACTTCCTGGTTGAAATGTCGGACGACGAGGGGGTTTCAACAATAGAAGAGGATGGAGGGAAGAATCCGACCGGCCCGAAAGCAAACGTATGCCAAAAGTCTCCCACATCATGGCAGATGTATACTAACGGAGCCGCCGGAGCAGATGGGTGTGGGGCAGGAGTGGTCCTGACTGGACCTAATGATGAAAGGGTTACTTATGCCCTGCGATTTGACTTCGTTTGTTTGAATAACGAAGCCAAATATGAGGCTCTGCTTGCAGGTTTGTGTTTGGCCAAAAGTTTGGAGATCCAAGAATTAGAAGCGTTTGCAGACTCGATGTTGGTTGTCAACAAAATCAAAGGGTCTTACGAAGCTAAGGAAGCACATATGAAGCGCTACCTGGAGCGTGTCCGGACGCAGATAGGAAAGTTCAATAGCTTCAAAATTACACAGGTCCCTCAAACCAAAAACAAGGAAGCTGATGCGCTTAGCAAGTTAGCGGCAATGTTGTATTGTCACCTTACAAAGAAGGTATTAGTGGAGGTGCTGGAAAAACGAAGTATTGAGGAGGAAGAAGAAGAAGTCGCGGAAACGGAATGCAACGTGGAATGTTGGATGACCCCTTTTCGCTTATATTTGGAGAAAGGGATATTGCCATCCGAGACAAACAGGGCCAGGAAGGTAAAAATAAATGCCGGAAAGTACGTCATCCGGAATAACATACTATACCGGAAGGGGGTACTCCACCCCTTGGTTAAGATGTTTGGGGAATGATGAAGCTAAAAGAGCCATAGCCGAAGTCCATGATGGTTTATGTGGATCACACACAGGGGCACGATCTCTAACTCAAAAGTTGCTTCGGGTAGGTTATTTTTGGCCCTGCATGTCCAAGGATGTTCATCAATACGTGCATAAATGTGAAAATTGTCAAGCTTATTCGAACGTTCCGAACGCTCCTCCTACCAGTTTAACCAGCATATACAGCCCTTGGCCCTTTTGTCAATGGGGAATTGACATTGTCGGACCTTTTCCCAAGGCTCCGAGGGGCGTACGTTTCTTGGTAGTGGCAATCGACTATTTCACTAAGTGGGTGGAGGCTAAGCCTTTAGCGTGTATCTCGGGAGCTAACATAGTCAAATTCGTCTAGCAACAAAGCGTATGCCGTTTCGGTCTTCCGCACACCATTGTAAGTGATAACGGGAAGCAATTCGCTAGCAACCCGTTCAGAAAATGGTCCACATAACTGAGCATACATCAAAACATTACGTCTGTAGCCCACCCGCAAGCCAATGGTCAAACCGAGGTAACTAATAGAACTATAGTAAAAGGAATCAAGACTCGTTTAAACCGAACGGAAGGAGGATGGGCGGATGATTTACAGAGTGTCCTGTGGTCTTATCGAACAACGATCAGGAAAGGAACGCATGAGACTCCGTATAGCCTGGAATATGGGTCTGAAGCCGTAATACCGTTGGAAGTTATTGTCCCATCATCGCGGGTAGAGAATTATCATTTGGGGGAGAATGAAGAGGCGTTAAGGCATAATATGGATATAATAGATGAACGACGCGAAAATGCCGCCCTCAGACAGGCGGCATACAAGTCCATGACGGAGGGTTATTATAACAAGAGGGTTCGGGCAATAGCCTGTAAGGTAGGAGACCTGGTTCTGCGTAAGAACGAAGCAAGTGTGACAACTCGATATTTGTGGTATGTAACTTCATTTCATTTCTAGAACTTTCCTTATTTAGAAAGTTTCTATTTTTAGACATTTCTATTTTTGGGATCCCCTATACACAACAAACATACATATTTTACACCATACATTAGTGTTTGATTATTTTTAGTCAACACAACATTTTATTTACTTATAGTGACACATTGATCTTAAAACATCTCTAAAATGGTAACATTTACCGGTTAAACAATAAACGTAACAAACTAATATAAACGTGACTCGAATGTACGAACCACCTAATCCGACACCAAGGTTTGACCGACCATCAATGTGGCCGGCCTACACCCTTGCTCGTGACACCCATTATGGCCGAACCCCTTGCGGGTGAGGTTAAATTCATTTGATCTTATCCCCATCCCATTTGAAAGAGTCCTTGTTTGACTCAAACTCTTATTGAAAACCCTAGATTTCATGCACTATAAATACCCTCACTTGTTCAACCCTAAAACCCTATTGATTCTCCTTCATTCGGCCGAGCTATGCCCCAAGAAAGTCCCAATTTCAAGTTCGTCCAATCCCAAGTGTTTCTCGTTCGTTTAGCTCGTGACCTTAATCCCGTTCGCTATCAAGGTATGATCTAAATCCCTTGTTCTTTGATTTCATCTTGTTTTGATCTTTAGTTCGAACCCGAGACCTAGGCCAAAGGCCAAGAGGTCTCGGCATTTTGCTTGTGATGTTAATATTGATTCGATCGTGTTCATGGTCACACCATGCATACGGATCTCGTCCAAACCATACTCATTCGATAATACCTTGCTATTTGATGTCCTAGACTTAGAATTGAACCCTAAATCTCGAACCATGACATGTAAAACCCTAGATCTAGAACCCTAGATTCGAACTATGACCGATCTAGACACCTAAAACCGTACTTAGACTCGATCTAGACCAAACTAGAACCGAACCATTAGGGTTTCGGCCTAGCCGGCCAACCCTAACCGAACCACTATAAAAACCGAGCCTAGGTTGACCAAATTTGACCATGTTCGACCTTGGTTGACTGAATTGTATCATACCCTAAACCCTAACCGAAATCTAGAAACCCTAGCTGACTTTCGTTGACTAATTTTGACCAATGTTGACCAATAAGTCAAACCGGGTCAAGGCCGGATCTTGACCCAAACCGTGGACCCAAACCCGAATACCTAATCGGGCCAAGGCCCGTACTTGGCCCATATCGATCTACTTTAGTCCATCGGGCCCAAACCTTAGTTGGCCCATTAGTATCCAAGCCCATTTGGACCAAAGCCCAAACCTTTGGCCCATACCTAACCAAACCGAACCCAATTGGGCCAAGCCCAATTCGTGGCCCAATCTAAGTGGACCTAAGCCCAATAAGAGGCCCAAGTGGCCCAACCCAATGGCCCATTAAGCCATTAAGCCCATTAGGCCCAATAGGCCCAATCTAGGCCCAATAAGCCTAACCCAAGCCCATTTCATTTCATTTCATTTCATTTCATTTCGACCTATTAAGGTCCAATAACCCAAATTCATTCGATGTCACAAAACGTAAAACATAACATTAATTTCCTATTACTTAACTTATATCGTATATAGAATCGCATGTATTAGCTTAGTCTAATCATTAGTTAAATCATTTAGGAAGCTAGGAGTCTCCAAAGGATTCCTCTGTCTTAATTTATTGTCGCTAAGCTTTGCCAGGTGAGTCCACAGACCCCTTTTACTCTTTTACTGTTTTATAAACTTTGGGGTGGAAAACAAAAACACAACTGCTACTGTTTTACTATGACTGTACAACAACAACTATACATTTTCATTATCGCATTGGCATGACAAACAATTATTATACCGGACTAAGGTTACCAGCAATCATTAGCTAGTGGATCTAGACCATGGATATGCAGATAGTACTATTGGCTGACAATCATCCTCCCAACAACGTTTGATCATTACTTGGTTTATCCAAGACATTTCCGGGAGTGTATATCCATAAAATAACATAACATACTGGAGTTGAAGTGTTGATTGTGGACTTAGGGGTTGGTATATTAACTCAATAGACTAGCTACATGTTGGGGATAACAGTTCATGCGATGTCAAACATAACAACTTGTTCAACACATTTTCATAAACAAAACTAGTAATTGTAGATATTCTACAATTACACTTCACTTTTCATATTTACTTCTCATATCATAAGAGTGTTGAACCTTATACATTTTCAGTCATAAATCATTTTCATAACAAACATTTTGAGTAGCAAAAACATTTACTTTACCTTACACTTTACTTTAGCCCTGTGGATTCACTCAACATTATTGTTGACCCTTTTACTATTTATGTTTTTCCAGGTAATTAGGTGCAGTGGAGTTTGGAGGATATGAGTATTGGGATTGTCGTGAGCCATGATTAAAACATTAAGTTTACGAACAATCATTTCATTTCAAACAATTTCTATTTTAGGAAACTTGCTATTTTTGGAAACTTTCTACTTTTGGAAAGTGAAACAAACCTTTATTTTTTGTTATTGCGTGGTTGTTTGTTTACTTAAGTTTTTGCTATGTTGTCATGAACGTTACACCTTCGTTCTTCCGCAAAACATTTTAAATGAAGTAAAACTCGTTTTTGGCGGGGTGTGACAGAGTGGTATCAGAGCTTAAGTTATAGTGAATTAGCAAGCCTAGTCTATAACTACAAAAGATTTTTGGGAAAAACAAATACTTTTATAAAAATCAAAATAATCATGGCATGCTCAGTCTCATATCCTGAAGTTCCATTGTTCTTAGTTTAGAACAGTTGCCTTAGTTAGTATTGCCTTAGTGTTATAGTTAGTATTCGTCAGCGAGCCTTAAAATTTCATAATCTAATAAAATTTTTATGCGTCGTGTTTAGTAGAATGTCGTCAGCAAGTGTTATTGATATTACGCCAGAACCAGAGTACGACAGTGATCAGAGTACCGCCACGTCTAGAAGACCTGCTACGCCTCCTTCGTCTCCAAGGCCAGTGTTTATACCGACACCTTTTCTAATATCGTCAGCAGATTGGTTTCATCCTACTCAGCCTCCTGTCCAGGTGTACCCCAATGGACCCCCTGACCTCAAGCCTGGAGAGCGTCCTTATCTCTATCGACTGGTGAAGGATGGTGAACTCTACATGACGACAAGAAAACGACCAGCAGCCAGAAGAAGATGATTAGTCATCTACGTATCGTCTATATTTGTTTTTCTATTTACTATTATTAGATTTTATGTTTAACTATTTTAGTATTTTTTGTTCTTTAGTATTGGCGTATATGCCCAAGTTTTAAAACTATTATGTATTAGGAATGTGTTTAATAAAAGTGATATTTTAGTAATTTCTATTGTTCTTATAAAGTGTATTTTCTATACGTCACTACTACTAGTACTATAATTACGACTAGTTATATCTACGTCTACTACTACTACTAGGTCAATTGTATATCTATTCTTTGATCCTTATTATAAGTATATATTTTCCTTATAGTCCTCCTACGTTATTCACTTCTTAATCTCTTATCATATTATTTGTATCAGCAATTCATCAATGGCTCGAGGAGGAAACGCTGAGACTGTCAAACAAATTGTGGAACGCCGAATCACTGAAGCAATGGCTCAAATGAACGCTGTAAGAGGAAATGCCGCTGGTGCATCTAATGTGGGAAACAACGGTATATTATACGACTCCATGAAAGAAGATTCATTTATTTCCATTTTATTTTAACCCATTGTTCATTTTCTTTCCCTATTTGTTTAAACTTCAGATCCCAATCGTCAAGGTCAATCCTATAAGACCTTTACGTCCTGTCATCCTCCGACCTACTCTGGATATGAAGGTGCTATTGCTATCATCCACTGGATTGAGAAGGTGGAATCCATTTTCAGTGTCATTCAATGTGCCCCTGTGAATATGACGAAGTTTGCTGCTAGTACGTTGTCCAAGGAAGCGTTGTCCTGGTGGAATTCTCAAGTGCAAGTCTTAGGTCGTGCAACGGTTGATGCTATGACTTGGGATACGTTCAAAGATCAGTTAACTCAGAAGTTTTGTCCAAGGAGAGAGCTACAAAAAGTTGAAGTGGAACTATGGAATCTGTCCATGGTTGGATCTGATATTGTTACCTACACAACTAAGTTTCAAGAACTCGCTCGTCTCGTTCCTCATATGGTTTTTCCTGAATTCAAGCGTATTGAAAAGTATCTTCAAGGTCTTCATGATCTTATTCGTACTCATGTTATTGCTTCTGAACCGACAACATTCGAAGATGCTGTGAATCGTGCAACAAGGTTGACTGATGATGCAATGAGAAGTGGATCGTTCAAAGACAAGCTAGTGGTGTCTAGCAAATCTACTGATAATGTGAGCAATGAAAATGGAAAGCGTTCCTACGACAACAAACGTGATCACAAAGGGAAAAAATATCAGAAGACTAAGAATTATGCAGCCTCTACTCAGAACAACAATCAGTCTAATTCAGAATCTAAGTCCTATGCTGGAAGCAAGCCTCTGTGTAGCAGATGTAACTGGCATCATGGTGGTCAGTGTGAGAAGTGTTTCAAGTGTGACCGTTGGGGTCATAATTTCAGAAAGTGTTCGTCTAACAATCCTCCTAAAAATCCTGTCTGCTTCGAGTGTGGTGATCCTAACCATTATCGAAATCGTTGCCCTAAACTTCAGAACAACAACAACCAGAATGGCAACAACAACAACAATGATAATCATAACAACAATCGCAACAACAATCGCAATGCCAACAACAATGATTGTCAAAATGGTCGTGGTCGTGCATTTGTTATGAATGCTCAGGAAGCTCGTGAAAATCCTGATACCGTTACTGGTACGTTTATCGTCAACAATCATTTTGCTTCTATTGTATTTGACTCGGGAGCCAACTTGAGTTTCGTATCGACCGACTTTAAAAGTTTCTTAAATCTAAATCCTGATCGTTTGAAAGTGAATTATGAAATCGAGTTAGCAAATGGCAAAGTTGTTAGGTCTAGTGAAGTTTTTAAAGGTTGTAAGCTTGACCTAGATGATCACATTTTTGATATAGACCTTGTGCCTGTAGAGTTAGGTAGTTTTGATATCGTCATAGGGATGGATTGGTTGTCTAAAAACCACGCTGAAATAATATGTTACACCAAACAAATCCGAATTCCCTTATCCAAAACAGAAACTTTAATAATTCAAGGTGAACAAAGAAACAAAAACATAAAAATCATAACTTCTATGAAAGCTTAAAAATATCTTCGTAAAGGATGGCAAGCCTTTCTTGCTCATGTCGTTGACACAAAGTCCAAAGATCGTAAGATTGAGGACATTCCTATTGTTCGTGAATTTCCTGGTGTATTTCCTAGTGAATTGCCTGGACTGCCACCTCAGAGACAAGTTGAATTTCGCATTGATCTGATTCCAGGAGCCGCACCTATTGCGCGTTCTCCTTATCGTCTTGCACCGTCTGAAATGCAAGAACTTTCATCGCAATTACAAGAACTTCTTGATCTTGGTTTCATTCGACCGAGTTTCTCGCCCTGGGGAGCTCCGGTCCTCTTCGTTAAAAAGAAAGATGGTTCAATGAGAATGTGCATTGACTATCGTGAATTGAACAAAGTAACAATTAAGAATCGATATCCTCTTCCTCGTATTGATGATCTATTCGATCAACTCCAAGGATCGAGTTTCTATTCCAAAATCGATCTTCATTCTGGTTACCATCAGTTAAAAGTTCGTGATGAAGATGTGCCCAAAACTGCTTTTAGAACTCGCTATGGTCATTATGAATTTTTGGTAATGCCATTTGATTTGACCAATGCACCTGCTGTGTTTATGGATCTCATGAACAGAGTGTGCAAGCAATATCTCGACAAATTCGTTATCGTCTTCATAAATGATATCCTTATCTATTCGCATTCGAGAGAAGAGCATGAAGAGCACTTAAGAATCATTCTTGAGTTGTTGGAGAAAGAGAAGTTGTACGCCAAGTTGTCCAAGTGTGAATTTTGGTTGCGTGAAGTCCAATTTCTGGGCCATATTATCAACGAAGAAGGTATTCACGTGGATCCTGCAAAGATAGAAGCTATAAAGAATTGGGAAGCTCCAAAGACCCCCAACTGAAGTAAGACAATTCTTTGGTCTTGCTGGCTATTATAGAAGGTTCATAGAAAATTTCTCGAAGATTGCAAAGGATTTAACGGTGTTAACACATAAGGATGAGAAGTTTGTCTGGGGTGAAAATCAAGAATCAGCCTTCCAATCTCTAAAATCTAAATTATGTTCTGCTCCTATTCTATCTCTCCCTGAAGGAACCGATAATTTCGTGGTGCACTGTGATGCTTCGCACCAAGGGCTAGGTTGTGTATTGATGCAACATGACAAAGTGATCTCCTATGCCTCTCGACAACTGAAGAACCACGAGAAGAATTATACAACTCATGATCTTGAGTTGGGTGTAGTTATATTCGCGTTGAAGATTTGGAGACATTACCTCTACGGTACCAAGTGCACAATATTCACCGATCACAAGAGTTTACAACATATCTTCAATCAGAAAGATCTCAACATGAGACAGCGTAGGTGGATAGAGTTAATGAATGACTATGAATGTGAGATTAAGTATCATCCTGGTAAGGCTAATGTGGTAGCTGATGCCTTAAGTCGGAAAGAGCAACCTAAACCTCGTCGTGTTCGAGCCCTTCCAATCTCTGTTCATTCTAATCTATCTTCCCAAGTTCAAGAATTCCAAACTGAAGCCTTGAAGGTAGAGAACATCAAAAGTGAAGCTTTGCGTGGTATGGAGAAGCAGTTAGAAGCAAAGGTGGATGGAACCCTTTATTTCATGAATCGTTTATGGGTTCCTAATCTTGGAAGTGTTCGCAACGTCATCTTGAATGAAGCTCATCGATCCAAATATTCTATTCATCCTGGTGCCGACAAGATGTATAAAGATGTCAAGGAATTTTATTGGTGGCCAAATATGAAGAAAGAAATCGCAGTTTATGTCAGCAAATGTTTAACTTGTGCTAGAGTGAAAGCAGAGAATCAGAAGCCTTCCGGTCTTCTACAACAGCCAGAGATCCCTGAATGGAAATGGGAAGAAATCTCTATTGATTTTATAACTAAATTGCCTCAAACATCTAATGGTCATGATACAATTCGGGTAATTGTTGATCGATTGACCAAATCAGCTCACTTCATTCCTATTAAAGAAACTGATCAAATGGAAAAGTTAACAAGAATGTATTTAAAGGAAGTTGTATCTCGACATGGTGTGCCAGTCGCGATCATCTCTGATCGCGATAGTCGCTTTACATCTCGTTTTTGGCAATCATTGCAAAAGTCTCTCGGTACTCGCCTCGATATGAGTACTGCCTATCATCCTCAAACAGATGGTCAGACTGAAAGAACAATTCAAACTTTGGAAGACATGCTGAGAGCATGTGTTATTGATTTTGGTGGAAGTTGGGATTCTCATCTCCCTTTAGCTGAGTTCTCGTATAATAATAGTTATCATACAACTATTAAGGCCGCACCGTTTGAAGCCCTGTATGGAAGAAAGTGTCATTCGCCACTTTTTTGGATTGAAATTGGTGATCGTCAGATTACTGGTCCTGAGATTCTACAAGAAACGACTGACAAGATTTTTAAGATCAAAGATCGTATCAAGGCTGCCAGAGATCGACAAAAGAGTTATGCTGATAATCGTCGAAAGCCTTTAGAGTTCGCCGTTGGCGACCATGTTTTGCTAAAAGTAGCACCTTGGAAAGGCGTTGTACGTTTTGGTAAGAAAGGAAAGCTCAGTCCTCGTTATGTTGGACCATTCGAGATTCTTGAAAGAATCGGTGCCGTTGCTTATCGCCTTCGTCTTCCTAATGAGCTCAGCAATGTTCACAACACATTTCATGTTTCTAATCTGAAGAAGTTTATTCACGATCCTTCGCTTATCGTCCCTACTGAAGAAATTATCATCGACGACAAACTCCATTTCACTGAGGAACCAATCGAGATATCTGACTGGAAAGAGTAAAAGTTGCGAAGAAGCAAGATCAAAATTGTTAAAGTCAGAAGGAACTCCAAAAGAGGTCCTGAATTCACGTGGGAACGTGAGGACCAGATGCGAAAGAAATATCCTCATCTTTTTCTCGTTGTCTCTCCTGTTCGTGCTTCGTCTTAAATTTTGGGACGAAATTTCTTCAACCAGGGGAGAATGTGACAACTCGATATTTCTGGTATGTAACTTCATTTCATTTCTAGAACTTTCCTTATTTAGAAAGTTTCTATTTTTAGACATTTCTATTTTTGGCATCCCCTATACACAACAAACATACATATTTTACACCATACATTAGTGTTTGATTATTTTTAGTCAACACAACATTTTATTTACTTATGGTGACACATTGAGCTTAAAACATCTCTAAAATGGTAACATTTACCGGTTAAACAATAAACGTAACAAACTAATATAAACGTGACTCGAATGTACGAACCACCTAATCCAACACCAAGGTTTGACCGTCCATCAATGTGGCCGGCCTACACCCTTGCTCGTGACACCCATTATGGCCGAACCCCTTGTGGGTGAGGTTAAATTCATTTGATCTTATCTCTCTAGTAGTCTTATCCCCATCCCATTTGAAAGAGTCCTTGTTTGACTCAAACTCTTATTGAAAACCCTAGATTTCATGCACTATATATACCCTCACTTGTTCAACCCTAAAACCCTATTGATTCTCCTTCATTCGGCCGAGCTAAGCCCCAAGAAAGTCCCGAGTTCGAGTTCGTCGAATCCCAAGTGTTTCTCGTTCGTTTAGCTCGTGACCTTAATCCCGTTCGCTATCAAGGTATGATCTAAATCCCTTGTTCTTTGATTTCATCTTGTTTTGATCTCCAGTTCGAACCCGAGACCTAGGCCAAAGGCCAAGAGGTCTCGGCATTTTTCTTGTGATGTTAATATTGATTCGATCGTGTGCATGGTCACACCATGCATACGGATCTCGTCCAAACCATACTCATTCGATAATTCCTTGCTATTTGATGTCCTAGACTTAGAATTGAACCCTAAATCTCGAACCATGACATGTAAAACCCTAGATCTAGAACCCTAGATTCGAACTATGACCGATCTAGACACCTAAAACCGTACTTAGACTCGATCTAGACCAAACTAGAACCGAACCATTAGGGTTTCGGCCTAGCCGGCCAACCCTAACCGAACCACTATCAAAACCGAGCCTAGGTTGACCAAATTTGACCATGTTTGACCTTGGTTGACTGAATTGTATCATACCCTAAACCCTAACCGAAATCTAGAAACCCTAGCTGACTTTCGTTGACTAATTTTGACCAATGTTGACCAATAAGTCAAACCGGGTCAAGGCCGGATCATGACCCAAACCGTGGACCCAAACCCGAATACCCAATCGGGCCAAGGCCCGTACTTGGCCCATATCGATCTACTTTAGTCCATCGGGCCCAAACCTTAGTTGGCCCATTAGTATCCAAACCCATTTGGACCAAAGCCCAAACCTTTGGCCCATACCTAACCAAACCGAACCCAATTGGGCCAAGCCCAATTCATGGCCCAATCTAAGTGGACCTAAGCCCAATAAGTGGCCCAACCCAATGGCCCATTAAGCCATTAAGCCCATTAGGCCCAATAGGCCCAATAAGCCTAACCCAAGCCCATTTCATTTCATTTCATTTCAAAGCCCATTTCATTTCATTTTGACTTATTAAGGTCCAATAACCCAAATTCATTCGATGTCACAAAACGTAAAACATAACATTAATTTCCTATTACTTAACTTATATCGTATATAGAATCGCCTGTATTAGCTTAGTCTAATCATTAGTTAAATCATTTAGGAAGCTAGGAGTCTCCAAAGGATTCCCCTGTGTTAATTTATTGTCGCTAAGCTTTTCCAGGTGAGTCCACAGACCCCTTTTACTCTTTTACTGTTTTATAAACTTTGGGTGGAAAATATAAACACAACTGCTACTGTTTTACTATGACTGTACAACAACAACTATACATTTTCATTATCGCATTGGCATGACAAACAATTATTATACCGGACAAAGGTTACCAGCAATCATTAGCTAGTGGATCTAGACCATGGATATGCAGATAGTACTATTGGCTGACACTCATCCTCCCAACAACGTTTGATCATTACTTGGTTTATCCAAGATATTTCCGGGAGTGTATATCCATAAAATAACATAACATACTAGAGTTGAAGTGTTGATTGTGGACTTAGGGGTTGGTATATTAACTCAATAGACTAGCTACCTGTTGGGGATAACAGTTCATGCGATGTCAAACATAACAACTTGTTCAACACATTTTCATAAACAAAACTAGTAACTGTAGATATTCTACAATTACACTTCACTTTTCATATTTACTTCTCATATCATATGAGTGTTGAACCTTATACATTTTCAGTCATAAATCATTTTCATAACAAACATTTTGAGTAGCAAAAACATTTACTTTACCTTACACTTTACTTTAGCCCTGTGGATTCACTCAACATTATTGTTGACCCTTTTACTATTTATGTTTTTCCAGGTAATTAGGTGCAGTGGAGTTTGGAGGATATGAGCACTGGGATTGTCGTGAGCCATGATTAAAACATTAAGTTTACGAATAATCATTTCATTTCAAACAATTTCTATTTTAGGAAACTTGCTATTTTTGGAAACTTTCTACTTTTGGAAAGTGAAACAAACCTTTATTTTTCGTTATTGCGTGGTTGTTTGTTTACTTAAATTTTTGCTATGTTGTCATGAACGTTACACCTTCGTTCTTCCGCAAATCATTTTAAATGAAGTAAAACTCATTTTTGGCGGGGTGTGACAGCAAGCCTCCGACACAAGCCGGGGAAACTATGTCCTAATTGGGAGGGACCATACAAGATCAAAGAGGCAAGGAGGAACGGTTCATACGTTCTGGAAACGATGGACGGATCGTTCTTCCCGCGAACGTGGAACATGCGAAACCTACGAAGGTTTCATTTTTAGAAGTTTGGGTCGTTTAGTGATTTTCTCGAGCGAATATTGTCTATACAAGTAGTTTGGTGTTTCCACTACTAATGTAATCGAAAGCCACGAATGGTTAATGTAATACCTTTCGAGAAAGGTTTCCTTTTAATTTTTTTTCTTATGTCTAATTAACGTGTAGCTTAAGAACAAGCAAACGAATGGCTTATTAAAAAACGAATACCTAATTCACCCCGAAGAGGTAAAAGGTCTAAAGTTAATAGCCAGATCGACAAAAATGAACATGCATGTTTAGGTCGAAAGGGAGTAACTCCCTAACCTAAAATCCTGTGGGGGACGCCTCATTAGGACATAAACGTATTCGAAAAATAACGACGAACGAATGAAGGTAAATTAAAACAACATCAATAAATAACAGCGAACGAACCCATACAGTAAAGATAGTAATACAAAAAGCGAGCATTACCAAAAGATAAACACAAAACTAGCACTACATAACAAACAAAATAAGCCTAAAGGCTAGGGAGGGCTCCTCCCTGATGGGAGCTCTCCCCTATATCTTCCGGTCCGGTGGCTTCCTTCCTTAAAAGCTCCTTTATCTCATCCAGAGGCATATAACCATTTCCAAGCGATTGCAAGAGCAGGTAATTTGGAGTTACCAATTCGCCAAATAAGCTCATACTGTTCACCTAGGCCTCCGGATACTCGTGTACTAGCTTGGCGTCCTTCAGTAGCTCAGCATATTCCCGGTGAGTATCCAAACACCCACGATACTGCCCAAACTTCATACTTTCTAATTGACGGTTAGAATTCCGAATCACAAACTCGGGCGAATTCTGTAGAGTTTCAAACAGCTTCTGAATCCCCCTCTGGATCAACCAGTTGAGGTCTTCCCGGTAAGCACCAATTTGGTGAGATTGGACGGAAACCTCTTCTTTCAACCTGTCGTTCTGAAGATCCAACTCTGAGTGACAACACACAACCTCGTTCAGGTGAGCGTCCTTCTCAACAAGGGATAATTCTAGCTCTGCAATACGGGCGGATGAGGAGCTGTTTTCAGCGCTCAACTCAATAATTCGGGCATCCTTGGCAGATAGGGAACGCCTCATTTCTTCTAAACCCGCAGAAAAATCCTTGTTCTCTTCAGAAAGGCGTTCAGACAAGGCCAAAAGGCAATTTTTCTCCTCAACATCGTGTTGATGCACACGTTTAACAGTGTCCATGAGATCTTCCATTCGAGCAAACTCCTCTCGTTGGCCAAATAGTGTTTGTTGGTTACGGACGCCCCGCATTTGTAGCTCTGAAAGAAGCTCGATGGCATTAAGGAGATCAGACCTTGCCTGAAGGAAAACCCCCTCGTCAGACACATTTTCAAGATCAGAAACGGTGGGGGGTGAGCTCATGGTGGTGTGAACAATTGGTGGAGTAGAGGTAACAGTTGCTTGTAAATTTTGATCTCTAAGGATGGGTCGCTCAGCAGCACCAACCGGACTAGAAAGGCTAGTAATCGACAGCTCACGGGTGGAATCTGAAAGGGTGGCACGCACTTGCCGAGCTAAAAAAAAAGAAACACGAAAGTCACATTTAAAAATACGAACGCATATGACAGCTAGTTTTCTTTGTCACTTACGCATAAAAGGAAAATTTGGAAGTGATGATTGAGGCCTTATGGAACGAACGGATTAGGGACTCCTGCTCACAGGAGGCGCTTGCAGATCAGAGCTAAATAAAAGATTGCCAAACATGGCTAAGGCAGAGGCACCCACTGGGGGGCGTTGGAAATGGTTTCAACACTTGATGACCCACAGGTGAGGAAGGTTGAATCACATATGAAGAGACAACGCTAGGGATAACTATTGATGCAGGTGTAAAGGAAACTGTTACAGGAACTTCATCGGATGAAACGGTAGTAGTAGGGGGATCAGACCCCTCTCCTGCAAAAACAAAACACATATATGTTAACAAGCAAAAAACAGGAAAAGAACGAAGAAATACAGAATGTGAAGCATAAGGGGAGTCATACCTTTTCCCTTAGGTCGTTTTAAAGGTGATGAAGCAGACGTTTCACGGGTCCTCTTTGAAAGGGTTCGGTCGGACCGAAACTTTATAGGCTTGGAGAGCTCCGACTGAGAATCCTGAATCATCGTATCTTCAGCTCTAAACCTCAAATATTCAACGACCGGTGTAGAAGTATCCGAAGTAACCTCGGTCGTGCGTCCAGCGTACTCTCCGAACCGAGGCTAACTTCAGGAGGGGGAAGGAAGGGGATTATGTCTCCCTCAGTCACCAGTATAGCTTCATTCGGAGGCTTCGGCGTCCTTAAACGCTGCAGTAGGGGTGAGCATTTTAGCCGAAAAAACCGAACCGAACCGAAAATTACCCGAAACCGAACCGATAACAGAATTCGGTTCGGTTTTCGGTTTATGAAAATTGGCTTTATCGGTTTCGGGCCATATCAGTTTCGGTCCGTTTTTTATCGGTTTTTAGCCGAAGCGAACCGATAAGTAAATCCATGCAACTAAAACCTAGGAGACTCCTCAACTACATTCCCTTGATAGTCTCCTCATATAACTGGTCGCATAATTTGTTATTTTGTTTATATCTCTTTTCCCTTGATAGCCTAGATAACTAAGTCCATACATCTTTTCCCTAATTTAATTATTTTGCTTCCTAAAACTCTTTGGTTTCCAAACGACCGTTCGTCCGTTCCTACTTATAAGTTCTAAACTTCATCGTCAATATCAGTTCATCGCTTCTACTGTTCTACATCCCGATTTTTCAATGACGAACAAGAATTGGGTTGAAACTCAAGAAACTCAAATTGATGTAAGTTTTTTGTTAATATTCTATTAGGATTTAAGGTTGTTTACTTCTTGAGTTCTTGAATATAAGAATATAACATATAATCATGTTAGTCTTAATCGCATAAAACATTGAAAATTATGCTTTTTATATCTAATAGTCTATTTCTTATAAGGTTTTGGTTCTTCTTTTACGAAAAAATCTACTGTATTCAATTCAATATATAATATGGTCAACAATATAGAGAATCTTAGATGCAAAACATACGATTAGAAAAGCAACAAGTTGGGATAGGTTGTTGAAAAACAGTTACCACGTACCGAGCTCTTTTCTACCATTTAGTCATTTAGAAAAGCAATTACCATTTAAGTTAACAACAAACTATCCCAACTTTAATCGTAGAAAAGCAGTAAGTAATACAAACTACCCCAACTTTTAATCGTATGTAGAACAATCGATAAAATTATAAAGAAGTATTAGTAACTTAAACTGCTTACTACAAACATCAGTAACATTTATGTGTAATCCCCATTGTAACCCATTATAATATTTCTGTGTTTTAGGATGATGAAGATTATGTCGATGATACCAACCAACAGATAATATTGAAGCCGATAATACCCAACCACCAGATAATAGCCAACCAGATAATACACAGCAACAACGCCAAAAAAAAAGCGGAAGAAAAGATCTGTATGTTGGAAGTACTTTAATGGGGTGACTATAAAAGGAGAGGATGGACTGGAAGAATATGAAGCACACTGCAAATTCTGTTCTGTTATTTATAAATCAGATTCTTCAAAGAACGGAACTACTAATATGAAAAGACATTTTCCAATTTGTGAAAAAAATCCGAACAACGAAAACCGGTGTACTAAGAAACAGAGTACATTACAAATTAAGAAAGAAGTAGACGGGGAGGGTAGCATAACCACATGGAAGCACGATGAAAATATAATCAAGAAAGCTTTATTAAACTTATTTGTAGTCGGTGAACTACCATTTAAATTTGTTGAAAATGAAGCTTTTATCGAGTATACTAGTGCATTAAATGGGAAATTTAGTTTTCCTTCACGTCATAAAGTTAGTAAAGATGTTGCTAAGTAATACACAGAGGAAAGAAATAAATTGTTTACTTACTTAAGTAGTCCAACCACTACGGTTCCTTTGACCACCGACACTTGGACATCCTCATGTCAAAGGGTGAATTACATGGTTGTCACGACACATTTTATAGACGATGATTGGGTAATGCATAAGAGGATTATTAACTTTAGACCCATTGATAGTCATAAGGGTGATGATATTGGTCGTGAGTTGTTAGATTGCATACACGGGTGGGGGATAAAAAATGTTATGACCATGACACTAGACAACGCGACTTCAAACACCACTGCAGTTGGATTTTTTATGAAGAAGTTGCCAAATATGTATGATGGTGGAAAACACTTCCAAATTAGGTGCATGGCTCATATATTAAATCTTATTGTTAAGGATGGTTTGAAAGAACAAAGTTGTCATGTAGAACTTGTGCAAAAAGCGGTTCGTTATATAAGACTATCTACACAACGGATAAAGAAATTCAAGAAGTGCATGAAAGATTGTAGAATTGAATCAAAGAAATTTTTGTGTGGTGATTGTCCTACACGATGGAACTCCACTCATGATTCACTGAAAATTGCCGTGGCGTTGGAAGAAGTTTTCATGGCGTATGAAGTTGAAGGTAAATGTTAAAATTTTAGTCTTTTTTCATTTATGTTTATTTGATTGGTGTATTAACTTATATATTTTCTTGCCTTTTTGGTGATAGATAAATCATACGCGAGTGATCTAGAAAAAGTTCCGGAGCATTCAGATTTTAGTGCTTGTAAAGAAGTGGTCGAATTTCTTGATATCTTCAAATGTAAAACCGAGCTTGTATCGGCGTCTTCGAAACCCTTGGCACATTTGTTTTTACGGGAAATTTTTGATGTCAACAAACATCTACGTAATTGGGAAATGAATCCAATATTTTGTTTAATGGGTAAAGAAATGCTCGAAAAGTATGACAAGTATTGGGGGGATTTTAAGAAAATTAATGAGTTTATGTATTTCGCGGAATTGTTGGACCCGACGGTGAAGATGTCATTAATTAAGCATGTTATTCGGTATTTGTTGAAGTATAAGAGAATGTAAGTGATGTCGACATTCCAAAAATGTTGAAGACTTCACTTGAAGAAATTAATGAGAAGATGGATAATTTGTTTATATTCTACAAACAAAAGTTTGAGATGACCGACTTTAACGAACCTTTTGAACAAGGTATGAATGAAGATGTTTGTAGTGATGTCGAGAATGGTTTTTTTGGTGAGTTTCTAAAGTAGGAGGGAACCAATTCGGTTGCTATGGATAGTGAGTTACAAAGATACTTAGGAGAGCCGAAACTTCAATGGAAAAAAGGCTTTGACATACTAACTTGTTTGAAACAAAATGGCATGCGTTTCCCGGTCCTTTCTCGGATGGGAAAAGGTAAACCTTTATAAATTATTATTTTTATGTAATTTTTATTTTTTATTTTTTATGAGTTATAACTTATAACTTTGTATGATAAAATTTTAGATATTTTAGCAATACAAATATCCACCGTGGCATCCGAGTCGGCCTTTAGCACCGGTGGACGTATATTAGAGCCGTATAGAACTAGCTTGTCAACCTCTATAGTCGAGGCCTTAATTTGTACCCAAGATTGGGTAAGGAAGTCAAGAAAACCAATTATAGACAATGTTGATGATATTTTGAATGATGATGACATAGAAAAAGGTAATAGTAGTTAACAACATATTAGTGGAGCAATTTATAAAATCACTATATTAACTTTGTACGGTTTTTGGTTTTTATATAGAAATTGAAGAGACAATCTGTGAACGCAAGGGAATTGCAAATGGGGAAACACGCAAGGAGTGATGATTTATGGTTGCACTTGTTTTTGAAGAATTTATCTTTTTATGTTTTAACTTTGTTTGATGTACGCGTATTTGAAAAACCCGGTAATTTGTTATCTCTATTATCGTTTTGTTAAAAATTTTAAGGAACCGTATTGCAATCGGGATTTTTTGTTAAATTGTTTATTTTGAAAGTTGGTCACTCGGTCTTTGCATTTGTTCGGTTGAAAACAGCTCGATGACTTCGTGAGTTTAAGGGTTAAATCTGGAAAGTGGAAGGAAAATAGCAAAAAATGGTTTTGGAGCTTATTGGACCATATCGGTTTTTAGACCGAAAACCGGAACCAAAACTCAACCAAAACCGAAACCAATTAACTATTAACGGTTCGGTTTTCGGTTTCGAATTTTATGCTTTATCGGTTTATCGGTTCGGTTCGGTTCGGTTTTGGCCCGATAACCACCCCTACGCTGCAGTAAAGAGAGGTTCTTTCCATTAACTTGCCAAATCGGCCGAACCCTACGAACAAAATAGTAGGGACTCAAGTCAGCCATCCCATGGAAGACCTCGTCCGGATCCTCCCACTCCATCTCCATTCTGGACAAACTCTCGACCTGTTGACGTTCGTCATCGTTCAGTTCGGGCGCAAGTTCGGAAGATCGTCCTGTAATGGGGCCCAAGAAAGAGAAATATCATTGAAAGCCAAACGGTCAACATAGAAGAACCCGTACTTCAATCCGGAGATCCACTCGCTTCTACCCGGTCTGTGGGTAAAAACCGCCCAGGCACCCCGACCGGTGACGACGTACAAGTGCCGAAACAACTTAGTGGAAAGAGGGATGCCGATGGAGCGACTGAACATTATAAAACCAATGATTTTTCTAAAAGAATTAGGAGCAAGTTGTGCCAAATGAAGACCAAGATCCTGAAGAAGAGTAAGGATGAAGTCGTCAACGGGAAACCTCAACCCCCCAGGAGAAATTGAAGGTACACCGGTTCAAAGCCGTCCGGTACCGAAAGAATCGTGTCTGACGGCCCAGGGAGAAGAAGACGGTAACAACGATCGATACGAAGTCATCATAAATCGCATTTAGATCGGGGGGAGTAAGGGTAGTATGTGTGTTAGCAGCGGTCCTTTGACCAGATTTTTCAGTTTTCTCCTTAGAGGGTTTGTCTTTCCTCATGATCGGAATGATAGTAGAAGAACAGAGAAGTTGAAAAGAGAGAAATTTGAGAAGGGAAAATCAGTGTGGAAGAGAAGTGGAAAAGTCGGTGGGAAAACAAGGGATATATAGGCGGGGGATGTAGAGAGACGCCATGAACCGATAGGGCAATGGATAGAGACCCAACGGTCAAAAAAAGGTGCAACGGTTATTTTTCCGGAAAAAGCTAACATACGGCAAGATATTTGAATTCAAGTCCAAACGACGATTTTAAATAATCCTCTTTGAACTTGGGGGACTTAATGAAGTATATCACATATAGCATCCTAACCGGGTGCGACCTTCATGGACGAAAGGAAGAAACGAACGTAGAGGGATCGCCGATCCCAACGACAATGATCCAAGCGTAAGGCGGATATCACGGAAAGACGGTTTATGGTTACGAGGGCATTAAATGCGACCGAGTCCCTAGGGCGGCTTTGGCGTAAGCTCAGGACATTACCCTGCGGTTAGAAGATTCCTGTGATGGTCTATTATCCACCATGCTCAGGAGGGACCGGTCCGAGGAGCGGAGTTTTCCTTTTCCCGCCTAGGAAGGTCCGGTTATAAATACACCCCCGTTGCGACCAATAACGATCATCGACCATACGGTACATTTAATACGTTTATCATTCATTACTCGCATTGAATACATTTCACTCAGATCACGACCTCACGTCATAAATACAATTACTAACTTGAGCGTCAGAGTGTTTGTTTGCTTGGTTTTAGGTCTTGTCGCCAGGAAGAACCTTCCGTTCGTATCCGGAAGATCCGTGAACCAACAATACCTATATGAGCCTTTAGACGAGAACTTGCACTCAAGACTATATTATCAACCGGAGCTAAAAGAATGACGGCTGAGATAGTATATAGTATATACATATTAAGAGGCGACCAAAATGAGCGGTAGACTTGAATAAATCCTAGCGTGGTCTGTGGCCCAAGCTATTTAAGACGGGTCCTAGGTGAGCATCTTCTTAATCGGTCCTCTAAGAGCCCTGTTCGGGCAAGCCTGTGCCTCACTCCTGAAATTATGCATGTTTGAAGCTCGATGGTCCAAGAATGGCTGTTATTGTACGTAATAAAATCTTATAAAGAATAAATTGTTCATTTATCAATTTATTATTACATAAATGATCTTGTTATTATGGATAAAAACTTAACCGTAAACAAAAACTATTTAGAAACATTAAATAGGAAATATTATCAGGGTTTTATATAAGAGGAATTATATTGATGCCTACAATTTGTGCCTACTCATGTGCGTACTTAGGTGGCTACCTATTTGATGATGACAAATGTCAAAATTAAAGGAAGATATGAGGAAAGAGAATTAGTGGATTACACATGTCAAGTATAGAGATTACTAGACACATAAGTAGGTACAAATATCATTTATCTTTAAATAATTATAGCTTATAAATACAAAAGATGAGTCATACCAAAATCGTATTTATTTTGCAAGTTACTTAATTGGTAAAAAAAAAAGTAATAAATTTTTTAACGATATCTAATTAGTTAGTTTATAATAATTTAACCATGGTACTAATTTGAAAGAATTATAATATTCATACAAAAAAATATTTTAATTCTTTAACATTATAATATTCGTACAAAAAAAATATTTGGACCTAGAACTGTGCCTTTGACCAGAAATCTTAATGACCAGACTTTAACCAGGTTATGAATCAAATTTACATGCATTAGTTAGAACCGCTTTACTAGTTCATAACTTTCTATGTATACACATGTTTTTTGTTAGGTCTTAAAATGTTGTAATTAATAGTTTAGGGGTATTTAGTAACATTGCATATTGTATTAGTTAGTTAATTAGGATTAATTAAAGGAATTAAGGTGATGGTATATAAGCTATAGTATAATCCTTAATTAATCACTTTTGCAATTAATCAAAACACATTTCAGCAATTGTCCTCTCTTCCTCTCTCTACTTTCTCTCACTAAAAGCCCTAAACCTTCATCCACAAGTTTCATCCAAAATCACCATATTTGATTAAGCAATGGATTGATTGTGTGTTCTAGGCATTTCAATTGGTATCAGAGCACAAATTCACTCTGAATTCGATCCATATCCATTGCTTGCTGTCAAAATCAGAAGATCAATTGGGTTTTCAAGTTTTTGAAGAAAAAAAGGGTCAAAAATCAAAATCCGGATTTAAGGTATTAATGCTTGTTTTTATGGATTAAATTGCTTCATTTCATCATAATATTAAGATTAGAATCAATTTACGTTCATATCCAATCCATTTTGATGAAGAAATCGTGATTTTGAGTAAACACCATTAAAGCTTCAAAAACCTTCAAAATTCAAATTTTAGATTAGATCTAGGTTGTTTTTCGTGAATATTATTGAAATGGATTGAAGGAAAACGTTTTTGGGTCATTTTGCAAAAAGAATCATCGATTTTGGTTAAGAAACGAGCGTTCTAGGATCAATTTAGTGAATTTTTTTGGCTGTTTGGAACTGTTCTGCTCAAGAACGACGCTACTGTTCTCGGCCCGAGAATAGTGAAATCTTCGGCCCGAACTCATCCTACAGTTCGGCCCGAACTCCTTGAACACAGTTCGGCCCGAACTTCTTCCACACTTCGGCCCGAACTTATTCCAAAGTCTTCGACCCGAACACCATCAAGTCTTCGACCCGAACATCATCAAGTCTTCGACCTGAACACCATAAAGTCTTCGACCCGAACACCAACAAATCTTCAGCCTGAATACTTAACAAATCGTCGGCCCGAACACTTAACAAATCTTCGGCCCAAACACTTATCAACTCTTCGAACCGAACACCATCAATTCTTCGGCCCGAACACTTATCAACTCTTCGACCCGAACACCATAAAGAGTTCGGCCCGAGGACTTTCTCCAAAACTTTAAATTTTTTCCCGTCGTGATCTTAGCCTTACCACTCTAAAATGACTTCCAAGGACGCCTTGTCTATTGGATCGGATACCAAACCACCTGTTCTCTACCGAGGAGAATATGGTCAATGGAAGAAACGGTTTATCCATTTTATCCTAAGTCAACTTGCCGGACCAGATATCCATGACTCTCTTCAAACCGGACCAACAAAATTCTACCGTGCTGTGGTAGCAGCCCCAAACTCTCAACCAGCGGTAACTAGAGGTGTGATTGAAATTCCCTCGGCGGAATACACCCAAGAACAAAAGGAAAGGGCTAGGGCTGACGTGTACGCACACTCTTATATGCTACAGAGCCTTACGAATGAGATATACAACATCCTTGATAGTTTCAGCACGGGTAAAGAGCTCTGGGATGAGATCTACAAGCAGATGGAAGGTACTGACCTGGGTAACAAAGCTAAGATGGTACCCACCCTAAACACCTACGGTCAATTTAAAGCTAACTCGGGAGAAGAATTGGAACCAACCTACCACAGATTCTGAAACATGCTCAATGATCTCAGAAAGAACAATCTAAACAAAGGGAACCTTGAAATTAACATCAAATTTATTCAATCCCTACTCCCCGAATGGGAAATGTTTGGCAACAGTGCGATGCAGCACAACGACATAAGCCTCATAGACGTTCATGAGTTATATGAATACCTACATCAAAATGAACCTATGGTGAAAGGAATCGCCAAATCTAGGCAAGAAAATGCTGACACACTTGCATTGTTGGCCAAACAAAACCAAGCTCTCAACAAATGTATCAATGAAGCACTGATTGCAGCACAATCAAAAGAAGTAGTAAAAGATGAACCACAGACTCTGATCCCCGCGGGGACAAATGTTGAAATTGAGTCGATTCGTCAAGCCTTAGTTTTAATTTCAAGCTATAACAACAAATATTATAACAAGCCAACAAACAACAACCTCATATCATCCTCAAACTTCAAATTCAACTCCTCTTCCCAAACCCCTAACAACAAATCTTCATCTTCCTCTACTGAGCCACCGAAGAAATGCTATAACTGTGGTATGACGGGGCACTTTGCTAAAGAATGCAAGAAGCCAAAGGTGAAAGACTCTGAATACTTCAAGAGGAAAATGCTCATGGCTAAGCAAGTTGAGAATGGCAAAGTCCTACTGGCTGAGGACCAACAGTGGTTGGAAGACTCAGATGATCAAGAGGAAGAGGAATGCAATGCCAGCCTGGCTCTTATGGCGAGATCAAACGAATTAAGAGCGGAACTGGGCATCCCTGAGAACGATGAAAATGAGGTACACTCTTCTTCTTTTGACTCTTTACTATCTGACTCAGACACTGATGAATCAGAGAATTCCTTGTTTAATGAAATTTTTTTTCTTAAAATTGATGAGAAATCGTATTTGACAAAACAAATTACTGTTTTGAAATTTGAAAAGTCAGAACTCTTAAATGATTTGAGTGAGTTAAGTCAATGTTCTCTTCAATTAACTCAAGTCAAAAGAAAATGCTGAAGAACACATCTCAAAACTGGAGCAAACGATTGTGAAAGCTGGTCATACTGAACAAACGATAAAATTCAACGAGCCAAAAGAGTTCAGATCGTACAAGTCAAAAGTGGGCCTTGGAGCAGAAAACACCCGCTATCTGGAAAAAGTTGCAGATGTTCTTCCAACGTTATATAACTACGATTACATGAACTTGGGAATCTGGCAAAGCTTCCTTCATATGCCAGATGAAGAGGCGGAAGTTGAAAAATTCAACCGGGAAAAGGAAGAATATGCTCAAATTAGCTTCAATTATGATGCCTTAAACTCAACATACGAAAAGAAGAAAGCGAAATTTGAACACAACGAATATTTTCCAATCATCACACCAGCTGAATTTTCCATTCCTGAAAATGAAATTCTAAAACAAATCAAAAAGCTAAAGCTTTATGTTCCACCATTAATTTTAAAAAAGAAAATTGTCGAATTATAATCTGAAATTGATGAAACTCAAAAGGCATTTGATAAAGAAAAAGAAAATCTTCAAAACAAAATATATAATTTAGAGGACACCATTTTAGAATTAAAACCTAAAACGAAAAAAGTGTTTCTCAAAATTCTAAATCCTCTTTATTAGGACCGGCACCAGATAATCCAGTTCCAGCCATCTTGAAGAGAAGGTCTAATCCACATGTTTTGAATCTTGCAGATCGAAGATTAGAGTCTCACCAAGAAGAGGTCCATGAAGCAAGCTGAAGTCTCAAGAGCCAAGCAGTCAAAGAAGTATATTCAGACTGGATCCAGTATGCTTAAGAAGCCTAGTCTACTTAAGAAGTCTAGTCCACCTAAGTCTGTAGTTTCATCTTTTTCTGTTAAAAATAAGTGTAATGACTCTAGACAGTTTATTTCTCCGAAAGAAGCTTATGGCATTTTGTATGATTCTGCAGTTTATCGTCCTGTTAATTACACTGTTAATGGTGTAAATTTAATTATTAAAACTGATAAAAATGGCAAAAAGGTTTATTATGATAGAAAAACAGATAAACCAATTTCTTAATACGATGACTGATATTTTATTAAAATAGATGCTCCTTGTGGTAAAAGACACGATGTTCTTGGTAAAGTTCATGAAATCATTCAATCTTGCACAACTTTCTATCCAGATCCATGCAAATCAATAAACTCTCGAACAGTAAAATCTACCGTTACACGACCATTCAAACAACCTCTAAAAAATCTTCATCTCATCCTCGTCTCGTGTATCTGGCAGTTTCAAAACAAACATCGTCGAACTCAGAGTCTCCAACAAAAGCTCACAAGATAACTTCCAAACAATCGAAGAAATCTTCTCAAACTCCACAAACTTTTGTTTCCCATTTGTCTTCTCGCCGCACGTCTTCTCAAGGAAACTTTGCACCAAAGTCAAAACCGTCTGTTTCCTCAAAATGCGACAAACCGTCCACTAAAATGAATACTCATGTGGAATATAATTGGATTAAAAACGAAAATTTTTATTGGATTATTCAATCCTCTGAAAAATCTCTCAAATGGGTAATCAAATCCGAACTGCCTCCTAGCAGTTCCCCAAAGCTCTAATTTGATCATCACATAAAATCTGCATAAAACATCTGTCTCTAATCGTTCTGGACCCATACATCATTGGGTACCTAAAATGTTTTATTTGTTTTATGTAGAATATATGGTACCTCGACTCGGGCTGTTCAAGGCACATGATGGGAAACAAAAATCTCCTGACCAACTTTCATGAAAGATATTTAGGAACGGTCAAATTTGGGAATGATCATTTAGTAGCCATTTTAGGACTCGGTGACATCATTTGCCAAATCCTGATTATAAGAAATGAAGCCTTTGTTGAAGATGTCTCTCATAATCTCTTCAGCATCGCCAAATTCTGTGACAAGACTCTGGAAGTCAACTTTCGCACAAAAAAGTGTGCTATTCGTACATATGATGGAGAAGAACTTCTAACTGGAACTCGTGACACAAACTTATTCACTATTGATCTTAATGACCTTGGTCCAATCGATGAAGTATGCCTCGTATCAAAAGCTACTTCCAATGAGTCATGGTTATGGCATCGCCATTTGTCTCATCTCAACTTCAAAACAATGAACAAACTAGTAAAAGGAGGCCATGTGTCTGGATTATCTGATGTTGCCTTTGACAAAGATCACAAATGTTCGTCATGTGAAATGGGAAAAATGACCAAAAAGTCTCACAAACCTAAACCAGCTCCAAGTACTTCCAAACCACTGGAACTACTGCATATGGATTTATGTGGTCCAATGAGCGTTCACAATCTTGCTGGAAAATGCTATGTTTTGGTTATAGTTGATGACTATTCCAGATACACATGGGTTCATTTCCTTCGCTCAAAGGATGAAGCCGCATAGTTCATCATCTCATTCATCAAGAAAACCCAAGTGAACCTGGAATTAAATGTTCAAACAATCCGTACCGACAATGGCATCACCTCTCAGTTTTCCGCTGCACGAACTCCTCAACGGAACGGTGTTGTTGAAAGACGAAACCGTACTTTAGTGGAAGTTGCTCGTACGATGCTTTCATTTTCAAAACTTCCTCTGTCTTTATGGGCAGAAGCCATCAGCACCGCCTATTTTACTCAAAACCGATCAATAATCAACAAAACTCGATATGAGCTCATCAACAATCGAATACCAAATGTAAACTTCTTCCACATCTTTGGTAGTCGATGCTTTATCCTGAATGATAAAGATAAACTCAACAAGTTTGAGGAGAAATCTAAGGAAGGAGTCTTTATTGGATATTCAAAGGAATCAGCCTCATTCAGAATTTACAACCGATCCACAAGAATGGTCAGAGAAAGTGTTAATGTATCATTCGATGAAACATTCCCGCTTGATTCGAGGTCAACTGGCATTGAAAGACCTCTACCCACAACCTCCTCTAATCATTCATCATCTCTGAATGATCTTGAAATCCTATTTGAACAATTCTATGATGAATATCACAACGTCAGACATCCAACTCCACCTCCACCCCCACCCCCACCCCCACCTCCACCTCCACCCCCACCTTCGACAGATGTTCAATCAATCACTGCTCCGGAGATCAATACTCCATCACCAAATGAATCCCCATCACCTACCTCACCTGCTCGAACCTCACCAATACCCACAACAAATGCTGGCCCTTCAACATGAACACAAGGAACTTAATCTACACCAGTCGATCTTCCCCCTCCGTCAGATATTATCGCTCCACTGGTGATTGACTTCTCTAAATTCCATCTTCCACGTGTTGAACCACCACCTCGGACCAACCCTCAAAATCCTAAAACTGCAATCATACCGCATCCTGCTTTCACTGATAATTCCAACGTTAACCCTGGTCAACTCTCACTTCCTCATTCTACTAAGTGCACAAAGGAACATCCTTTGGATCTAATCATCGGAAACCCAGAGTCCTCCGTCCAAACTCGAAGGGCTACAGCGGATGAATGTCACCAAGCCTCATTCTTAAGTTCCACTGAACCTAAGAAAGTCAGTGAAGCTCTTTTTTCTGATCCAGACTGGATAATTGCAATGCAAGAAGAAATTAATCAATTTGAAAGATTGAAAGTCTGGCGCTTAGTTCCAAAGACTCCGGGATCATCCGTCATCGGAACTAAGTGGATCTTCAAAGACAAGAAAGACGAAAATGAAATTGACATTTGTAACAAAACAAGGTTGGTTGCTAAGGGTTACGCTCAACAGGAAGGCATTGATTACGAAGAAACATTTGCTTCTGTTGGCCGTATTGAAGCCATTCGCATTATTATAGCATATGCAGCTCACAAAAATTTTACTATCTATCAAATGGATGTAAAAACTGCATTCTTAAATGATATTCTGAAAGAAGAGGTGTTTGTCCATCAACTAGAAGGGTTTGTAGATCCCAAATTTCCAAATCACGTCTATGTCCTCGACAAAGCTCTATATGGTTTAAAACAGGCTCCTCGGGCATGGTATGATGTTCTTTCCAAGTTCTTGGTCGAATCTGTTTTTTCAAAAGGAAAAGTAGATACCACTCTATTTATCAAACGTCAAGGGGAAGATATCATATTAATTCAGATCTATGTCGATGACATCATCTTTGGTTCTACAAATTCAAAATACTGCAAACGCTTCTCCGATCTAATGGTTAAACGTTTTGAAATGAGCATGATGGGGGGAAATGAACTTTTTCCTAGGTCTTAAAGTTCGTCAACTTCCAACGGGCATCTTCATCAATCAATCAAAGTATATATCTGATCTGCTGACGAATTATCTTATGGACGACTGTAAACCTATTGCTACACCGATGTCCACGGCCACCAAACTTCATGCTGATATGGATGGTAAACCGGTAGATGTAACGAACTATCGGGGTATGATTGGATCACTACTTTACTTAACGGCCAGCCGTCCGGACATTATGTTCTCCACATGCATCTATGCTCGGTATCAGGCTGCTCCCAAAGAGTTTAACTTTCTGGCTGTCAAACAAATCTTCCGTTACCTCAAAGGCACCAGAGATCTTGGTCTTTGGTACCCCAAGGAGAGCTCGTTTGATCTTTCTGCCTTCTCTGATGCTGATCATGCTGGGTGTATGCTGGACAGGAAGAGTACATCTGGAGGAGTTTAATTTTTAGGAGATAAGCTAGTCAGCTGGTTATCACGCAAGCAAAACTATGTCTCACTATCAACTGCTGAAGCAGTATATGTTGCGGCCGCTAGCTGTCTGTCCCAGGTGATATGGATGCAATAACAATTAAAGGACTATGGTTTTTCCTACAGCCGCATTCCTTTGTATTATGATTCCAGAAGTACAATTGCAATATCTTACAATCTAGTTCAACATTCCAAAACCAAACATATCGATCTTCGATATCATTTTATCAAAGACCACGTTGAACCGGGTAATGTTGAATTGTACTTCGTATCCACCGACTTTCAATTGGCAGATTTGTTTACCAAGGCTTTGGATGAAAAACGTTTTAATTATCTAGTCACAAAGCTTGGTATGCTAAATCTCAAAACTTAATTGTCTTCAATTCTTATTTTTCAGTCTGTTAACTCGTTGCATTTTACGTGTCATCGCTATGGCTTTCAAGAAACTCGTCTTGAAACCCGGTCGTCAAAAGTCGTCATCGGTCAAGGGGAAGCGACTACTCATCTGTCAAGGGGGAGCTGACGATAGAAGCTTTCCTTAGTTTTAATTCTTAAGGCTTTACTTTTAATTTTAAATTTAAACTTTTAAATTTAAATTCAAAATTTTTCAAAATTTGTCCTCGGGCCGAACACCTCACTGTTCCCGGCCCGAGGTTCTCAGTCGGTCCATAGTGCTTGGCTCGGCATCCTCCCCTATAAATAGTCACCCCCGAACTCCATTTAACCTTTTCTCTCCTCTTGTCGAACACACACACTCAAACACCGGCGAAACACACAGTTAAACCCCGATCTCTCTGATTCTCAATCAACTCGCCTCAAATCTGCTAAAAATAATCTCCACTTCACTTCTAACCAAATTTCGGTACGTTCTATCCATCAATTTCATTTACTTTATTCTGATTTAGTCTAATTTAGATTCTTGAGGTTCGACAATTTCTAGGGTTCATCCAAATGGTGAAATCGGTCGATCTAGGGTTTCAATCGTTATAATACGTTAACTAGGATAGGCGTCTAGTAGAATCGATCCCCATTTAGTCCGTTTTACAACGTTTCTATCGATAACACAAAACTTGGAAAATCTGAAATATCGTCCAGGTCTTCGGCACGAACTCTTTCAAAGAGAGTTCGACCCGAGCTCTAGTACTGTTCCCGGCCCGAACTCTTTAACAATCTTCGGCCCGAACCCTTTCAATAGACTTCGGCCCGAACTCATTTATTTGACTTCGGCCCGAACTCTTTCCATAGTCTTCGGCCCGACCTCATTTACTGTTCCCGACCCGAATAAATCCATAATCAGTGGGCCGAACACTTCTTAAGCCGAACTTTTTCACAATTTGTTTTTTCTCTAAGTCTTTTTTTTTAATATACATATTATATATAATTCTAATTTATAAAATTTATTTATTAATATTTTTAATAAAGTTAAAAAATTTATATTATTCTCATATATATATATATATATATATATATATATATATATATATATATATATATATATATATATATATATATATATATATATATATATATATATATATATATATATATATCTATCTCTATATGTTATTAAAATTACTTAGCATTGTTTCGTCACGTTCAATGCATCTTGTCACTGTCTTATTTTCCAAACACTGTGTACTAACTTTGCTTGTTGTTTGTGCCATATTGTTTTTAGTGTATAATTCTCAGATGGCCGAAGCACATATCATCAACGAGAACACTCTTGTTCCCCTTTATAGGATCAAGCCCCTGAGAGAAAACAACTCCTACTAGGCCCCGGAGGAAGAGGTCACCTTCAACGTAGATTATCCGGTCTTATCCCACGTTATTCAACGTCACCCGATATTCTACATGATAAATGCTAGGCCAGAGGTTCCATCGATATATGTTCAACAATTCTTAAGCAACCTCACCCTAGTGACATCAACTGACCCACATCAATTTGAAACCATGATTGACGAACAACCGGTGCAATTCACAAAAGATGACCTATATGACATCTTCAGGCTACCACGTGGTGATTCACGACCACCATTCACTACACATGAACCTCAGCTACCGTTTAAGGACGTGTATGAAGGAATCCACAATCTTGGTCTTGCCCTTCCGCGGGATACTATCGATCTCTGAAATTTTATAAAGAATCATATGGCAAGGTGTTGGTCCCACGTCTTCACTATTTTCAACAGATGTCTGACAGGAAAGTCATCTGGTCATGACAGGGCCTCTATAAACGTCCATCACGCTGTTAGGTCACAACAACCCTGGTTTATTATGTTAATTGATAGATTATTATACTTAATGAAATATTAAAGTGATAACACAAGAATATAGTCAATGTATAAATCCACTGAGTGTGGCTTCTTGCGGAATAACAAGACCACTGGTCAATTACAAAATATGTGAATGTAAGTTCGTGAATTGGTAAGTACTCCTTTGCAAGATGATCTCTATTTATAATGGTATAGAGATCTTACATAATGGGCAAAGGAGTAACCGAAGGACTAAACTAAGGAAATGGCTAAGATCAAGAGATTTGATCTTAGTCCGTTACAAAAACTGATTCTAACTCAGTCCTTCTACTCAGTATTGGATTTCCAATACTGAGTGCTGATACTGAGTGGCCAATACTGGCCAAACTCAGTATCATTCCTAAACTAAGCTATTTAATTCTACTATTTATACTCCCAAAGGGGTAAGGCTTTTTGCCTTAACAATCTCCCCCTAGCTAATGATAACAAAACAATTACAAAGAAAATTCATGTAACACCCTAAAATTTACAAGATTTTTTAATCAAAAAGGTCCCCAAAATAATCCCAAATTTAATTGTTTAATATAAAATGTATTTAATGCGGAAATAGTTTAAATAAAATAAAGTGTTTTAAAATATTAAATGCTGTCCACATCAGAAATGAAAAGATACAGCGGTCAACCGTCCACCTTCTCCTTCCCTTTGCTAGTACCTGAAACAGTGGGGGGAAATAGGGGTCAGCTGGGGAAGCTGAGTGAATAATTCTCAAAATGCAAACAATCGTAACATACATCACATGAGGGCACATAGGTGTACTCCTAGTCAGAAACTACTCGATTAATTACTCAGATTTATTTCTCAGATTTTTATTACTCAGATTTTAATTTATATAGCGCGCTAGTGTGACTTGGGCCGAGAGATCAACCTCGACCCGCCTCACACCACCTCAACACCTGTACTCTTCGGTGTTGAGTCAAAAAGGCCTGGCACCAGTACTCTTCGGTGCCAAGTCAAAACGTCTGACACCAGTGCTCTTCGGTGTCAAGTCAGATATAAACTCAGACGGGAATAATCCCAAAAACTCAGACGGGAGGTGATCCCAAAACTCAGATGTGTGTTATTATGTTTTATTATCTCTTTAACATAATTATCTCAGATTGCCCTAGCAAGTAATAGCACAGAATGACTCTGTGCCGAGCTCAGTTACCCAGGCACAATGTCTCAGATCATGAATAAGTAAACAGCTGCTCAGAAACTCAGATAACAGATCAAACTCAGATAACAGATCAAGCTCAGATAACAATTAAGGTGCAAGTAATATAACACGTAAGTCATGCATGTATAACGTTAAAACTGAATACACGGTGAGAATACTCACCTCGAGAAACGTAAGCTCCAAAGGATTCCCGACAGTCAAGGGCACAGCACGTTATCTCCTAGACGGTCCTAAAACCAAAAACGAAACCCTGAATTAAAATTCTACCCGAGGGCTTATTTCAGAAAACTGGCAGCACCCGTCAGTCTCACGGAAACTGCCATAACTCCTAAACGGTTCATTAGATTTTTCCCATCTTTTTACCACGACAACTAGACAATCAGAACTACAATTTACTGTGAGACGGTCACTGGCCAAAACAGATTCTAAGTGTCTCAAAAGAGTGTTGCAAGACAGACATGTTGCACAGGTCATCTTCCTAACAGCAGCATATTAAAATGGTTATAAATTTTAAACCGTAATTCGGATTGACGAGAGGGTTGCGGCATTGAACAGCTAACTCAAAAATCAAGGTCCCACCACGGGCCAAAAACTCCAAATGTTATTTTAAGTAGGTTAAAAACAATTTAGAACAGTAGGGCAGATTCTGTCTAAAAACAATGTGGACTTTTAAAACCTGTTTTAGCAACCCGTCCCGCCACCGAAAATCCCGAAAACTTAGAATTTAAATCCGATAGCTGAAAATATTATTTACTTGGATTAAGTACAGTTTCAAAAACTTTGATGATAAAAAGCTTCCCGATTGGGAACCATTTGTTATAAATTCTCGACTTTTAGAAAAGCTATTAACCAACGTACCCAACCCGTCGGAATAACCCGAGGCTTGACCACGGCTGCTCGGGTTATCAGTCACCACGCGAAGTCTAAACAATAATCAGGGCCAACCAACAATCCAAACGAACTCAGTTATAAACAAAGACAAAAATTAGACGGTTTCTCCTTAACTAAATCAGTAATTCATGAAACTATCATAAAACCATGCTCGACTTTTATTCCCGAAACACGGCGCCAAAACAGCAGCCACTCCCGAACCCTTCAATAAACCGATTAAGAGGAAATGCTATGAAACACTATAAGAGAGAAAGAGAGAACACTACCCGCGGGAAAAACACTACTTGTTATCTTCGCTGCTCGAAATCTCCGGTTCTTCTGTTCGGTATTGACGTCCAATGCTCGATGGCTTTAATTCCAGGTGTAACAGAAAACGAGAGGGGTTAAAGATGGATCGAGATATACCAGTTATTAAAGAAATCCCGAACAGAAGTAGATACTTACAATAATATTCGAATCGGGAGGACCTATCTCCGACTTCTCTTGATCGATTACAGAAAGATTTGAAGTGAAAAGGGTTCCGTCGACTGAATTATGGGTGCTTAAGCATGAAGAATTCGGCTGACAACAAGGAGAAAAGAAACGATGGAAGTGTTTGTTCCAGATGCAGCCGATGGGTGCACAAGGGTTGGGAAAAACGAAATAAGGTATGCAATAATTAGGAGGATTGTAACCAAAAATAGAGAACTTAGTCCCCAAGGAAGAAAGTTGGACCAGGCTTCAAAAGAAACAAAACGTGACCATTTCTTGGCCTCTTTGTGGGCTTCTCACAGGCTGGACCTTCAAGGAATTTAACAAGAATTATAATACACACTCTACTATAGATGAATTGGGTCTTGGGCGCTGATGGAGGACAAGGAAAAGAATTATCGGGAGAGTCGGCCTACACAAGCCCAAGGTTGACTAAGAGAAATTGATTAATTGAGATCAGGCTAGACACATAATCAATCAAAGAAACCGGACTCGGGCCCGGCTACAACGGATACAACAACTAGAAGGCCTTGGCCTAATCGGCCGGCCTCGGAATCTAATAACATTTAAGGCGTATATAAGAAACTCGCAGTCATTGAGAAATCTTGAAACAACTAACACATTAGTTATTATTAATTAATCATCGTGATTAATTAAACTCAAATTAAACGACACCCTTGTCATTAAAAGAAACACTGAGTGTTTAAGTTACTCAAACTAAATACACATAACGCATATAATTCTCAATTAATTAAATATCACATAATTTATTTAATAAAATGTCGATAATATAATTACAATAATTTTTAGGGCGTTACAATTCAAAAATAAGTAAATACAGGCTGCACATTCTTCTTCTTCATCTTTTGTTGATTGACTCAAACTCATAGAAGACTTCTTTCTTCACATGGATGAACTCTTCTCTCTTCTTCAGTTCATCTTGCATGTTGTTCAGTATAACAACAATCTTCTTTCTAAACCAAGAATCCTCCTTCTTGGTTATCATCCATTTCAATCCCACCAGATGACTAATATGGGCCTTAGGAAGATCTGCTTCAGTTATAAAGCATTCCCTATCTTCTGAGTCAGTGTACATATATCCAGAGGTTGGATATATTGTGCTCTTTTGATCCTAAAAGATTAGGTTAGGGGGAACAGAGTATGAGTTAACGATCCTGAAAGTGTTAAGGCACTCAGGTTTGTTATTCTTTACAGCCTCAGTCATTACACTGAGTGCCCTATAGTCTGCTTGATATAAAATTCCTTGTTCAAAGCATATAGCAGAGACATCCCAGATTTCATCCATCATTACTTGGGCTTCTGAGGATCTTGATGGTAATTATTTGATTAATCTGGCAATCTTCACCCAGTCTTGGAATCCCATTTTCTGAATGTCATGAAGAAAGATCTTCATAGGAGGACTGACTGGTCCAGTGCAGGATGCAATAATGAACTTGTGAACTGTTTTGACTTTTATTTTGTTGACATACAGATTTAGCCAGTTTATCTCCTTTACATTTGGGAATACCCTATTCCTCGGCATACTCATTCTGGTTCCCCTATACCTTGTTCTTTGAGCAACAATGTTCCAGTATTGTTCAAGCAGTTCATCTCCTGTTCTTCTAACAATATGTGATTTCCTTGGAACATCTGCATCAGACTCAGTGTCAGGATCTTCTTCCTTAACAGGGAAGAATCTCTGAGCCTCAATCCCATCCTCAGCATCACCCTTTTCTTCAGTATACTGAGTAGATCTTCTAGGTCTAGAGACCAGAGGAGCTGGATCTTGTTCTTCACTTGATTCTGAGGACATAACCACATTTGACATTCTTCTGGTTATTGGTCTTCTAGGAACTCTAGAAGGTCCTTCAGCTGGAGGAGAGATTGGTCTTCTTGGGGGCTCTTCATCATCTGAGGATGATGATGAAGAGCTTTCTTTATGTGCCACATCCAGTGCAAAGTTTAGAAAGTTTTGAGATGGCACTTGATGTTCTGCATCATCATCAGCAATAGGCCAAGCAAAAGGCCTGTATACAATAATATGCAAGTATTTTGGGGCTTGAGCAGGAGGCTCAGTATTAACTTGCTGTGGTTGGTCAGTATCAGTCTCCCCCTGAGCAGATGGCTCAGATAACTCTTCAAGTAATTCCAGGATTGACCTTCCTGTTTCATACTGAAACCTGAGTGGTTCAGTATGAGAAGTTTGCTGATGTGGTTGTTTTTATTGTTGCTGTTGAGGTTGATCTTCATTTAACTTTCTTCTTTTCTCCCCCTGAGCAGATGGCACAGGTTTATCAACCTCTTATTCTCTTTGTCTCTTCTCCCCCTTATTGTTATCATTGGATGGGGATGGAAGAAGTTCAGTACCACCACCTATGTTCTCCTGTTGATTATTAGGGGATGGGGAGGGCATAGGTTCAGTAGCAGCATCTTGCTCACCCCCAGTATTGGCATGAGAGGGTGTTCTTCTTGGCCCAGAGTCAGGCCTTCTTCATCATTGTGTCCACCTAGTGGAGACTAAGGAGGTGGTGGAGAATGTTGTTGTTGTTGTAGGAATGCCACTGACTGTTTTAATGAGTCTATCTCATTACTCATGGCATCCATCCTGGCGAGAATATTAGTCTGAGTGTTCTGCATGGCCAGGATCTGGTTGAGAATAGTTTGTAAAGCACCCTGCACTTCCTGAGACTGTGTGGCTTGTGCTCTTTGGCCCTGCACAGATGGTGCTAAAGAAACAAAAAAAATGTAAACTGGTTAGAATGAAAGGTTTATCAAATAGAATTGTGGTGTTGTTAAATTCTATAATCATGTAAACAGAATTTAGAAGTCTGTATTTCATCTGGTACATGATGAAATATTGTGAACATGTGCATAGCATGTGTAAGAAATTGTTTAGTAAAAGTGAGTGTGAATATTTGAGTAGCTCAGTATAGGATAGGTCACATTTACTAAAAGGTTTGGGTTTGGGTAATCGAAGCCTGGGATGTACTTCTGGTTATTTTCAATGTTTATCACTTGGTATTAGAGTGATAACAGAAATGTGGTTTATACCCATGGATAAATTTTGGCTTATGTGGCTTAAAAGGTTTGGGATCATTTCTTGAATTGTGTGACCTTACTCAAAATAAGTAAGACATCATTCAAGCAGCACCAGTGAGTGTCAGTATGACATCACCACCATTGTCTCTTAAAATGTTGAGACAACTGTAGATTGACAATGATCATTGAGATGGTCAGTGTATGAATTTTTCATAGCAGCAGTGGGCTAACTATGCTGGCCATAAGTGAATATATTTGAAAGTTCGGTTGAGACTTTGGTCAGTATTGAGTTGGTACTGGCCAATACATAGTGTCTCTATTTGGGAAAGATATATATATATATATATATATATATATATATATATATATATATATATATATATATATATATATATATATATATATATATATATATATATATATATATATATATATATATTAAAGTTTGAGAGCTTTTTAGAAATTAATACCTGAGACTTTGTTAGATTCCCTTCGAGCATCAGCAGAGGTCGGTGCTGGATCATCTAGATTTTGATTTGAGGCACCAGCACCTTCAGGAGCCTCCTCTCTTCGAGCATTTGCACCTTCCAGTATGTTTTGCTCAAACTGAATCTCCACATCAAGAGAAACATGAGGTTCCTCAATTTGTTGAGTAATAGGTTCTGGTTCAGGACCTGGAAGATCAGCGGTGGCTGCAACAAGACTTTGTGCTTGAAGAGATGCAGTTAATGATGGAGCATGAGTAGGCTGCACCTCTTCGGATGAGAGAGCACCCATGATTACTGAGGAAATGTTTCTTCTTCTTCTTTGGATGACCCGTGGTGTCTCTTCTGAGGACTCAGTGTCAGAATCTGTTGCAATTTGAGGAGCATCAGGATCCTGTGCAGGTGGAGGAATATGTGGTGGTTCTTATGCCGGTTCTGGTTGAGCATCCATCATCTCAATATCTTGATCATCATTTCCACCATCACCACTGTCATCATCATTATCATCATTTTCTGATTCGGTATCAGAATGTTGTTCATCATTAATGTGTGCCTGTACAATAGCCCACATGGAGTGACTCGGTACAGGCTCTCCTTCCCTTGGCCTGTAAAAATAAATCTTCTCATGTAAGGGAGGAAGATCTGCTATTGGGCTATTGAATTCATCATAGACATGAGCAGGCATGCCATTTTGAAAAAAAAGAGAAAGAAATCTGCAGAAAGGAACATTTATTTCTCTGGTTTGAACCCGAATCAGAGAAGCTAGTTCATTAAAGATCAGTCTAGCATAATCAATATCTCGACCATGATACATGGCATGAACGATCCGCATCCCAAAATCATTTATTTGATCCAAAGCTCCTGTCTTGTGGGTCATACACCTAATAATTGTGGAAATTAAAAGACCCCACATTGGACCGAATTCATTTCTTTTAATAATGCATGTGGTTCCTCTGCGTCCAATGAATGGTAACACTGAGCGAGCCTCTGTTCGATCAACAAAGGGCTCATACTGAGCGTGAGCGGGAAGCCTCAGTGTTTCCTGAATTATAGTTGTGGAAACAAAAGCCCTTCTTTGTTCTCGAATAACCCAACTGGTAATCATGTCCGGAGAGTCAAGTTTAGTAGAGTGCCAGAATTCACAGAGCATTTCCGGATAAATTGCTCGAGGAGAACGAATCAACGCTTGCGTGATCGGACAATGCTTCAGATACGTAATCATGTGACTGAATTCAGGGCACGCCCAAGCATGAGGAATGTTGAAATTGGCGGTTATGTTATTCCTCGCAAACTTGGGCACTTCGTCGTTCCGAAATTGAGTTGCAGGAGCAGCCTCCGGTGCGAAAAATTTGTAATTTGCCGTCTACGATTTTGATTTAGTAATTTGCTAGCAAGTAGAAAGTGAAATCGTTAATCACAGAAAGAATTGAAAGAGAAAATATGAAATAACTGTTAGAAAATTCGAAAGAAAGGAAATGTTTATATTTAATTAGAGATAATTACGGTATTGGGAAGTAAAACCGGCTGATTTGACAGCCTTATCCTGTTCCAACGGTAACTTTCTTATTAAGAAAGGTTACCGTTGGGGAGTATGAGGATTAAAAATCAGTTTTGCAACTCCAGGACTCCAATACTGAGTTAAGAAAAATTAAATTAAAAAAAATTAAAAATCATAAAAACATTTAATTTAATCTATAAATTAATAAAATATTAAAATTTTTAACATTTGATAAATCAGACGAGTGATACTGAGCGGGTCAGTATTGGAACCAATACTGAGAGGTCAGTATCAGAAAATTTTGAGAAAAATTAAGGATTCAACATACCCAATTGTCCTAGTAAATACATAAATCTTTCCCCAGAGAGAGGTTTAGTAAATATATCGGCCAATTGATCATCAGTAGGAACAAAATCTACCTCAACCTTACCCTTTTTCCACATTATCTCGAATAAAGTGGTGTCTGATATCAATGTGCTTTGTTCGTGAGTGATGGACTGGGTTTTCAGTGATAGCAATAGCACTCTTGTTATCACAATGAATAGGAGTTTTCTGGAAATTGAACCCATAGTCCATTAGTTGAGACTGCATCCATAAGAGTTGAGCACAACAACTTCCTGCAGCAACATATTCTGCTTCTGCAGTGGAAGTTGCTACTGAATTTTGCTTCTTGGATGACCAACCAACTAGTCTACCACCGAGGAATTGACATCCTCCACTTGTACTTTTTCTGTCCAATCTACAACCTGCAAAATCTGCATCTGTATACCCTTCAACATCAAAGTTTGAGTCTTTGGGATACCAAAGACCCATGTTAGGTGTACCTGAAAGATATCTAAAAATGCGCTTAACAGCTTTCATATGTGATTCTTTAGGATCAGCCTGATACCGAGCACACAAACAAGTTGCAAACATGATATCAAGCCTGCTAGCTGTTAAGTAAAGTAAAGAACCAATCATACCTCTGTATGTGGATTGACATACTGGTTTACCAGTTTCATCTTTACTAATTTTATCCTGAGTACCCATAGGAGTGTGCATGGAAGATAAATTTTCAAATTTATATTTCTTGAGCATGTCATGCACATACTTACTTTGATTAATAAAAGTTCCATCAGGCTTTTGATCAACTTGTAAACCAAGAAAGTAGGTAAGTTCACCCATCATACTCATCTGATATTGAGATGACATAATCTTAGCAAACCAGTCACACATTGACTTGTCAGTGGAGCCAAAGATAATGTCATCTACATATATCTGAATAAGTAAAATGTCAGAACCTTTCCTTTTTGAAAATAAAGTTTTGTCAATTTTACCTCTTATAAATTTATTTTCATTTAAGTACTCAGACAGGGTATCATGCCAGGCTCTGGGAGTTTGTTTGAGCTCATACAAAGCTTTATCAAGCTTGAAAACATAATTTGGAAATTTAGGATCAACAAAACCTGGTGGTTGTTTAACATAAACTTCCTCTTGTAGTTTTCCATTGAGGAAGGCACTCTTGACATCCATCTGATAAACTTTGAAGTTCTTGAAAGCTGCATATGCAAGATACAGCCTGATAGCTTCAATTATTGCAACTGGTGCAAAAGTTTCATCTTAGTCAATGCCTTCTTCTTGCCTGTAACCCTGAGCAACCAGTCTAGCTTTGTTTCTAGTGACAACACCATCCTTGTCCATTTTGTTTCTGAACACCCACTTAGTACCAATGATTGTTTTGTCAACAGGAGGTGGTACTAAATTCCAAACTTTGTTTCTCTCAAAATCTGTTAATTCTTCTTGCATAGCTTCTACCCAGTCTTCATCTAATAAAGCTTCATTAGCTTTCTTTGGTTCCATGGTAGATAAGAAGCTTGAGAAGAAGCAAAAAGTTGCAGTTGCTTGGGGTTCAAACTCTAACTTTCTTCTTGTTCGGACACCCTGTTCAATTGGACCAATAATATTAGAATGAGGATGATCTCTGCGTTCCCTTAGATTGTTTCCTAAGGGAGCATTTGAAACAAGGTCAACAATTTCTTGTTGTACTGATGTGTTGTCTGTCTGATACTGAGTTGAATGCTGGTCAGTATCAGACAATTCTGGTTGCTGTCCTTCTTGATTTTGCACATCTGAGGTGGATTCTGGAAAAGGTACTGGAAGATTCACCTTCTTCATAGGTGGAATTGTTCATATCAAGTATTGGGAACTTAGTATTGGGGTTGTCAGTTATGGGAACCTCAGAATTTGATATATTAGGGTTAGATTGAGTTATCTCTTGATCAGTGTCACTCAAACCATGGTCAACATAGTATGGGTGAGACTTGGGCTGTTCAGCGATTGAGTTTTCTGGAATGCATAGATTTTCTATGCCACTGATGTCTTCTGTTGCTGAGGTAGAAATCTCATTCTGATCTTCATCAAACGTGACATGAACGGATTTTACAATCATCTTAGTTGAGATGATATACACTCTGAAAGCTTTAGAATGTGGAGAGTAGCCTATGAACACACCTTCATTTGCTTTGGGAGCAAATTTGTTTAGATTTTGTTTAGTACTGAGTACAAAACAGTTGCTCCCGAAGATGTGGAAGTAGTCCACATTTGGAACCTTGCCATTGTATAACTCATAAGGAGTCTTTAGATGTCTCTGGACGATTGTAGCTCTGTTCTGACTAAAATTTGCACAGTTGACAGCTTCTGTCCAGAAATTCAGTGCCAGCCCAGCATGGCATAACAAAGTTCTTGCAGCTTCAGTTAATGTTCTATTCTTTCTTTCTACAACACCATTTTGTTGTGGTGTGTAGGCTGCAGAGAAGTTTTGTACAATTCCTTTTTCTTCACGGAAATCTGCTAATACTGAGTTCTTAAACTCAGTACCATGGTCACTTCTAAGTTGCTTGACCTTGTTGCCTTTCTGAAGTTCTTCTCTTTTAATGAAGGCAATGATTTCTGTTGTTGCATCTGATTTAGTCTTGAGAAAGATGACCCAAGTATATCTTTAAAATTCATCTACTAAGACTAAAGTATAGATCTTTTTGGCCAATGATGGTGTGCTGATGGGGCCAAAAAGATCCATATGTATCATTGTAAGAGGTTCATTAATGGAGTGATTTACCTTTGACTTGAATGAACTCTTCTTCTGCTTTCCCATTTCACATGTTGAGCATAACTTATCTTTTGAATAAGTAATAGTGGGCAACACTCTCACCAGTTTCTTCATACTGAGCTCATTTATGTTTCTGAAGTTTATGTGAGAAAGTTTCTTGTGCCATAACCAGTGAAGTTCTGGCTTGACTTTAGACAGCAGGCAAACTCGAATAGTAGGATCTATTTCAGATAGGTTGACTACATAGACGTATTTTTCTCTTCTAGCAATGAGTACATGTTGCCCTTTATCATTGTAGATGATTCCTGCAACCTTTCTGAAACGAGCTTCATTGTAATCATCACACATCTGATTGCACTGAGCAGATTGTGTTTAAGACCCTCTACATATGCAACTCTTTTAAAAGTTATGTTGCCTGCTTTGATTACTCCATACCCTCTTGTTTTTCCAATTGAATCATCTCCAAACTTGACAGAAGGACCCTTCTCTGGTGTATAATTTAGAAGGTACCCCATACTGCCAGTCATGTGTCTTGAGCAGCCACTATCTAAGTACCATTTTCTGTCACCCTGCACAAGACACAAAATAAGGATTAGTGTGACAACTCGACATTTTGGGTATGTTACTATTTTTCATTTCTTACTTTCTATATTTAGAAAGTTTCTATTTTTAGAAACTTTCTCATTTCGTAACATTTCTAATATTAGAAAGTTTCCATTTTTAGAAACTGTCCTCGTTTCCTATTATTTCTAATTAGAGAAAGTTTCTATTTTTAGAAACTTTCCTCCTTTCATATCATTTCTATACTTAGGAAGTTCCTATGTTTAGAAACTTTCCTCATTTAGTTTCATTTCTAATTTTGGCATCCAAACATATAACTAGTTCACCGAACATTTAACATTTTCACCATACATCAGTGTTTGACTATTTTAGTCAACACAACATCTTATATTACTTGTGGTGATATTTTTACTCAAAAATATTTCTAATAATGATATTTAAGTAATACTTAATCAATTAATCAAAATAATTAACGAAATGTGACTCGTAACGAATTTTATTCCAAACCGACACATCAATTGTTGTCCCGACCATCAAGTGGCCGAACCTGTGACAACTCGATATTTCTGGTATGTAACCTCATTTCATTTCTAGAACTTTCCTTATTTAGAAAGTTTCTACTTATAGACATTTCTATTTTTGGCATTCCTTATACACAACAAACATACATATTTTACACCATACATTAGTGTTTGATTATTTTAGTCAACACAACATTTTATCTACTTATGGTGACACACTTTGAGCTAAAAACATTTCTAAAACGATGATTTTATCGGTTAAACAATAAACGTAACAAACTAATATAAACGTGACTCGAATGTACGAACTATCTAACCCAACACCAAGTTTAGACCGACCATCAAATGTGGCCGGCCTCCTAGACCTTGCTCGTGACTATTGAACGGCCGAGCCACCAAGGGTGGCGATGTCTATCTCTTTTCCTTTTGATTTGCTTGATCTTATCCATATCCATCTTGAATGAGTCCTTGTTTGACTCAATCTCTTATTGAAAACCCTAATTATCCACACTATAAATACCAATCATTTACTAAACCCAACACTTTTGTTCTTCCCTCTCACTCGGCCGAAACAACACCATCACCATCATCATCTTGTTCATTCGAATCCTCAAGCAAACCCGAAGCTTTTGGTGTGTTCTTGCTCTTGTTCGATCTAGATCCCAAGGTATACCGATTTATCCTATGCTTTGCTTGATCTATCTTATTTATTTTGGTCCTTAGCTTGAACCCGAGACCATGGCCAAGGCCATTTGGTCTCGGTATAGAACCCTAACACCCATAAACCCGTAGCATGCATCACCCCTTGATCGTTAATTCGTGTTGTTTGATTGTTTGAATCCTAGACCTTGCATGTACTTGAATACCGAAACCCTAATCCTAAAACCGTACACATCAAACCCAAAATAAACCTAAGTTGACTTTAGTGGACTTTTGTTGACCATATGTTGACCCACAAGCTAAAACGGGTCAAGGCCGGATCTTGACCCAAAAGCGTGGACCAAACCCGAACATATAATCGGGCCAAGGCCCGTACTTGGCCCAATTCGATCTATCTTAGCCCATCGGGCCCAAACATTAGTTGGCCCATTAGTATCCAAGCCCATTTGGACCAAAGCCCAAACCTTTGGCTCATACCCAACCAAACCGAACCCAATTGGGCCAAGCCCAATTCAAGGCCCAATCTAAGTGGACCTAAGCCCAATAAGAGGCCCAAGTGGCCCAACCCATTAAGCCCATTAGGCCCAATAGGCCCAATCTAGGCCCAATAAGCCTAACCCAAGCCCATTTCATTTCATTTCATTTCGTAGTCCATTTCATTTCATATCATTTCATTTCGAGAATCATTTCATTTCATGACATTTCATTTTGGAGCCTATTTCATTTCATTTTATAAAACCCAATGCATTTCATTTCATTTATTAATCCAAGTTCATTCGATGTCACAAAACATATAACATAACATTTAACGTATATCATATATCTTATATCGTATATAGTATCGCCTGTGTTAGCTTAGTCTAATCAGTAGTTAAATCATTAGGAAGCTAGGAGTCTCTCGAGGATTCCTCTGTCTTAATTTCTTGTCGCTAAGCTTTGCCAGGTGAGTCCACAGACCCCTTTTCTCTTTTAACTGTTTTATAAACTTTGGGGTGGAAAACATAAACACAATTGCTACTATTTTACTAATCGTTACATTTTCATTTATCGCGTTGGCATGACAAACAATTATTATACCGGACTAAGGTTACCAGCAATCATTAACTAGTGGATCTAGACCATGGATATGCAGATAGTACTATTGGCTGACACTCATCCTCCCAACGAACGTTTGATCATTACTTGGTTTATCCAAGACATCTCCGAGAGTGTATATCCATAAAATAACATAACATACTGGAGTTGAAGTGTTGATTATGGACTTAGGGGTTGGTATATTAACTCAATAGACTAGCTACCTGTTGGGGATAACAGTTCATGCGATGTCAAACACAACATTTTGTTCAACACTTTTTCATAAACATAACTAGTAGTTATATACATTCTACAACTATACTGAACATTTTCATACTTACTACTCATATCATATGAGTGTTGAACCTTATACATTTTCGGTCATAAACCATTTTCATAACAAACATTTTGGGTAGCAAATCACTTTACTCTTATCATAAACATTAACCCTGTGTATTCACTCAACATTATTGTTGACCCTTTTACTATTTATGTTTTTCCAGGAAATTAGGTGCAGTGGAGTTTGGAGGATATGAGCATTGGGATTGTCGTGAGCCATGATTAAAACATTAAGTTTACGAACAATCATTTCATTTCAAACAATTTCTATTTTAGGAAACTTGCTATTTTTGGAAACTTTCTAGTTTTGGAAAGTGAAACAAACCTTTATTTTTCGTTATTGCGTGGTTGTTTGTTTACTTAATTTTTGCTATGTTGTCATGAACGTTACACCTCCGTTCTTCCGCAAAACATTTTAAATGAAGTAAAACTCATTTTTGGCGGGGTGTGACAGAGTGGTATCAGAGCCAGGTTATAGTGAATTAGCAAGCCTAGTCTATAACTACAAAAGATTTTTGGGAAAAACAAACACTTTTATGAAATCAAAATAATCATGGCATGCTCAGTCTCATATCCTGAAGTTCCATTGTTCTCAGTTTAGAACATTTGCCTTAGTTAGTATTGCCCTAGTGTTATAGCTAGCATATGTCAGCAAGCCTTACAACTTCATAATCTAATAAACTTTTATGCGTCGTGTTTAGTAGAATGTCGCCTGCTAGTGTCCTCGATATCTCATATGACTTCGATAGTGATCGTGATGCTGCTGTCCCAGTAGTCCCAGCTCCTGTTGCTCCAGTGCCAGCAGTGGTACAACCTCCTGTTATCCCGTGGCATCGTCGCCCAAGAAGACGTCCCTTTCCTATCATTCCTAATGGTCCTCCTACTCCAGCTCGTGGTCAGCGTCCTATTGTCTATCGTAAGCGTGAGGGCGGTATCATCTATCTATGTTCGCCTGCTAAACCCAAGCGTGATATTGTTCCAAGAACTCCACGACGTCGAGAACCTGAGCCCGAGGTGATATCAGAATCAGAGCCTGAAGAAGACTCTGAGCCAGAAGAGGAATCAGAACCAGAGGAAGAATCAGAACCAGAGGAAGAATCAGAACCAGAAGAAGAGTCAGAGCCTATGGAAGACTCTGTGCCGGAAAAAGATGATTAGTCATCTACCTATCGTCTATATTTGTTTTTCTATTATTAGATTTTATGTTTAGCTATTTCAGTATTTTTGTTCTTTAGTATTGGCAAATATGCCCTACTTATAAAACTATTATGTATTAGGAATGTGTTTAATAAAAGTGATATTTTCGTAATTTCTATTGTTCTTATAAAGTGTATTTTCTATACGTCTCTTCTACTACTACTATAATTACGACTATTTATATCTACGTCTACTACTACTATTACGTCTATTGTATGTCTACTCTTTGATCCCTATTATAAGTACATATTTTCCTTATAGTCCTCCTATATTATTCATCTCTTAATTTCTTATCATTTGTATCAGCAATTTATCAATGGCTCGAGGAGGAAACGCTGAGACTGTCGAACAAATGGTGGAACGCCGTATCGCTGAAGCAATGGCTCAAATGAACGCTGCAAGAGGAAATGCCGCTGGTGCATCTAATGTGGGAAACAACGGTATAATATACGACTCCATGAAAGAAGATTCATTATTTCTATCTTATTTTACTTATTACTCATTTTCTTTCCTTATTTATTTAAACTTCAGATCCCCATCGTCAAGGTCAATCCTATAAGACCTTTACGTCCTGTCATCCTCCGACCTACTCTGGATCTGAAGGTGCTATTGCTATCATCCACTGGATTGAGAAGGTGGAATCCATTTTCAGTGTTATACAATGTGCCCCTGAGAATATGACGAAGTTTGCTGCTAGTACGTTGTCCAAGGAAGCGTTGTCCTGGTGGAATTCTCAAGTGCAAGTCTTAGGTCGTGCAACTGTTGATGCTATGACTTGGGATACGTTCAAGGATCAGTTAACTCAAAAGTTTTGCCCAAGGAGAGAGCTACAAAAAGTTGAGGTGGAACTATGGAATCTGTCCATGGTTGGATCTGATATTGTTACCTACACAACTAAGTTCCAAGAACTCGCTCGTCTCGTTCCTCATTTAGTTACTCCTGAATTCAAGCGTATTGAAAAGTATCTTCAAGGTCTTCATGATCTTATTCGTACTCATGTTATTGCTTCTGAACCGACAACATTTGAAGATGCTGTGAATCGTGCAACAAGGTTGACTGATGATGCAATTAGAAGTGGATCGTTCAAAAACAAGCTAGTGGTGTCTAGCAAATCTGCTAATAATGTGAGCAATGAGAATGGAAAGCGTTCCTATGACAACAAACGTGATCACAAAGGGAACAAATATCAAAAGACTAAGAATTATGCAGCCTCTACTCAGAACAACAATCGGTCTAATTCAGAATCTAAGTCTTATGCTGGAAGCAAGCCCTTGTGTAAGAGATGTAACTGGCATCATGATGGTCAGTGTGAGAAATGCTTCAAGTGTGACCGCTGGGGTCATAATTTCAGAAAGTGTTCGTCCAACAATCCTCCTAAGAATCCTGTCTGCTACGAGTGTGGTGATTCTAACCATTATCGTAATCGTTGCCCTAGACTTCAGAACAACAATAACCAGAATGGCAACAACAACAATGGCAATCGTAATAACAATCGTAACAACAATCGCAATGCCAACAACAACAATGATCGACAAAATGGTCGTGGTCGTGCATTTGTATGAATGCTCAAGAAGGTCGTGAGAACCCTGATACCGTTACTGGTACGTTTATCGTCAACAATCATTTTGCTTCTATTTTATTTGACTCGGGAGCCGACTTGAGTTTCGTATCGACCGACTTTAAAAGTTTCTTAAATCTAGATCCTGATCGTTTGAAGGTGAATTATGAAATCGAGTTAGCAAATGGCAAAGTTGTTAGGTCTAGTGAAGTTTTTAAAGGTTGTAAGCTTGACCTAGATGACCACATTTTTGATATAGACCTTGTGCCTGTAAAACTAGGTAGTTTTGATATCGTCATAGAGATGGATTGGTTGTCTAAAAACCGTGCTGAAATAATATGTTACACCAAACAAATCCGAATTCCCTTATCCAAAACAGAAACATTAATAATTCAAGGTGAACAAAGAAACAAAAACATAAAAATCATAACTTCTATGAAAGCTCAAAAATATCTTCGTAAAGGATGCCAAGCCTTTCTTGCTCATGTCGTTGACACAAAGTCCAAAGGTCGTAAGATTGAGGACATTCCTATTGTTCGTGAATTTCCTGGTGTATTCCCTAGTGAATTGCCTGGACTGCCACCTTAGAGGCAAGTTGAATTTCGTATTGATCTGATTCCAGGAGCCGCACCTATCGCGCGTTCTCCTTATCGTCTTGCACCATCTGAAATGCAAGAACTTTCATCGCAACTACAAGAACTTCTTGATCTTGGTTTCATTCGACCGAGTTTCTCTCCCTGGAGAGCTCCGGTCCTTTTTGTTAAAAAGAAAGATGGTTCAATGAGAATGTGCATTGACTATCGTGAATTGAACAAAGTAACAATTAAGAATCGATATCCTCTTCCCCGTATTGATGATCTATTCGATCAACTCCAAGGATCGAGTTTCTATTCCAAAATCGATCTTCGTTCTGGTTACCATCAGTTAAAAGTTCGTAATGAAGATGTGCCCAAAACTGCTTTTAGAACTCGCTATGGTCATTATGAATTTTTGGTAATGCCATTTGGTTTGACCAATGCACCTGCTGTGTTTATGGATCTCATGAACAGAGTGTGCAAACAGTATCTCGACAAATTCGTTATCGTCTTCATAGATGATATCCTTATCTATTCGCATTCGAGAGAAGAGCATGAAGAGCACTTAAGAATTATTCTTGAGTTGTTGGAGAAAGAGAAGTTGTACGCCAAGTTGTCCAAGTGTGAATTTTGGTTGCGTGAAGTCCAATTTCTGGGTCATATTATCAACGAAGAAGGTATTCACGTTGATCCTGCAAAGATAGAAGCTATAAAGGATTGGGAAGCTCTGAAGACCCCAACTGAAGTGAGACAATTCCTTGGTCTTGCTTGTTACTATAGGAGATTTATAGAAAATTTCTCAAAGATTGCAAAGGATTTAACGGTGTTAACACATAAGGATGAGAAATTTGTCTGGGGTGAAAAGCAAGAATCAGCCTTCCAATCTCTAAAATCTAAATTATGTTCTGCTCCTATTCTATCTCTCCCTGAAGGAACCGATAATTTCGTGGTGTACTGTGACGCTTCGCACCAAGGACTAGGTTGTGTATTGATGCAACATGACAAAGTAATCGCCTATGCCTCTCGACAACTGAAGAACCACGAGAAGAATTATACAACTCATGATCTTGAGTTGGGTGCAGTTATATTTGCATTGAAAATTTGGAGACATTATCTCTACGGTACCCAGTGCACAATATTTACCGATCACAAGAGTTTGCAACATATCTTCAATCAGAAAGATCTCAATATGAGACAGCGTAGATGGATAGAATTGATGAACGACTATGAATGTGAAATTAAGTATCATCCTGGTAAGGCTAATGTGGTAGCTGATGCCTTAAGTCGGAAAGAGCAACCTAAACCTCGTCGTGTTCGAGCCCTTCCAATCTCCGTTCGTTCTAATCTATCTTCCCAAGTTCATGAATTCCAAACTGAAGCCCTGAAGGTAGAGAACATCAAAAGTGAAGCTTTGCGTGGTATGGAGAAGCAGTTAGAAGCAAAGGTGGATGGAACTCTTTATTTCATGGATCGTTTATGGGTTCCAAATTTTGTAAGTGTTCGCAATGTTATCTTGAATGAAGCTCACCGATCCAAATATTATATTCATCCTGGTGCCGACAAGATGTATAAAGATGTCAAAGAATTATATTGGTGGCCAAACATGAAGAAAGAGATCACAGTTTATGTCAGCAAATGTTTAACTTGTGCTAGAGTGAAAGCAGAGAATCAGAAGCCTTCCGGTCTTCTACAACAACCAGAGATCCCTGAATGGAAATGGGAAGAAATCTCTATGGATTTTATAACCAAATTGCCTCGAACATCTAGTGGTCATGATACAATTTGGGTAATTGTCGACCGATTGACCAAATCAGCTCACTTCATTCCTATTAAGGAAACTGATCAAATGGAGAAGTTAACAAGAATTTATTTAAAGGAAGTTGTATCTCGGCATGGTGTGCCAGTCGCGATCATCTCGGATAGTGATAGTCGCTTTACGTCTCGTTTTTGGCAATCGTTGCAAAAATCTCTCGGTACTCGCCTCGATATGAGTACTGCCTATCATCCCCAAACAGATGGTCAGACTGAAAGAACAATTCAAACTTTGGAAGACATGCTGAGAGCATGTGTTATTGATTTTGGTGGAAGTTGGGATTCTCATCTCCCGTTAGCTGAGTTCTCGTATAATAATAGTTATCATACAACTATTAAGGGCGCACCGTTTGAAGCTTTGTACGGAAGAAAGTGTCGTTCGCCACTTTGTTGGATTGAAATTGGTGATCGTCAGATTACTGGTCCTGAGATTCTACAAGAAACGACTGACAAGATTTTTAAAATCAAAGATCGCATCAAAGCTGCCAGATATCGACAAAAGAGCTATGCTGATAATCGTCGAAAGCCTTTAGAGTTCGCTGTTGGCGACCACGTTTTGCTAAAAGTAGCACCTTGGAAAGGTGTTGTACGTTTTGATAAGAAAGGAAAGCTCAGTCCTCGTTATGTTGGACCATTTGAGATTCTTGAAAGAATCGGTGTTGTTGCTTATCGCCTTCGTCTTCCTAATGAGCTCAGCAATGTTCACAACACATTTCATGTTTCTAATCTTAAGAAGTTCATTCATGATCCTTCGCTTATCGTCCCTACTGAAGAAATCATCATCGACGACAAACTTCATTTCACTGAGGAACCAATTGAAATATCTGACTGGAAAGAGCAAAAGTTGCGACGAAGCAAGATCAAAATTGTTAAAGTCAGATGGAACTCCAAAAGAGGTCCTGAATTCACGTGGGAACGTGAGGACCAAATGCGAAAGAAATATCCTCATCTTTTTCTCGTTGTCTCTCCTGTTCGTTCTTCGTCTTAAAATTTCGGGATGAAATTTCTTCAACCAGGGGAGAATGTGACAACTCGATATTTCTGGTATGTAACCTCATTTCATTTCTAGAACTTTCCTTATTTAGAAAGTTTCTACTTATAGACATTTCTATTTTTGGCATTCCTTATACACAAAAAACATACATATTTTACACCATACATTAGTGTTTGATTATTTTAGTCAACACAACATTTTATCTACTTATGGTGACACACTTTGAGCTAAAAACATTTCTAAAACGATGATTTTATCGGTTAAACAATAAACGTAACAAACTAATATAAACGTGACTCGAATGTACGAACCATCTAACCCAACACCAAGTTTAGACCGACCATCAAATGTGGCCGGCCTCCTAGACCTTGCTCGTGACTATTGAACGGCCGAGCCACGAAGGGTGGCGATGTCTATCTCTTTTCCTTTTGATTTGCTTGATCTTATCCATATCCATCTTGAATGAGTCCTTGTTTGACTCAATCTCTTATTGAAAACCCTAATTATCCACACTATAAATACCAATCATTTACTAAACCCAACACTTTTGTTCTTCCCTCTCACTCGGCCGAAACAACACCATCACCATCATCATCTTGTTCATTCGAATCCTCAAGCAAACCCGAAGCTTTTGGTGTGTTCTTGCTCTTGTTCGATCTAGATCCCAAGGTATACCGATTTATCCTATGCTTTGCTTGATCTATCTTATTTATTTTGGTCCTTAGCTTGAACCCGAGACCATGGCCAAGGCCATTTGGTCTCGGTATAGAACCCTAACACCCATAAACCCGTAGCATGCATCACCCCTTGATCGTTAATTCGTGTTGTTTGATTGTTTGAATCCTAGACCTTGCATGTACTTGAATACCGAAACCCTAATCCTAAAACCGTACACATTAAACCCAAAATAAACCTAAGTTGACTTTAGTGGACTTTTGTTGACCATATGTTGACCCACAAGCTAAAACGGGTCAAGGCCGGATCTTGACCCAAAAGCGTGGACCAAACCCGAACATATAATCGGGCCAAGGCCCGTACTTGGCCCAATTCGATCTATCTTAGCCCATCGGGCCCAAACATTAGTTGGCCCATTAGTATCCAAGCCCATTTGGACCAAAGCCCAAACCTTTGGCCCATACCCAACCAAACCGAACCCAATTGGCCAAGCCCAATTCAAGGCCCAATCTAAGTGGACCTAAGCCCAACAAGAGGCCCAAGTGGCCCAACCCATTAAGCCCATTAGGCCCAATCTAGGCCCAATAAGCCTAACCCAAGCCCATTTCATTTCATTTCATTTCGTAGTCCATTTCATTTCATATCATTTCATTTCGAGAATCATTTCATTTCATGACATTTCATTTTGGAGCCTATTTCATTTCATTTTATAAAACCCAATGCATTTCATTTCATTTCATTTATTAATCCAAGTTCATTCGATGTCACAAAACAAATAACATAACATTTAACGTATATCATATATCTTATATCGTATATAGTATCGCCTGTGGTAGCTTAGTCTAATCAGTAGTTAAATCATTAGGAAGCTAGGAGTCTCCCGAGGATTCCTCTGTCTTAATTTGTTGTCGCTAAGCTTTGCCAGGTGAGTCCACAGACCCCTTTTCTCTTTTAACTGTTTTATAAACTTTGGGGTGGAAAACATAAACACAATTGCTACTATTTTACTAATCGTTACATTTTCATTTATCGCGTTGGCATGACAAACAATTATTATACCGGACTAAGGTTACCAGCAATCATTAACTAGTGGATCTAGACCATGGATATGCAGATAGTACTATTGGCTGACACTCATCCTCCCAACGAACGTTTGATCATTACTTGGTTTATCCAAGACATCTCCGAGAGTGTATATCCATAAAATAACATAACATACTGGAGTTGAAGTGTTGATTGTGGACTTAGGGGTTGGTATATTAACTCAATAGACTAGCTACATGTTGGGGATAGCAGTTCATGCGATGTCAAACACAACATTTTGTTCAACACTTTTTCATAAACATAACTAGTAGTTGTATACATTCTACAACTATACTGAACATTTTCATACTTACTACTCATATCATATGAGTGTTGAACCTTATACATTTTCAGTCATAAACCATTTTCATAACAAACATTTTGGGTAGCAAATCACTTTACTCTTATCATAAACATTAACCCTGTGGATTCACTCAACATTATTGTTGACCCTTTTACTATTTATGTTTTTCCAGGAAATTAGGTGCAGTGGAGTTTGGAGGATATGAGCATTGGGATTGTCGTGAGCCATGATTAAAACATTAAGTTTACGAACAATCATTTCATTTCAAACAATTTCTATTTTAGGAAACTTGCTATTTTTGGAAACTTTCTACTTTTGGAAAGTGAAACAAACCTTTATTTTTCGTTATTGCGTGGTTGTTTGTTTACTTAATTTTTGCTATGTTGTCATGAACATTACACCTCCGTTTTTCCGCAAAACATTTTAAATGAAGTAAAACTCATTTTTGGCGGGGTGTGACAGAACCCTCCTTCTTGGACTCCCTAATTTCGTCCAAACCACCTTTGGTGGTGTGGTTATCTTCAATTTAGAGTTTAAAGCTTAATCCTTATCTCCTTAATCATTATCCTTTTCCTTGAATTCAAACCAAGTTGAGTTGTACTCAAACTCTCACATGAAACCCTAGATAGCCACACTATATATAAGACCCACAAGCCTCCATTTATCCCTTGTTGATTTCGTTCCATACACCCCCAAAACAGTCCCGAGTTTCTCCCATTCGGCCGCAATACACAACCCAAATACTCCCTTCGTTCGTTCGTCCGATCCAAGCAACCCGAAGCCTTTTGCCGATTTCTCTTCATTCCGATCAAGGTATCATGTTTTAACCTTCGTTTTTCCATGTTTCGTCCTTGCTTGATCACTGTTTCAAACCCGAGACCATGGCCCTAGGCCATATGGTCTCGGTTAGCCATGAAAACCGAGCACACATGCATGTTCTCAACCGATCGGGTTCATGTGTGTGTGTGGTGTTCTTGATTTGTTATTTGATTGCTAGATCCGTTTGATTGAACCTTAGATCTCGAACTTGACATGTTAAACCCTATAACTAGTCCTTAGATCCGAACCTATGCCAAATCTAGCACCTAAAATCGAACCTAGCCGATCTAGAGCTCAAACCCGATGGGGTTTGGCCATTCGGCCAACCCTAGACCAAACCCTAACCCTAGTTGACTTGTATGTTGACTATTTGACCTTATGTGGACTATTTGACCTTTGTTGACCAAATATTATGCTAGATTAAACCCTAGATCCGAATACCAAACCCTAGTCAAAATCTAGTGGACCAATGTTGACTTTTGTTGACAATTTGACCAATGTTGACTTCTAGGATGGACTAATTTTGACCCATAAGTCAAACCGGATCAAGGTCGGATCTTGACCCAACCGATCGACCCAAACCCGAATACCTAATCGGGCCAAGGCCCGTACTTGGCCCATATCGATCTACCTTAGTCAATCGGGCCCAAACCTTAGTTGGCCCATTAGTATCCAAGCCCATTTGGACCAAAGCCCAAACCTTTGGCCCACTTATACCAAACTGAACCCAATTGGGCCCAAGCCCAATCCATGGCCTAATCTAATTGGACCTAAGCCCAATAAGAGGCCCAAGTGGCCCAACCTAGTGGCCCATTAATCCCATCTAGGCCCATTAAGCCCATTTAGGCCCTTTAAGTCTATCCCAAGCCCATTTCATTTCGAAGTCCATTTCATTTAATTTCATTTCATGTCGAAGTCCATTTCATTTAATTTCATTTCATTTCGAAGTCCATTTCATTTCATTTCATTTCATTTCATTTCATTTCGACCTATTATGGTCCAATAACCCAAATTCATTCGATGTCACAAAACATAAAACGTAACATTAATTTCATATCATATATCATTATTATTAGATCGCCTGTGTTAGCTTAGTCTAATTAGAAACGTTATTGCGTTTAGGCGCTAGGAGTCTTTGAAGAGATTCTTTGAGGTTTATCGAGAGCTAAGCTTTGCCAGGTGAGTCCACAGACCCCTTTACTCTTTTACTATTTTCATAAACTTTGGGGTGAAAAACATAAACACAACTGCTACTGTTTTACTATGACTGTACAACAACATCTATACATTTTCATTATCGCATTGGCATGACAAACAATTATTATACTGGACTAAGGTTGCCAGCAATCATTAACTAGTCGATCTAGACCATGGATATGAAGTTAGTACTATTGGTTGACACTCATCCTCCCAACAAACGTTAGATCTTTACTTGGTTTATCCAAGACATCTCCGGGAGTGTATATCCATAAAATAACATAACATACTGGAGTTGAAGTGTGGATTGTGGACTTAGGGGTTGGTATATTAACTCAATAGACTAGCTACCTGTTGGGGATAACAGTTCATGCGATGTCAAACATAACAACTTGTTCAACACATTTTCATAAACATAACTAGTAATTGTAGATATTCTACAATTACACTTCACTTTCCATATTTACTTCTCATATCATATGAGTGTTGAACCTTATACATTTTCCAGTCATAAACCATTTTCGTAACAAACATTTTGAGTAGCAAAACACTTTACTTTACTTTACTTTACTCTTTACTTTAACCCTGTGGATTCACTCAACATTATTTGTTGACCCCCTTTTACTTATGTTTTTCCAGGTAATTAGGTGCAGTGGAACTGAAGGATATGAGCAGTGGTTTGTCGTGAGCAATGAATGAACATTTAAGTTTACGAACAATCACTTCATTTTCAAAACTTACTATTTTTAGTAACTACTATTTTTGGAAACTTTCCATTTTTAGAAGGTAAACCATTCTCATTATGTTATTTACGTGGTTGTTTGTTTACTTAATTTTTGTTGTGTAATCATGAACGTTACACCTCCGTTCTTCCGCAAAACATTTTAAATGAAGTAAAACTCATTTTTGGCGGGGTGTGACAATTAGTTCCTTTTAGAAACCCATTTTTGAATGGGACCTTTGGTAGGAGAAACAGGGGTAGACTTGATCTCTTTTGTTGAAGAGGTCAGTATCACTTCAGGAGAAACCTTGGAGGTTTTCTTGGGTGATACTGACTTAGTTTCTCTCCTTTTCTTTGGTACTGAGTACCTTGGATTTGAGAGATCAGTCCAGTATTCATCTCCTTTATGACCAGTGTGATGACATCTGTAACATTTTCTAGGTCTGTTTCTGAACATGTTTTCATAAGGAATTTCAGAAAATTGTTTGACTTTTGGTTGATCAGTATGAGTAAGTTTTGCAAACTTTTGACTTAAGGCTTTGATCTGATCACCAATAGATTTCAAAATGTTATTTTTGTCATTTTTTAATGAAGTTTTAATATTATGTTTGACTGGTTTTGAGGGAGATGGTTCTGGGGTCTTATTTTTATTTGACAAAGAAGTCTTTTTAATATTCAACTTCTTGATTTTGCCACTTGAAGATCCTGGGGAAGTTGTTTTCTTGTTATCATGTTTTAGAATGACAACTTGAACAGGTTCTTTAGATTCTTGAGTAGTTGACTTGTCTGTTCCTGCAACCTCAGTTTTAGATATAACCTTTTGAGTAGAGGTGATTTTATTTTCATTATATATCTCAAAAGTAGTTGTGTTAAATAAAAGTTCAAATGGAGGAACAGCAGAAGTATCATACTGCACAACTTCGAGGTGCGTATCAGAAAATTATTTTTCAGGAAATTCAATACTGAGCTCCTGTAGTTCAGTATAGCACTTAGAACAGATAGAAGGACCAATTAGTTTTTCAAAAATGATTTTATCCTCATCATCTGATTCAGTTTGACATCCAACTTCACAAAAAGTTTTTGCTTTTACAAACTGAATAGGGTTCATATCAGAAAATTCTTCAAATAAATCAACAAAATTATTTCTATTTTTTAACTGAGGATCAACACCAAGTGCAGCCCTCACATTTTCTGGAAATTGTTGATTTAGACATTTATTTAATTTAATGGATGCATTTCCCCAAGATTTACACTGGTTTTCAAATTTTTCTTTTTCTAATTTGTGTAAATGAGCTTTATCAGCTAATCTTTGGTTCATGTCTTGTAAGTTTAAAAAATTTAGTTCTAAATCTTTAAATTTTGCTAATTTATCTAAATGTTCATTATTTACCCTTTCAAGTTCAAGAATTGTTAATTTTAAAGCCTTTTCTCTCTGTACTAATGTTTTAAGATCAACAATCATATACTCAAAAATCTTTTCTTTTTCATTCACTGAATAAGTTTGAAAGGAACTCACCTTGTACAACTGAGTGGAATCCAAATCAGTATGAACACTCATCCTCTCAGCTTCTTTGATGTCCTTTTCAAAGGAACTTTTCAAATCATCTTCAGTGAAAGCCATAAAGGCTTTGTTTTCAACCTCTTCCTCATCATCACTGAGCTCTTCATCCATCCAAGCTTCAGAGTAAAGAGCTTGAAGAGGTGCTCCATTCCCTGCTGCATTCTTGCCATTGCTCCAGTTCTTTAGCTTGACATACTTGTCTCTATACCGTTTAGCTCGGTATGCAATCTTGTCATTCTGATCAGTTTCAGTTGACTTAGTATGACAATTAGCAGCAATGTGCCCAGGCTTTCCACACCTATAGCAAAGACCTGATCTTGGGTCAGTATCGGAAGAGGTAACACCAAGCCTCTTCTTTTTCAACTGATCCAGCTTCATAGACATGAGAGTCATTTGGGTTTCAAGCTCTTCTGCCTCAGCATCAGCAAGATCAACTTCTGGTTCTTCAGGCTCAGTTACAGTGTATGCCTGTTGCACAACTAGAGCCATGCCATTGGAAGACATGTCAGTTTTCTTCCAGTTGATCAGTCTTGCAGCATTATTCTCCTCGTGATTCAACATTAAACCATACAAAGTTTGAAGAGTGTATGACTCAATGTTGTTAGCAGCATTGACAGAATTGGTCATGTCAAGAAATTGTTGAGGAAGACTATCCAAGAACTTTTGAACAAGCTCTCCTTCCTCCTTCACAATGCCTACACTGATTAAATCATGGATAACATTATTGAACCTGTTATAGAGAGTACTGATGTCTTCATTTGGACTTGAGAAGAAATTTTCATACTTTCTTCTCATGTTACTCTTCCTCTGCAACTTCACCTTTGGTGTGCCTTCATAAGTGACTGATAGGCTATCCCACATAGCCTTTACTGTTGGCAATTTCATAATTGCATTAAGTATTTCTTTGGTAACAACATTACCAATCACTCCTTTTGCTCTGGAGTCTAGACTGAATAAGTGAAGGTCAGTATCAGTCCAGGTGTGTTTCAGTTTAGGAACTGTTCTTGTGCTCCCGGGAGCATCATCAGTAGCAGCAACGGGTTCCACGGTTTGTGGAATGATAGGGCCATCATTAAGCACAGTGAGCATCTCATGGTGAATAGATTCAAGATACCACTGAGCTTTAAACTTCCATTGATTAAAATCTTTTCCATCAAAGATGGGCACTCCCTTACCAGACATAACATGTGCTATGATTGTAGACATTTTGTATTTTTGAGTGTTTGAGGGATAAGTATAGGGAATGGCTGCCAGGGTAATTGATCGACTAAATAAGGATTAATTTAGCCTGCTTTGATACCAGTTGTTAGGTCAGAACAACCCTGGTTTATTATGTTAATTGATTGATTATTATACTTAATGAAATATTAAAGTGATAACACAAGAATATAGTCAATGTATAAATCCACTGAGTGTGGCTTGTTGCGGAATAACAAGACCACTGATCAATTACAAAATATGTGAATGTAAGTTCGTGAATTGGTAAGTACTCCTTTGCAAGATGATCTCTATTTATAATGGTATAGAGATCTTACATAATGCGCAAAGGAGTAACCGAAGGACTAAACTAAGGAAATGGCTAAGATCAAGGGATTTGATCTTAGTCCATTACAAAAACTGACTCTAACTCAGTCCTTCTACTCAGTATTGGATTTCCAATACTGAGTGCTGATACTGAGTGGCCAATACTGGCCAAACTCAGTATCACTCCTAAACTTAGCTATTTAATTATACTATTTATACTAAGATAGTCTAGGTTGTTTTGTTATCTTAAGATCCCAAAGGGGTAAGGCTTTTTGCCTTAACACACGCCTATCATGCCCTCTGCTACAACAAACATTATGACTATGCTGCCTATCTGTGGGAAGAATTCAAGATCGCCAAAGAAAAGGATCCAAAATATCCGATATACCCGAGGTTCTGGTCCATCCTAATTGAACATTTTATGCACCTATACCCAACCATTCACATCAGGGATGCTGCAAATCGATTCAGACCAACTAGTGTTGCGTTCCTTAGAAAAGATAGTGGTACACTTGCTGTTGATGCAACACTGGTCCCTCCCACACTGCTTAAAATTGGTGACATCAATCTTGATGTCATCAGACAATATCGGGATACGCATAATCCTGAATGGAGACCAGAGGATGCACAACCGCAACCAGACCAACCAGCTGCTCCACATCAACAACCAGCTGCTCAACAACAACCACCACCTCAACCACAACAACCTCGACGTCCAGTAGCTGCACCACGACAACCACCGGCTCACCGACGGGAAAAACGACCTCGCATTTCATCCAGCGGTGCTTCTGGAAGTCGGTCGGTTGCCACTACATCATCTCAACAGCTGGCAACTCCACCAACTAGACAAATTATAAGACCAACCACACAAGCAGCTGAACCTTCCTCTCCTTCCTCATTAGAAGATTCTGCTGCCACCGTGTCTGATCGACCAGATTCACCACCATCACCATCAGGTCCACCTTCACCACCACCACGAAGATCTCCAAATCCATTCGATGATCCTATTTCTCGGATCCATCTCCACCAAGACACACACAACCACCACCCTCATCTGTAACTCACTCTATTGAATCCACAACCACCGTACTACCACTCACATCCAACATTCCCACAACCACAACCACCGTACTACCACTCACATCCACCATTCCCACTACCACAACCACCGTACCACCACTCCCATCCACCATTCCCACTACCACAACCACCGTACTACCACTCACATCCACCATTCCAACAACCATACCAACCACCATAACAACCGTTCCAACATCAACCACTACCATACCACCAATCTTAACCACTATCCCACAAATCACCACCGGAAATGCCTCGAGGGCCACTGTAACTCCACCGTCTACAATTGTAATGACCCTCCCTCAACAAACTCAAGTATCAGAGGCTACAACAACCACCACCACCCAAATCCCAACTCCAGATCTAATGCTCATACCGCATTTCGCTTCAGCACTAGAAACCTTTAACACAAGGCTGGCGAACATTGAAAATAGACTGAAATCTACTCCTCCTGCTCCGGAACATGGTCCAAGAACCAGATAGCAGCTCCTGCAAGCATCTCGTCCATTTACCATGGAACAAATCAAAGCGATGTTCAACTATCGCATGGAAGAACTGCTCGAGCCCTTCTCTCAAGGAACCCCTTTTACAGAAGGCCAGAACACCCTGAGGATGATCCTCAGGGAGGGCGACAAATAAGGAGACTGGAACAAGGAGGATCCAGCTCTCAATATCAAGGAGGCGGGAGTCAGTCACAACAACACCCCAGCTCCTCTCGTCAAGGACAGGGAGGAGGCCCTCAAGAAGACGATTATATCGATGACTGGGCAGTTGCTGAGTTTGACTACTCACATGTGTTGAATGTTGAACCACTCAACCGGTGGCGCGTGGATGAAAGTGAAGACATCTTGCCACAAAACAAACTTGCTCCAGAAGAGATGACTGAAGAAGAAAAACTAGAATCTATGAGTCATCTCCAATCTATCAATGCTGAGGTTGAGCATCATTGAAAGGGCAACGTTCAACGGGTTCAAACAAAGGAGGCGGACACCGTGATTGATCTATCCAGTGACTCTGATGAAGATAAAATTGTGAATGAGGCGTTCACCGAACCACCTGCGGCGGAGAACTCTCCTCTAGTTGACAACTCAGACAGCGATAAATAAATGGAGGAGGAACGTGTGGAGGTAGAAAGAGTCCCATTCACTCGCGAAAATTATCATAGATTCTTCTACAACTACGATGCACTGGTTTCCTCAAGAACAAAAGAACCGGAACCACTAACAGCTTCTCCAAAACATGATGTGCCGGTCTTATCAGATAGCGAGAAGAGAGCGGCGGATAGAGCTAATAAACGCCGTCTAAAAATCTCCAAAAAGTGCCTATTCCAACAAGTTAAATTACCATTTGTTGAAGACCGCTTCTCTGCTATTTTCCAAGAGCCAGAGCTGCAGATCAATTATCAAAAGCTGTACAAAGAAGTTATTCTGCCACCGAGAGAAAAGAGAATGTATTATCTCACAATGCACTCCCTTAGGGGCAAAACACATCGATTCAACAAGTCACCAATCACACAGCTCCTGGAGATAACGACCAACCACTTCTCAGGCTACTACTGGTACACCATATTCCAGATTTGCAAAGCAGACGATCAATTGTACAGGATTGATGAAGGAGACTTCTATATCCTCGAACCTCGAGATATAGAATGTCTATACAACAAAGTACGAGTTCTTCCAGACAGCCCACCTCCAGTCAAAAATCATAAGAGAAATTTCGCTAAGGTGCTCTGAAGCGCTTCATGCTCGTCAAATCTCTTGTTGCTCGAATGGAAGATGTACAGATGGCTGTTGAGAGTGGCATAGAAAAGGTCCACCTGGCTGCACCTTACAGATCACTTCCCTCTGAAATTCAAACTCGGAGAACAGTTGTTCTGGGTGAACCTAACTTGGGAATGACTTACACGAACCTCTTCAATGAAAGACTTTTCTTCCGTGTGTCAGACATTGCCAAGTTCTGTGACGGCACTAGAAAACTCCTGAAGAAAAAGTTGGAGAAAAAGGGGAGACACTTGAACAGGCTTCCGAGCAACCCAGAGAACACCTCCCTACGAAGCAACATTGACATACTAATCACTACCATTAAGGAAAGATTAAACTGGCGCATAGTGATTAGACACTTTGAGGTTCATCTGGGGGTACGAGACAGAAGAAAAACTCCCACCTACAAAACTGAAGTCAGTAATCCGCCGCAAAAATTTGGTCAATATCATGGAATCCGATGGCCGGATGAACCAGTTGCTCTTCGACGACCAAACGAGAGACGTGGTCCGCGTTAACTTTCAATTGCTGGGAGGCACTTCACCTGTCAAAAAGTGTCCACATTCCAAAGAATGGCTTCTGATCACAACAGATTCAGAACCCGCTCTCAAAACAAAGCTCAAAGCTCAATCAAGCTTCACCACAAATACTCTCCTTCAACCCTCCGATGATGTTTAAGGTACGTCCTCAAACCTCAAGACTTTTTAATATCTTTGTTTTGTCGAGGGAGAGAAATATTAATTCTAGGGGGATAATTAGTATTTCTAGGGGAGAAAATTTCAAAAAACGAAACAAAATACCCAAATTAAACAATTTTATGTTTGTAACGTTAATTAAAAGTCGTTGTAATATCCGTAAATGATCTCTTTACTAGATCCCTAGTAAAGATAACATCTTTTTATTACAAATTCTTTTAATTCTCGTTACTTACCACTTCAAAAGACTTACCTTCCCATGGTTTTGCCAAAACCGGCTCTACCTTCCCAGGGAAATATTTTACTGCCAACTGGTAAATGTGAGGGTATACGTCTAGGGTATAGAAATAGGTGAGTGCAAGGTGATGTGAAAAACATGATAAATTTAAGAAAACACACCTTTGAGTGCATCCAAACCGTCAATAAACCGGGCAACCACACAAAAAGTTGATCATTCATAAGTTGAATGTTTCACTAGACTTTACTGGCCCAGTAAAGCAAATGCACGCCACCACCAACTACTCAAATTCCTCTCAACATGAATTTGTTTCATTTCATCAGGGGACGTAGCACAAAATCTACTGACTACTCATTCGGAGTATGTCGGTATTGAAACATAGTAACCTCCTGCTTGGGTTAAGTCTCTTTGTATGCACAGTGTGTCTAGTTCTCACCCTCAAGAATCTTCCAATATAGGACACTTTCACTACAAAAATGGATCTCCGTGAATCCATCGGAACACTCGTAGTGGCATCACAATCTGATGTTTCACGAGGATCGAGTGCAAATCCTGCTAGAGATAAAATCACGCCAACTCTAAACGCAGGTCACACATTTGAATCAACGGTTGTGCAAACGAATACCGATTCATACCGTCTGCTAACGGATACTCTAGGCGAGTCCGGTGTTTCCCAAAAAGAACAAGTTGCTGTGCCTTAACATCAATCATTCTTTCATGCAACAACTTATACCGGAAACACATATAATTCGGAAGAAAAATCCATGTGAACTCTTAAAATGCAACATCTTAAAAAGCTGATTAAATTGCACATGAGCGTAATAGACCACTCTCAAATTACTCCTATGATCTGCTATATCCAGCATGATCTTCCCCGGAGCCACCGACAATATAGGAACTAAAAAGTGAGGGTCCTAGGTCTAGGTGAGCAGAATCAAGTATCATGGGATCTTGATTGGCGTGCGCTGAGGTAAAAATTAAGAGGGGGTATGAAGTATGGGGTGCAAATCAGCTTATCATATGGTAAAAACAAAAAATGAGGGTGTGGATGAAAATGAAAAAGTTAGTTGAGTGAGGAGCGTGTGTGAAAGGGTTAAAGAAAACGGAAAACCCACCCTAAACCGAACAAAAGATCGGGTAACCTCATCTATATCAGATTGCATAAGTTGCTTTCTGATTAAGACATCATGGACCCAATGATGCAATGCACAACCCCCACTGACCACTCAAGTACAAATAGTATTTGTATCAAAATCACGGAGATTACCACATCTGCTATCGACATCTCATTTGGAGATTGTTGATATTGAAAAAGAGGACCCACCTCCAGTCCTCACCTTCGTTTGTCCACGTATAGTGTCTAGAACCGAAATAAATTTCTCTAGGACACAGACATTCCACCAAGCATATCCTAGTGATATTGCCGGAACATTCATAGTGATACCAATATTTTGGTATTCCACGATGATTGAATGGAAATCCTACCAGTGCTAACATCAAAGCCAACACTGAACGTAGGTCACACAGTTTATGTAACTGTTGTGTCAACATGCAATCTATGTGATCCTGGGTTACCCTGATACCTTCTTGTGCGAAGATCAGACTAATGTACTCCATTCTTATCAACAACAGTCACAATATCTGATGGAGGATCTGATGACTGTATTCCACTCTTATCAACAACAGTCAATACATCAGATAAGGGATTCTATGACCGTACTCCAACATTATCAACAACGGTCAGAAAATCCAAATCAAATCAAGATACCGCACTTCTACGACTTCAACAAATATCAGGAACCAAGGATCAGCAACAAATTGACAACGCCACAACTCCAAGAAAGGACTTCCGCTGCTAACCGCTCTATCTATGTTTCTACATTTCGTCGATTTGCCTGAAGTCTTCTAGAATATCTTATATTAGTTGAAAAGCCAATTAAAAGTATGTCTAACACCGATCTTCAAAAGCTAATGCTAATTTTTCAAACAAAACTGCACAACGGTTTAACACACAACACCAGCTTTACAAACAAAGAAGACTTCAAAGATATGCAACCTAGACTATTGTTACAAAGGGGGAGATTGTTAGGTCTTAAAATGTTGTAATTGATAGTCTAGGGGGTATTTAGTTGCATATTGTATTAGTTAATTAATTAGGATTAATTAAAGGAATTAAGGTGATGGTATATAAGCCATAGTGTAATCCTTAATTCCTCACTTTTGCAATTAATCAAAACACATTTCAACAATTGTCCTCTCTCCCTCTCTCTACTTTCTCTCACTAAAAGCCCTAAACCTTCATCCACAAGTTTCATCCAAAATCACCATATTTGATTAAGCAATGGATTGATTGTGTGTTCTAGGCATTTCACCTATTGACGAGAGGTTTGCGGCCACAAAAAGATAAGTCACAGAACTAAAACCTTAAAGAAGACCCGGAAGTCAGATTCCGGCTTGAAACAGATCGAAAACAGCTGTGAAAGTGACGGACAGAAACTGTCCTAACATCGAATATCTTAGAAATAAAACCAAGGACAAAATGCATAACCCGACATCAACATCCCGAGCGTCTACTGAGATGTCCGACAGCTGATCTCACAAGGTTCTTCGAGTTTGACTCAGGATTGACTTAACTACTCAAAAATAATAAAAGATAAACGATTAGAAAAGGGATAGAAAATATACCCTACGAACAAAATCACAAGAAAAGCGAACACCCGAAACACGACACCACCTTGGGTGCTCAAAGACATGATTAAAAGAATCTACACAGGTTTGTCACCTGCTTGGTTTAGAAAGGAGTTGCTCCCTTCCCCAAACTAAATAAAGTGTCATGCTTGATGACTAAGGAGCTTGCCGACCAATCTCCATTAATATACCCATTGTCTTTATCATAACCCCACCAACGATCAACAATACTTCAAATCTCTCGGCGCTCAAATAATTAAACAAACAAGCCACGATCGAATTACACGTGAACTATAGCTGGCCAAATGAATAAAAAAAAATACTCCACAACCGAATGGAAGAATCAATTAACAAATCCAAAAGAAAAGCATCACCGCCAACTAGAATATCACCCAAGAATATTCCATACTAACACGATCAACTACACTTCTTCTCGACTTCAGTTCTTGATCACATGACGGGAAAAAAATGGTGGGGAAAGGCTGGTAGCCGGCGGTTTATGAGGGAGAAGAAGAACGAATAGGGTTGTGGCTGTGTGTGAATGACGGCAGTTAGGGTGGAAAAAGAATGGTTTAATCCTCTAATGATACGTGATGGTAACCCCGATCCTTAGAGACTCAAAGTCTGATGACAAAATTCGCATGGGCTGGTCACGCTACCAACAAATCGAGCCCAACAGAAAGTCTTATCTAAATTAGTGTGGCCTTCCTCACTTATTCCGGTCCAACAATATTCAATAAAGGAAGTATTAGTGGGAAAAGAAGTTCGGCCCTTGACCCTGTTCAAGTTCACGATGCTTTAAAAAACAATAAAGAAGCTAAGGCAGGAAGCTTATTAATCTGGGGTCGGCCTTGGCCTACGGCCGGCCTCATTCCAGAATTCTAACGTCGTGTACCATAAAACGTCACCTTATTAATTAGTTTGTGCAGACGGAATGTCACACCGAACTTACTAAATAGCACAACATAATCAATTATTGTACGCATAACTGCATAAGATAAAACATCACTTGTGCCTCCTTGTGTTACTCCCTACTCGGCCGAACACATCACCACCACCATTCGACCGCCGCTTTCGAACCACCGCCTGCCGCCGCTGCCCCGCCGCTGCTCCGCTGCCCCGCCGCTGCTCCGTCGTGCTAGACGCTAAATTCGAAATAAATTAAAGGTTTTATGATTTTCAGAAATACTGAAAAAAAAATTTGGGTATTTTCGAAAGGATAAAAATACATTAAATTTTTTTTAATTATTTTCGGTAATTTTAAAATTTTTTTTAGAATTTCCGACAATTCGGAAATATTATTTAATAATAAAAAACAATTTTTTTTATTAAATAATTCAATAAGGATAATTTCAAAAGGTTTGGAATTATCAAGAATTTGAATAAAAGATTTTATCAAATCTAGATTTTATTTAAAAGATTTAAAATATAGATTTTATATCATTTTATATATTTTTTGGAATATATAAAAAGATGTAAAAGTTATTTATTTAATAATTAAATAAAAGAAAAATCCTATTTATGTATATATGTATTTTTCGAAATGCATATATGTCTAAAATAGTTGATTTGGTAAATCTGGAAAATATTTGAAGGTGTTTTAAGTAAGGATAAAATTTAAAGTTCAAATTAGGGATATATTAGATATATTTGAAAATTTTAATAAGATTTAAAAAGATATGATTTAAAATTAAAATATATTTTAAATATAGATATAGATATATCCGAAATTATTTTCGGTATATATTTATATATATCCAAATATTTTATGAAATTTTAAATATTTAAAAGGGATTGGATTTTCGAATATCTTATTATTTATCTTATTTACTTATGGTTGTTTATAATAGGAATAATGGAATAAATATTAAAAGTATTAATTATATATATTATATATTAATTAAAGTTTTAATTTATAATATATATATACATATATTAATTTCCAAAATTTCTATATATATCAAATATGATTTGATATTCCTCCATTATAAATATATAATATTATGTAATAAAAGTTTATTAAATATTATATAAGATATAGTTATAATAGTAATTAAAACGTCGCGTCCTCGCGCGTTTAGTAAAATTAATTATACTATATATAGAACTTTAGTAAATGGAATTAAAATGTTTTAATTATCATAGATATAATTATATAATAGTTTATATATATTATAACTAAAGTTAAATACATCGTCGCTTATGTCCTTAGTAGGCTCACCCATAGTCAAAGACATATAAAGGATGAAAAAGAAGAGATATAGATCTCTAGACGGGGTTGCGTTTTTAACACGCCTTGCGCTGACCTACCTCGCCGCTTCCCTTTTCTTAGAATGGAGATTCCGAACGAGCATAATAGGATGATGTCAAGATTAAAAGTATAATCGTAAAATTAAACAAATCCTTCCCGTTTAATATACATGTGAACATCGTGTGCTCTCCATAAAATTACACGCGCTCGTATTATAGTATGATTAACGGAACTCGAGTGGTTAACCGGTACGTTAATTTTGATATTATCTTGTGAGTGAAACGATTCTCGCGATACTCAAGTGAACTTGAGCCGAGAGTCCACTTGGGCGTTTTATGGTCGTTTCACCTTCTAATATATGATCCATGGTATCCCTGTCATATTGATTAGAATGAGCATTGATTCGAGATTAACATGCCATTCTCCCACGAGAATGAATCTCAAAGAACTAGGGATTTCATAAGATAAAAATTGACAATAGTTTTCCTATGACACGAAATTATTCGGTGTGAAATACGGCATCCCTCTTCACATCAAATAACTAGTGGTCGTATCCTAGCCTTATAAATAAAGATTGAGAAAATTATTATAAGGATTATTAATGAATACACTATCAAAGAAATTATTTCTTTTGTAGATGGCTTCCAATAACAACATTAACAATAACAACAACAATGTCCCACTTCCTCCTCCTCCACCACTTCCACAAGGACCACAAAGTTTTGCTCTTATCTCAACCTTGAATCGTGAAAAGTTCACTAGACCTAACTACATCGATTGGGTCCGCACGCTTAGAATCACGTTAAGGTACAAGGGCAAGGAGTATGTCCACGATAATGAAATTGCTGAGTTGACTGATGATTCGAGTGCCATAGACAGAGCTGCCTATGAACTCCATCATTCTGAGTCGGAAAAGGTTGCTTGCCTAATGCTGGCCACTATGTCTTCTGAACTCCAAAAGAATTTTGAGAAGATACGTGCATATGCTATCAATCAACGGCTCAAACAAATGTTTCAAAATCGAGCTAGGCAAGAACGTTTCGATGTGGTAAGTTCCCTGGTAGGATGCAAACTACAAGAAGGGCAATCTGTGTGTAGCCACGTCCAAAAGATGAAGGGCTACATAGACAGGCTTGGAAATTTTGGTGTCCCCTTACCGAAGGAGTTGACCACTGATATGGTCTTGAACTCGCTTCCACCATCCTACTCACAGTTTATAGTTAACTATAAGATGGGTGATATGGATAAGAAACTCATGGAACTGCACGGTATGTTAAAGACTACCGAGGCTAGCCTGTTAAAGGCAAAAGGTTCTGCTCCTGCTGTTCCTGTCTTGGTCATTCGTTCTGAAGGTGTTAGGAAGAAATGCCGACCTCCTCCCAGTGGCAAAGGCAAAGCCAAAGTAGGCTATGCCAAACAAGGCCATAAGAGGAAGGCTAATTCTGACATAGCACCCACTAAAGATCCGAAAGAGGCTGTTTGCTACTACTGTCAAGGAAAGGGTCACTGGAAAAGAAGTTGCCCTAAGTACCTGGATGATTTGAAGAATCATAAGGTCCAAAATTCTGGCACCTCTGGTACATTTATAATTGAACTCCAAAATAATTCTATGTTTAATTCTTGGGTTCTAGACACAGGGTGTGGTACTCACATTTGCATTGATATGCAGGGACTTAAGAACAGTAGCAAGTTGAAGCATGGAGAGCTTAATCTGATCATGGGAAACAGAGTCTCGACTGCTGTCACCAGGATGGGAGATTACGAGCTCATGCTTAGCAGTGGATGTTCTTTACTTTATATTAGATGTTTGTTTTTCGCCTTCTATGGCACGCAACATTATTTCATTTTACGCATTGTTTAAGGATGTTTTAATTTCGTTTTTGATAATAACAATGGTTCTATTTTGGTTTATAAAAATGATGTGTTTTATTTTAAAGCTATTCCTTGTGCTGGTATATATGAAAATGTTGGTTGCGTAAAAAATAGAAATCTAATATTAAATGTTGATTCATCCAAAGGTGTACTGGATAAGTCATGTCTATGGCATTGTGGCTTAGGACATATAAACAAGAAACGCATAGCTAAACTCCAAAAGGATGGAGTGTTAGAATCATTTGACCTCAAATCGAATGATGTGTGTGAGTCTTGTTTACTTGGCAAGATGACAAAGGCGCCATTCACAGGGTCGCGTGAAAGAGGCAAAGACTTGTTATATGTCATACATACTGATGTATGTGGACCATACAAGTCTAACACTAAACATGGTGAACGATACTTCGTCACATTTACTGATGATTTCAGTAGATATGGTCATGTTTATTTGATTAAACATAAGTCTGATACTTTTGAAACGTTCAAGGAATATCAGAAAGAAGTTGAGAATCAACTGGGCAAGAAGATTAAGATGCTCCGTTTTGACAGGGGCGGAGAGTATCTTAGTCAAGAGTTCATCGACTATCTAAAGAGTTGTGGAATAGTATCTCAACTCTCTCCTCCACGAATTCCACAACTTAATGGAGTGTCGGAAAGGAGAAATCGAACCTTGCTTGACATGGTACGATCAATGATGAGTCGATCGACACTTCCAGTGAGTTTCTAGGGATATACCTTAGAAACTGCAGCACATATCGTGAACCTTGTACCAACTAAGAAGGTTGCCAAAACTCCCTCTGAAATGTGGACAGGGAATCCTCCCTCCCTCAAACATTTGAAAATCTGGGTTGTGAAGGTTATGTAAGACATGAATCTCACGACAAGCTTGATAACAAATCAGAGAAGTGCTACGTCATTGGCTATCCACGACAGTCTTTTGGATATCGGTTATATAATCCAAAATAGAACAAAGTGTTCGTATCTCGAAGAGGGTTCTTCCTCGAGAGAGAGCTGTTATCCAAAGAAGACAGTGGGAGCAAAATTGATCTTGAAGAGTGTCAAGAGTCAACCAATGAAGATGTAGTGGAACCTATAGTTGACACTAGCACTCAACTAGAGGATGAGACTCATGTTAAGGAAGATGATGTAACTCCTACTGTTCCACGTAGATCCTCTAGAACTGTTCGCCCTCCTAAGCATTATGGTGATTATTATGATTACCATATTGCTGAAGGTGATGCATCAACTAGTAATAGTTTACCAGTTGATGACGATGAGCCATCGAGATATAAGGAAGCTATGGAAGGCCTTGAGGCCGAAGAGCGGAAAAGGGCTATGGAGAGTGAGATTCAGTCCATGTATGACAATCAAGTATGGAACTTGATTGAGACTTCTCCCGGCACTTAAACCGTTGGTGCAAGTGGATCTTCAAAAAGAAGATCGACATGGATGGGAATGTGCACACCTATAAGGCTAGGTTGGTTGCAAAAGGTTATACTCAAACTCATGGGATTGATTATGATGAAACCTTTTCACCAGTAGCCAAGATAAAGTCTATCAGAATATTACTTTCCATAGCTTCATTTCATGATTATGAAATTTGGCAGATGGATGTTAAAACCGCCTTCCTTAACGGAAGACTTACTGAGGATGTCTATATGGCCCAGCCAGAAGGTTTATCAACAAGAAATATCCTGATAGAGTGTGCAAGCTTGAGAAATCCATCTATGGATTGAAACAAGCCTCTCGAAGTTGGAATCTTTGCTTCCATGAGAAAGTCAAGGAGTTTGGTTTCTCTAGGAGTGAAGATGAGTCCTACGTTTACATCAAAGCTAGTGGGAGCGTTGTAGTCTTTCTAGTACTGTATGTGGATGACATACCCCTTATTGGAAATCATATTCCTACACTGCAAGATGTAAAGTCTTGGTTGGGAAAATGTTTCGCAATGAAGGATCTAGGAGATGCAGCATACATACTCGGCATAAAGATATATAGAGATAGAGAAAGACGTCTAATTGGATTGAGCCAGAGTACATACTTGGATAAAATACTAAAACGTTTTAGTATGGTTGATTCCAAGAAAGGGTATCTACCCATGAACCATGGCATAACATTGTCTAAGAGTCAATGTCCCAGTACTGAGCAAGAACTGGAGAAGATGAGTCGAGTCCCCTACGCCTTGGCGATTGGATCGATCATGTATGCCATGATATATACTCGCCCGGATGTCTCATATGCTTTGAGTAAGGTGAGTCGGTTCCAGGGCAACCCTGGCAACGATCATTGGACTGCGGTGAAAACGATTCTCAAGTACCTAAGGAGAACAAAGGATATGTTCTTAGTGTATGGTGGGAAAGACGAACTTGTTGTGGAAGGTTATTGTGACGCGAGTTTCCATACGGATAGAGATGACTCGTGCTCACAAAGTGGGTGGGTATTCTTGTTAAATGGAGGAGCTGCTACTTGGAAAAGTTCAAAGCAGGAGACAGTTGTTGATTCAACTTGTGAATCTGAGTATATTGCTGCCTGTGAGGCAGCAAAAGAACTTCATTGGTGATTTTGGTGTCGTAACAAGCATCAAGGAGCCATTGAAGATCTTTTGCGACAATGAAGGTGTAGTCGCTTGGACTAAAGAATCCAAAGATCATAGCCGAACCAGGCATATACTCAGAAAGTTTCACTACGTGAGAAAGCGAGTTGAGGAAGGAGACATGATAGTGACAAGAGTATCGTCGGAAAAAAACCCGGCTGATCCTTTCACAAAAGCACTAAGTCGGGCCAAGCATGATGCTCATGCAAGGACGATTGGGATTAGATTTCATAGTGACTTATCATAAAAGTGTTATTCATTTGAAATTTGTAGTGAAAATTAAATTGTATGAATTGATGATTTATTTATGGAGAATAAATAATTTGCAAGTGTTCTATCATTCATATAGTATTTAATTATTCCATTTCAATCTTTTGCATGTTTAGAACCTATTCCAAAGTAACCTGAGAGATTACTGATGTGTAAAACCTAGTTATAAAATAATCACCTAAAATACACCTTTCCTAGATTACCACACTCTTAGGCATGTATGACCTAATTGTGAGTAATATAGTTCAGGTAAGTAAATTCGGGTATACTCGTCTCCACAGGGATCAATTAAGCTGATTATGTAATATAAAACTAATTAATTAAACTGAACAAATAATAAAAAGGGGTTTTCATTTGGAACATTTTTATTTGCAAACTAAATAATAACACTGAAAATGGTTGTTTAAAATGAACAATCGACTGAAAATGAAGAAAAAGTGTTTCAATATTAAGGAGGATATTCACTATGAGTCGAATCAGTCTAGGTCTAGGTTTGGTTTTGAAGTACCGATTTAATTCGTGTTCTAGGAGTTTAAGGAACTAGATTTCTCTCATAACCTTACAATGAGTCTAATATGATCTCTAGGAATTTCTTCTCAAGAAGCCTGTTTAAATTCACACTCCTGCTTGTTATTTCTAACTAGGTCTGGCTTTCCGAGACCTTCTAATCCTAGGAATTTCTTCTCTAAAGATCAGACTTTACGTTTCACCTAGTTTATTGGTATCAAATCTCGGACCCCTATTTCTAGTGAGTCGCTGACTAGGTCAAAAGGTATGAAAAGTCAGGGGAATTACTAGATCAATTCAATGTTGTCAATATTTTATAAATCAAGCAATAAACAGATTCAACAATGCAAATGTAAAGGTTTAATGAAAAGGTTCTTGATTAGAAACACAAGTGTTCAAACAATCATCATAAAATCCTAAGAATATCCAAACCTAAAACCCTAACTTCATCTAATCATAGCGAATATAAGATGATTAGCACATAGACATGCTAATAATCATCAAACAAACGTGAAGAATTGAATTCATAAACATAGTAATAATCAAAAACGATAGAAAACCAATGTTTGATGCTTGAAATCTCGATCTTGAGTGCTCCAATGGTGTTTTTCGGCTGCCCTTCGAATTAGGTCAAAAGTCTTTTAATTCAGATCTGCAGATTTATTTAAATAGTCATCTGATCGCTAAAAATCGTGCCGCTATCTTTAATAGCATCGCTATTTTCGGTATTTCGTGTGAAAACAAAACGCCAAAATCGCTAAGGGATTAAAAATCACGTTTGGTAAATAGCGATAAAAATCGCGTCGCGATCTGGAGATCGCGTCGCTATTTCTGATTTTCTGCAGTCTTTCGTTTCTTGTGCTGTTTTGACCCGTTTTTGTTACATTTTCTTTTATAGCCTGCAAAACACAATGGAAACTTCATTTTGAGTGATAACATCTTATTTTAATCGATAAGCACATATAAAAATAGGTATTTTGGCAGATAAATATATGTATATATCTGCCAATATCAACATGCCCACACTTGAACTTTGATTGTCCTCAAGCAAATCATCATTAAAATAATTCAATCAGATAGCTAAAAATATAATGCAGTCGATACTTCATCTCAATTTATTCATAGAAACATAATAATTTTCAGAACCTAGTCCATTTAGCAGTTAAATTTTCCACTATATTTTATGCCCAAGTTTGTGTAAGGAATTTAGCTAACTTTTCACAAATCTAATCAAATTTTCAACTATGCTAATTATACTACTTTTAACTTAGATCCTAATCCATACTTGTATAACCTATAAATACCATCTTTATGAAAATTACCCAACTAGTTAGGTTAAAAGAAGAAATATTAGTTTATTTATTCATTTCACAACTTATTTGCTTTATTTCTTCATGCTTTGCATGTTTATTTATATTATTTGATTTTTCATTTCTTTTATTACATGCTTTGCATGTTTGCTAATTTATTTATTTATTTTGTTTGGAAGAGAGAACCACAACTTTCACTGAAAACCCGCATAAAAGACTTTCGACCAACATGTCCAGATCAGTTGACCTTAAAATGCTAGGTTTAAAGGACCCCTCGGGCGTACTCGTCGGGAACCCAAGGTCGGCTAATTGTTCTCTCTAAGTATTTAATTAGGTAATTATTCAAGAATCGATTCGAACCTCAGCTTACATTGTGAACCCGCATAAAAGACTTTCGACCAACATGTCCAGATCAGTTGACCTTAGAATGCTAGGTTTAAAGGACCCCTCGGGCGTACTCATCGAGAACACAAGGCCGGATGAATATTCTCACCGATTCTCAAATTTTTCATTTAAATTATTATTTAGCAATTTTATTCACGTAAACTAAAAGCTCTTAATTCAACCTAATGTCATCGGGAGCTAGTTTTGCTAAACTTAATTTTCTAAAAGGCAATTTTTATCGGTCTACAAGACATTTCAAATTTTCCAAATTAGGAAGTGGTTTAATTAACGAGTTAAAATGATAATTAGATCGGCAAAAACACACAAAAATTGACACATAAAAGCTAGGAAAAATTTTTGCCCTTTAAAGTGAACTCTACTGTCTAAAAAATGTTTTCTAAGGTTGAGATGTGTCTAAAAAATTCTGATTAAACTGGTTTGTTCGTGTTTTAGATGATTTACTAAGGAATAAAACAAGTGGTGGATACCACGCCCCATGCCCACACTTAAAACGTTGCATTGCCCTCAATGCAACAAAAATAAAATAGAAAATTATAAACTAAAAAGTAAAAGGCAAAAGGGAACGGTACTCCCTGAAGGTATTTTGAATATTTGTTTCTGTGTTCCAAGTACTGTTATCATCCAAATGCATGAACCATTTTCGAGCAATTCCATCCAGTTCCAAGCTCATCACATTCTATCAAAACATAACTAAAACACGAAACCAGAATAACACGGTAAAGTAGTTCAAACATAACAAAAACCAAAAGACATGAGTACTAAGTTGCTGCTAAAAGAAAAAATAAAAGTAAACCAAACGTACAACCAAATTGAAAATAGTCTAAGATAACCAAAAACATGGATCAATAATCAGGCCCATCACGAGGCGGTGTAGGAACGTACTGCTGGAACCAGGCATCGTATGTCGGGAAGTTCGGTGGTGCTGGCAAACTCGGGCCCCAGTATGGAAGTGAGTGCTGGGCCTCGGCTGGTGCTGCGGAAGCTTGCCACTAGTGGTATGCCTGACCCCTTTCGGCCTGATAATAATTTCTTTGAAGTTGTAGGTTCATACCTACCATGTATTGCTGCATCCTACCAAAATCAGTCCTCAAACCTGCCATATCAACCTGCAAAGCATGCACGTCAGTATATAAACTCTGATACGGATCAGATGAGGACAGGCCCGCTTGGGAGCCAGATGCCCCGGGGTGCCAATAACCATGATCGATAACTGGTTCCTCCATGTCCCGTATCTCCACATCTTCCTGCTCTTGCGGTTGATCATGTGCCCTTCGTCTAACCTGTCTCGCAATTTCGGTGGATGGGTTATCCACCCACACATATCTAACATTTTCCACCCCATGTGTTGCATTCCGGAGTATCCCCATCCCGTGCATTTGATTGTAATCAATGAAACCCATCTCTATCTTTGTCAAGGTACCTCTCACTCGTGGTGTAAGAGGCATCGCGGCATTTGCCAATCGAGTCATGTATTGGCCACCTAGAAAGCAACTTTTTCCTTTATGTCCCCGAGCGGGACCATTCAAGAACAAAGCGATGACCATCGGGAGGTTTGTGAAACACTCTGGGTTAACCAACTGATGTAGAAACCAAATGCTCGCTATATTCATTTTTTCAGCACCATCTTTTCGTTGGCGGATGGTGTTGGAGATCATACGGTATAGATAGTGGTGCTCATTGTTTCTAAGTTGCTTGCTCTTTGAGTACCTTGAACTCCATACCCCTACACCGAGTGCGGTCCAAATCTCTGCTACACCACGGCTTGGTATAAATTGGCCCCGACGCAAGTAGCAGATGAAATGCCGGTAATTTGTTTGGGCTTGGGTGTAAAGCCCCAGATTTATTGCGAACTGAATTAGTGAACAGTGGACCCATTGATGAGCTACCCGGTAATGAATGGATATGGCTGCGGGATCGTTGTAGGCGCTAGTGCGTTCCAAGTGGTATGTGGAGAGGAATTCTAGCACAAGCTCGGCGTAGATCGGTTCCCTTAGTGTAAGGGCGAACTCCCAAGCATTGCACGTGAATATCACGTGCCCGTTATTGTCCCTAACTTTTCTCGTTAAGTAGGCTCGGATAGCCTCCTCTTTCCCCAAGGCCGCAAGTTCGTCCCATTTAGGTGTTCGGCCCGCATGCACCTTTTTATGCATTATTCTATCTCTTCTTTGTTCATATAGGGCTCAAGTGATTTCATTGCGAATATTATCGAATTTCTTGAATGTATGATGAAGTTAGTTTATCTTAAGAACCAAGGGGAAACCATCTTCATCAAGTTTTATTGGCAATTCAAATTCTTCCTCATATTCGACCGCGATTTCTTCCTCTGATTCGGATGATGACTGATCTGGTGAAGGTGGAGGTTGAGGTCGAGGGACCCTAGAAGAGGATGCCCTAGATGATGATGCTCTTGTAGGTCTCGCCTAATAACAAATTAAAAGAATAATCATTAGAAGTGTTATTTAACAGAAAAGTTACAAAATAAATAAGGAATTTATAAGCTTTTTCTAATTTAAACCCCAATTTCCCGTACCCACACTTAGTTGTTAAACTAAGTGTGAAACTATGTAAAAACTTACCAATTTTCCTTACCCACACTTAGTTGTTAAACTAAGTGTGGCATTATTTAACACTTATAATGATTGTTTTTATAATTAAAATTTTAAATTTGTATAAGCTTGTAATGTAGTTGTCTAAAACTTGAACCCAATTTATTGAAATATGACCACAATGTGAAAAATTGACAAGTATTTATATTATTCATCCAAAATTGACTCATTAACACAATGTAGAAGATTTAACAAGCAAAATATATGAATTTTCGAGTTTTTGACAAGAACATGCCCTAGTTCATAAGTTTTCTTCCTAAAAACCAAAATCAAGCCCTAAAATTCGGAATTGATACTAGGGATTTGCTATTATTCGACTAACTATCAATCTATGGCTTAAGTTTACAAGTAATCAAGCAAAATTCGGAAGAAATTAGCACATATTCAAGAAATTCAGGTTTGGCAAGAGCACTCCCAAAAACCTAAGAATTATACCCTAAAAGATGGATTAATGGAAGAAAAGATGAGTAAACCAACCTTAGGTCCCATGGAGATGAAGATTGATGGAAGAAAACGGAAGATATCGGCCGGATTTGGTGGTTTTGGGGTTTTGGTTGCCGAAAGTCGCGAAGGGGGAAAATGGATTTGATGTGTCTGCTGTTCTATACGAAAAAGGGAGTATATATTTGCGACATAGATCGCGTCGCGATCAGAAGATCGCTTAGCGATTTCTGGCGGACACGGATATTGACCTTAGCGATCTCAAAACGCGATTTACGGCCCCTTAGCGAATTCGGCATTCTGTTTGGTTACCATATAAACGAAATGTTTAGGTTTTTTTTTTCTTACTTTATTTTTTTATTAAAAAAAACCATATAAATGAAATTTTTAGCTTTTTTTTTATTAAAAAAAACGCAGAAGGGAAAGGGAAAAACAACTAAACACGGGTTGCCTCCCGAGAAGCGCTTCATGGATTTACGAGTCTAGAGCTTGACTCGGTGTTGCTCTTTTTTACTTCTTTTCGCCCGTCATGGTGAAATGAACCTCCTCCGTCTCGGTCATGCCTTCATTCTCGTCTTCATGATAAAGCTTCAAGCGATGCCCGTTAACACTAAAATGACCGTTTTCGGTGACGAGGTCTACGTATCCCGATGGGTGTTGTTTTAGAACGGTATAGGGACCCACCCATTTGGATTTAAGTTTTCCCGGTGAAAACTTATACCGGGATTGATAGATTAAGAACTTGTCGCCCGATTGGAAGCATTTTCGAGTTTTCAACTTTTTATCGTGCAAATACTTGCTTCTCTCTTTATAGATTCAGGAGTTTTCGTATGCTTCAAATCGGTGTTCATCGAGAAGATTGAGTTGATGATTGCGTTCGGTCCCGGCGGGAACGATGCTCATGTCACACTCTTTGATAGCCCAATAGGCTTTGTGTTCGATCTCGAATGGAAGGTGACATGCTTTCCCGTAAATCATCCGATAAGGAGTATGGCCGATAGGAGTTTTGTAGGCGGTACGGAATGCCCAAAGAGCATCTTCAAGTCGTTGAGACCACAACTTGGGATTTTTCTCAATGGTTTTCTCGAGAATTCTTTTTATGGCCCGATTAGTGTTCTCGACTTGACCACTAGTTTGTGGATGATATGCGGTCGAGAAACGATGGTGGACACCGTATCGTTGGACAGTTTTCTCCATAAGATGGTTGGCAAAATGTGTGCCACGATCACTAATCAGCGCCCTCGGGCAACCGAACCGGCAGAAAAGAGATTTCAGAAAATCTATTACGACTCGGGCATCATTCGTTGGAAGAGCTTTTGCCTCGGCCCATTTAGAGACGTAATCAACAGCAACAAGGATATATTTATTACCCTGGGAGCTCGGAAACGGACGCATGAAGTCAATGCCCCATATGTCGAAGACCTCACAAACTTGGATGCCATGTTGTGGCATTTCATCCCATTTGGAGATGCTTCCGGTTCGTTGGCATGCCGCACAAGTTTTAACCAATTTTTGTGCATCTTTGAAGATCGTTGGCCAATAGTAACCCGCATCAAGAACTTTCCGGGCAGTGTAGTTTGGACCGAAATGTCCACCAGTGGGGCCTTTATGACTTTTGTTGAGAATGTCATGAGCTTCATCACCGGAAACACACCACCTATGCATCAAAACGGGACCGACCCGGAAAAGATGTGGAGCATCCCAATGGTAATGTTTTAGATCTGAAAAGAATTTTCCTTTCTGTTGATGGGTCATTCCTTTAACAAGAACACCCGCCGCTAAATAATTTGCAAAATCGGCGAACCATGGGTTGTTGGTGTCTTGTAAAGCATTGACCGCTTCGATAAATTCATCGGGAAATGTATCATGAACCCCGTCTTCATTGCACTCCTCAAGGTGAGCGTTCTCTAATCGGGATAGATGATCCGCCGCAAGATTTCCCGCACTATTTTTATCTTTTATCTCGATGTCGAATTCTTGTAGGAGAAGAATCCAACGAATGAGACGCGGTTTTGCATCTTGCTTGGCGAAAAGATATTTCAATGCTGAGTGATCCGTATAGACAATCGTTTTGGATAAAACAAGGTACGGACGGAATTTGTCAAAGGCGAAAACCACTGCAAGGAGTTCCTTTTCAGTTGTGGTGTAATTCGCCTGAGCACCGGTGAGTGTTCGGCTCGCGTAATAAATAGGTTGGAAATGATTGTTTATACGCTGACCCAAAACTACACCGAGTGCGAAATCACTAGCATCGCACATGAGTTCGAATGGTAACTCCCAATTGGGAGATACCATGATAGGAGCTTCTGTGAGCCGATTCTTGAGAAGATCGAAGGCTTCCACACATTCGGGAGTGAACACGAAAGGTGTATCCTTCTCGAGAAGGTGAGTCATGGGTCGGGTTATCTTGGAAAAATCCTTGATGAACCGACGATAAAACCCCGCATGACCTAAGAAACTTCTCACAGATTTAACATTTGAAGGGGGAGGTAATTTAGAAATGACATCGATTTCTGATTTATCGACCTCAATCCCCTTCGCAGAAATTTTGTGTCCTAACACGATGCCTTCGCGCACCATGAAGTGACACTTTTCCCAATTAAGCACAAGATTGGATTCCTCGCACCTAATGAGAACTCGCTCTAAGCTCGAAATACATGACTCGAAGGAGTCTCCGAATACTGAGAAATCAACCATGAAGACTTCCATACAGAACTCGATCATGTCTTGGAAAATCACGGTCATGCACCGCTGAAATGTTGCCGGAGCGTTGCACAAACCGAATGGCATCCTTCGATACGCGAATGTACCGAAGGGGCACGTGAAGGTGGTCTTTTCCTGATCTTGGGGTCGATCGGGATTTGAAAGTAGCCGGAGAAACCGTCCAAGAAACAATAGAAGTTGTTCCCGGCCAATCTCTCCAACATTTGATCGATGAAGGGTAAAGGAAAGTGATCCTTTCGGGTGGCTTTATTGAGTTTGCGGTAATCAATGCAAACTCGCCATCTCGTGACAGTACGAGTAGGTACTAGTTCGTTCTTATCATTACGCACAACTGTCATTCCCCCTTTTTTCGGAACCACTTGGACCGGACTCACCCAAGGACTATCAGAAATGGGATAGATGAGCCCTGCATCAAGCAGTTTAAGAACTTCTTTCTTTACGACTTCCTTCATGTTCGGATTTAAATGCCTTTGTCTCTGCACACTAGGTTTAAAGTTGTCTTCCGTTAAGATTTTACGTGTACAAAAAGAAGGGTTTATATCCGAAATATCTGCGGTTTTCCAAGCTAGAGCTTTTTTATGAGTTTTTAAAAATTTTATTAATTTTTGTTTTTCAGCAAGAGCTAGAGTAGAAGAGATAATGACAGGCAAGTCAGATTCCCCTTGAAGGAATGCATACTCTAGATGGTCGGGCAATGGCTTAAGCTCGAGAGATGGAGGGTCCTCAAAAGATGTTTTAATTCGAAGTTTTTGGTTCGGGTCAAATTTCTCAAAAATTACTTCATTTTCTTCCGAATCCTCTTCATCAAGGTGAAGAAGTTCCTCGAGCTCAGAGAGATCTTGGATGGATTCAGGAGAGTCTAGAGTGACATCACCATAGGTAGTGATGTCATCGCAATCTAGGTTAAGAAATGAGGTAATTTCCTCCTCCATGCATACATCGATGATGTCGATGAAATTGCACGTGTCATCAGAGGCAGAGGTATGCTTCATCGCTTTCTCAATGGAGAAAGTGACTCGGTCATTCCCGACACCTAGACTAAGTTGTTGCTCAACAACCAAGATTATGGCACTGGCAGTGTTCAGAAAGGGTCTCCCTAAGATGAGAGGGACATTTGGTTCTTCCGGGATGTCTAAGATAACAAAATCAGCGGGAAATATGAACCTATCTACCTTAACCAGAACGTTTCTGCTATGCCTACTGGGTATTTAAGCGATATGTCTGCTAATCTCACACGCATCCTATTTGTCCTAACGTCTGTTATTCCTAATTTAAGAAACACGGACAAAGGCATCAAGCTGATACTAGCTCCTAAATCAGCTAGCGCCTTACAGGGCGGTAAATTATCTATGAGACAAGGGATTATAAAACTCCCTGAATCACCCTTCTTTGGAGGTATGTTTGGCTGGAGGATAGCTAAGCATTCCTCACTTAATATTGCTGATGACACCTCCTCCGTTTGCTCCTTGCTTGAGACCAAGTCCTTGATGAATTTCCCGTAATTTGGCATCCCTGCTAACATGTCAACCAAAGGAACGTTAATGCGCACATGTTTAATCATCTCAACAAACTTACCATATTTTTCCTTAAGTTTTTCTTTCCTCAAACGTTGAGGCAAGGGGACCTTCGGTGTGTAGGAGTTTGTTGCATCTGTTTTGGTGGACCTGTGTGTCTCCTTTGGTTTTGCCTTTTCTTGCTCAGTTGGAATTTCAACCTTCTGCATAGCCCTCTTCTCTTCATCAGCTGGAGTCTCCTCATTAACATGTGTATCAAAAGAATTTTCATCAGTATTTAATACAGGTGAACTTACCGTTTTACCACTCCGAGTGGTGATAGCTTTAATATTCTCGAATCCCCGTTTAGGATTATCTTGTGTACGGGGTGGTAAACTTCCTTGAGGACGTTCTTGTAAAATTTGGCCATCTTGCCCAGGTTTCTCTCTAAGCTTTGAATTGCTGCTTGCTGATTTCTGATAATCTGGTCTTGTTCCTCAGTTTTCTTATCGTGCTTTTCCATAAATTTTTCAAGCATTAATTCCATTGAGGACTTTGATCCTTGACCTGCAGCATTCTCTCGGGGTGGTTGGTTTGTTTGGTTATCACGTTGGAAACTAGGGGGTTCGAGTTTCTCGGGGGATAGTTATTGTTTTGGTTATTGTTGTTATAACCTTTGTTGTTATTGTACCCCTGATTGTTGTTGTTATACCCCTAATTTCCTCCATGATAATTACCTCGGTACCCATTGTTGATGTAGTTCAACTCTTCTTCTGCAGACATCATCTATTGATGCTGCTGGCACTCTTTCGTGAGATGTGGCCCTTTGCATATATCACATCCAACCTGTATAGCATGTAAACAACTAGTTATTTTGTCTAATTTACGCCCAAATACCTGTTGGTTGTTCTTAATTGCAGCCACTTCATCATGTTGTCGATCATCAACTGCCTTTAGGGATGCATGATTCTGTCCGACTCGCCTGTCGGATGTCCATTCCAGACTGTGCATCGAGATGTCTTCGAGAAGTTGATAGGCTTGAGTTGGGGTTTTGTACATGAATAGTGCGCCACTTGAGGAATCGAGGAGGGAACGAGATGCGTGATCTAATCCCCTGTAGAAAATATGTACTATGTTGTTCTTCTCCAAACCGTGGTTGGGACATTTCCGTAGTAAACTTTTCAGTCTTTCCCAGGCCTCCGTTACCTTTTCACCTGACTCCTGCATAAAAGCCAAAATATCAGTTTTAAGTTTATCAGCCTTAGCTGGTGAAAAATAACGAGTAATAAAACGGATTCGGAGTTCATTCCAAGTCGTAATAAAGCCTGGCTCTAATGATTTAACCCATTCTTTTGCATCCCCAGCTAAGCTGAAGGGAAACAATCTCAACCTTATAGCATCAATTGTTACATCTCGTTGCTTGAACAATTCACAAATCTCTAGAAAGTTTTCTAGATGTCTATTGGGATCATTGCATAATCTTCCGTCAAAATTCAGATCCCGCACCATACTGATGAATTGCCCTTTAATCTCGAAATTGATATTATTCAATTCGGGCACTGTGATGGAGGGATTAGGACCAGTTGGTGTTGTTTGTCTGGTGTTCCACATGGGCTGCTCTGGTGGCGGATCTGGTGGTGCTTGATCTCCCATATCGTAAATTGGGTTTTCGATTGATTGAAAGTTGATTGACTCGAGGTATTGCGCTGCTAAAACTGCTTTACGTCGCTGGCGAAGAAGTCTCTCTGGTTCAGAAAACGGTGATAACGGATCTGAATCAGAGCTACGGGTCATACACCTGCAAAACTTAAAGCAAATCATAAAAACACAACAGTTTAACAACTTCAATGAAAACCAGACAAACAATATGAACGAATAAAATAACTTGTTTAGAAATAAATCTCTAGACAAGGATCGATTAACAAATTAGTTCTAAATTAATAATCTCGCAACTGTTCCCCGGCAGCGGCGCCAAAAACTTGATGTGTAAAACCTAGTTATAAAATAATCACCTAAAATACGTATTTCCTAGATTACCACACTCTTAGGCAAGTATGACCTAATCGTGAGCAATATAGTTCAGGTAAGTAAATTCGGGTATACTCGTCTCCACAGGGAACAATTAAGCTGATAATGTAATATAAAACTAATTAATTAAACTGAACAAATAATAAAAAGGGGTTTTCATTTGGAACATTTTTATTTGAAAACTAAATAATAAAACTGAAAATGGTTGTTTAAAATGAACAATCGACTGAAAATGAAGAGAAAGTGTTTCAATATTAAGGAGGATATTCACTATGAGTCGAATCAGTCTAGGTCTATGTTTGGTTTTGAAGTACCGATTTAATTCATGTTCTAGGAGTTTAAGGAACTAGATTTCTCTCAAAACCTTACAATGAGTCTAATATGATCTCTAGGAATTTCTTCTCAAGAAGCCTGTTTAAATTTACACTCCTGCTTGTTATTTCTAACTAGGTCCGGCTTTCCGAGACCTTCTAATCCTAGGAATTTCTTCTCTAAAGATCAGACTTTACGTTTCACCTAGTTTATTGGTATCAAATCTCGGACCCCTATTTCTAGTGAGTCGCTGACTAGGTCAAAAGGTATGAAAAGTCAGGGGAATTACTAGATCAATTCAATGTTGTCAATATTTTATCAATCAAGCAATAAACAGATTCAACAACGCAAATGTAAAGGTTTAATGAAAAGGTTCTTGATTAGAAACACAACTGTTCAAACAATCATCATAAAATCCTAAAAATATCCAAACCTAAAACCCTAACTTCATCTTATCATAGCGAATATAAGATGATTAGCACATAGACATGCTAATAATCATCAAACAAACGTGAAGAATTGAATTGATAAACATAGTAATAATAAAAAACGATAGAAAACCAATTGTTAGGACCATTTATGTAATAGATTTTGACCTTTAAGTCCGTTAGTTAACTTTTCCTTTGTTAAGTGGTAGGAGTATATATTGATGTAGTTTGACTTTTCAATATAAGCTTTCCCACACATTTTACTGAAATACATATTCTGAAAGTTTCATCTCCATCGTTCTCTCTCAATCTCACACACTCAATACACCAAGAACACACACACTTAAGCTTCAATCTCACTCAAATCTCAATGGATTAGCTTGATTTCAATCTCATTAGGACTCTCATTTGGTATCAGAGCTAAATCTCTCTGCGAGAAGATCCAAACTGAAGCTAATTCGGTTCAGATCTGAGGATTTTGAAGAAAGTTCGTTCGTCATGTCTGTGAAATTAATGTTGTAAATTTTTGGTTCGAATTGAAGATTTCATTGAAGAATCATGTTTCTCCTTCAATTCTAAGCAGAATAGAACCAAAATTCGATCAAATCCGTCAACAAATCACTTCAATTTCGTGATTTTGATGAAAAAGTGAAAAAGTTTAAAAACTACTGAAAATCAAAGAATTGAAGTTGTTGTGTTATGGATTGAAGAAAGTGATCGGATCAAAGTGTTAGCAATTAGATTTTGAGCAATTAGCAAAAAGAATCATTGAAATTGGTGAAGAATTAAGCAAAAATCGATCAAAACAGTGAAGAAAAGTACGTACCGTCGACTACTTCGGCTTCAAGAACGATGAACATCTTCGGCCCGAACTATGAACTTCGGCTCTTTTAATTTCAGCCCAAGTAAGTAGTTCGGCCTGAGAACTTAATTCATTTCATTGCTCGGCCCAATTAATAAGTTCGGCCCGAACTTAAGGCATTTCAAGAGTTCGGCCCGAGGTCCAAAGTGAAGGTCGGCCCGAAGTCTAAAGGCCACTAGTTCGGCCCATATTGAAATCTCAGTCTTCGGCAGATCAAAGTTAGGCATTGATCAAAAGAAGTTCGGCTTTTATTTGTTCGATCAAATATCGTTGTTCGACCAAAATTGTTCTTGTTGCATTTGATTGGATCGATTGTGCATGATTTTCGAATCAATCTGATTTCATCATTCAATTACAATACCGATTTCATACCGATTATCAATCAGTTGTTCATACCGATTATCAACTTCTTGTTCATACTGATTTCATCAATTGTTCAAAGAGTTCGGCTCGAATCCGATTCCGTCAATTGATCAATTGTTTATACCTGATTCCGACCCTGATTCCGTCGAATTTAACTGGAATTTGATTTTGTTTTTGACAAATTGAATACTCGACTCGATCTCAATCACAGACATAAATCGATTACAACCAAAATTGTATCGGAATCAACTTCAATCTTTACGTAAACCAGAATCGTAAACCAGAATCTGATCTTAATTCGATTAAATTGACTTCAAAGATCGATTTGCTTCAAAGTTCAGCTTCAGAGATCGATATGCATCAAAGTTCGGCTTGCTTCAGTTTGTAAAATGTTCGGCGTCTGCTTCTTATCCCAAGCCAATTAAGCCCAACAACTCTAAGCCGAATAACCAAATTAGCTAATTTGGCTTGCTTCCTAATTCGGCTTGTTATTTTAAGGACCAACCCCAAATTCCTTAACCAAATTTGTGTTAATAACCAAATTCCTTAATCATTTTAATATTCATTTTAAAATCATTTTATAAATCATTTTAAAATTACACACAATATTTGTAAAAGTACAAATCATTTTAAAATGACTTCAAAAGACGCTCTCTCGATCGGATCTGATCTTAAACCTCCCGTGTTATATCGAGGAGAATATCCTCAGTGGAAGAAACGTTTTCTCCACTTTATCAGAAACCAGGAGCTACATGTTGAAATTCCAGAATCCCTCGAGCATGGAAATGCAATATTTTATGAAGATGCAATTGCGGATCCGGATGCTACTCCTGTAGTTATCAGTGGAAAACGTCGTATTCCTGCTGCTGAATATTCAGTACAACAAGCTCGAAGGGCCAAAGCCGATGTACAATCTTATTCATTTATGCTACAAGGCTTACCAAACGATATCTACAACAGTTTAGATAGTCTGGAAACTGGCAAAGAGTTGTGGGATGAGATCAGAAAACAAATGGAGGGTACGGTGTTAGGTAACAAGGCAAAGATGGTTACTACCCTGTGTTGGAATATGCTTCACGCGTATAACATATAGTTATATGGCTAGTAGTTTGTGAGCCTAAAGGGTCACACACTTAAACACTTAACACCATATGATATATAGTGTAATTAGGGTAATTACATTATATATTAATATAAGCTACATGCTTGTATATAAAGTTTAATATTAAATTGTAATATTGAAACCTTAATGTGAGCAAACTAGAAGGAACAAAATATAAGGACTTGTGTGTAAATATTGGTCAATGGTTTATGGAAATCATTAATGGGCATTAAGGCACCATTATGGAGTGTAAATGACTCCATAAACCCCCTCTCTTTCCTTGCAAGTTCACGACACACACACACACACTACAATCCATATTTTGCTTCCTTTTGCTCTCAAGACTTAAGGACTAGCATCCTTCATTTGGTGTTCTTGCTTGTGTTGTGTGGATTACTTTTAGAGGTATTCCTTTTGAATACTTGGTTTCAATCCATCACCAACTCCATCCGATTTCAACAAGATCAAAGGCTTCAAGGGTATGAAATGTTCATCCAATCTCTTTGATTTATTTATTAGTTTGATTGTATGATTAATATCAAGATCCGTTCATGGTGATTTATTCTTTTCCGCTGCGTTTGTTAAATGTTTTAACCGAAAATCACCTATAGTGGTATCAGGAGCAATTATATTAATCATATAATTAGCTAGATTTTGTAAAAAGTGGCAAAAATCAATCTTTTTTGATGTTTAAAAGTACCGATCGCCACTAAACAAAACCCTACGGGTTTTATGTTTTTTTCGGTTTTTAATTAAAAAGTGGGTTAAAACTTGTATTTTTAGAACCCTATTGTCACTTGTTACAAAATCAAATCAAAAAAATTAATCAAGTTTATTGAATTTTTTGATTATTTGGCCCCAAAGATCTCGGTCAGAGCAGGCATATGCCACACGTGAATACCCCCCGAAGCTACCGGTTTCCTAGTTTAATTTTGTTTTTGATATGGCAAAACATGTATTTTTGCCATATCCCAAGGCAAAGTCTTGTCAATTGTTGCTTGTTTGTGCAAACCGATGAAAGCCTTGACCTTTGTGAATGAATGTGTTGATTGTTTGGTTGTTTTGGTTGATTTGGGAAAAGCCGTGTTTTTGGCTTATATTGTTGTAATTTTGTTTCAATTTTTTCTTTTATTTTTGGTGCCATGTTTTGGGGGCAAATTTCATTGTAAAAGTAATTAGAATAGTTGTATTTTATTTCTTTGTATGTTGTAATTTGTTGACCAAAGATGGAGAGAAAATGAGGACAAAACAACAATTTTCGGCACCTCCTGCGTAGCTGCACAAAAACAGACTTTCCCGGAGATTGGCTATTTCGTTGGACCTGAAACCACCGCCAAACGTTCCGCAACTCAGAGACCTACAACTTTACAGAAGGCGGGGAAGACCACCGAAGATTCCTTAAGTGACTGTTCGGGCCTTGAAGTCAGTCTGAATTTTCTGGCAGAATGTATTTTTTCACAATTGTTGGTTTCTACTTGCCCATGAATGTCATGAGGGCAAGTGGGAGCCCATTGGGTTTATGTAGGCCCGTTTTGGTTCATGTCGGCCCGTCCCCTAGTTTGACCCTTCGGTCCGTCATGATGACTCACGTGACCGAACCTAGGATTTCATCGGTCGAGGTTTGCACAAAATTTGTTGCATGTTTTATTTATGTTTGTGGTTATTTTCTTTTATATTAGATACACGTAATAAAACAATTAAAATATGATTTTAGACACAAACGTTAAAACATCCAAACCTTTTATCATCTATGATTACTTGTTAATCATTCATGATTAACCTTTAATCTAAAATTGTTTTGAGATTAAACTAAGTTTAAATACGATTTGAAACTTCACCCCTAATAATCGCTAAATGTTTTTACCGTTTATTAAACGACTTATGAAGTGGTATGAATGAAGTACATGATTCATTCATATCTTAATAAAATTTTATTAATTAAAATTTAAACATCCCTAAAATTTAAGTCACGACGTCCAATCGGTTGATAATCACTTGCTTCTATTTTTGAATTCACGTGAGTCGTGGTTTGAATTTAAATCCGAGGTCATTATTCTCTACGGTGAGACCTAGATCTATTTTGACATGATTTCACATTGGATGACTTAATCGAGTTAACGGTGAGACCTTGACTCGAGGCAAAGATGCGACAAACATGCCACTCGACCCTAGATGCTTGCTCACTAGGTGCCATGAAGTCCCATACCTCTAAGAGTTACACTTGTAATGCAATTGTTGACCGTCACCTACCTATTGGATCTATCATCTCTAGCAGATCAACTGATGCGATGATAGAAGCTCAATGAGATCTTAGCTTTTAATTAAAATTAATTGGGTAGTTAATTTATTAAAAGAAATTATTGAAAATACTAATTAATGAACTTTGTAATTTTGTAGATGACTTCAAACAATCAAACCCTAACACACACCACCATTCATTCCATTCTCGAAAAAGAGAAACTTGATGGAACAAACTTTGTGGACTGGTCTCGTAACCTAAGGATTGTCCTTAGGGCCGAGCATAAGTACCACCATTTGGAGGAGGCGCTGCCCCCTGCCCCTGCTGCTACCGCCACTGCTGCTGTTCGTGCAGCCTATACCAAAAGGTTTAACGAACAACAGGAAGTCGCCGCGCTTATGCTAGTGAGCATGATTCCCGAGATTCAAAAGAATCTCGAGGACCTCACTGCATTTGATATGATGCGTGACCTAAAGGCCATGTATCAAAAGCAAGCCGAGCAGGAACTCTTTGACACTGTCAAAGCCTTCCACGCTTGCAAGCAGGAGGAGGGACAGTCTGTTAGCTCTTATCTCTTGAAGATGAAGAGCTACTTAGACCAAATGGAGAAGCTTGGTTACGCTATGCCGCACATCCTTGGGATTAGCTTGATTCTAACGTCCCTAAACAAGGATTTTGCACCGTTTGTCATGACTTATCATATGCATAGTATGGGGAAGACATTCGCCAAATTACATGCTATGCTGAAACAAACGGAAGCAAGCCTACCCAAGAAAACTCCGGCCCCTACTGTCCTTGCTATAAGGCAAGGAAAGATCCAAAAACCAAAACCGCAAGTAGTTGCAAAGGGCCAAGGAAAGGGAAAGCAAGCTTACAAGCCCAAGCCAAAGGTTCCCCTACCTACTCAAAAGGAGCACCCTGCTAAGGAGCTTGCTTGCCATCACTGTGGTGAAACAGGCCATTGGAGGAGGAATTGTCCTGCCTACCTGGCGGAGTTGATGAAGAACAAAGCCAACAAGGTTGGCACATCAGGTATCTTCACAATAGAACTATATGCTTTCCCTAAGAAATCATGGGTATATGACACTGGTTGTGGAACTCACATTTGTAATACCATGCAGGGTCTAAGGGGAAGTAGAAAGCTAAACCATGGAGCTTTGGATTTGTACGTAGGCAATGTGATGCGTGCACCGGTCGAAGCTATAGGAAGCTATGATTTAATCCTTCCTAGTGGTTTAATTATTGTATTAGACAATTGTCACTATGCGCCTAGTATTACTAGGGGTATAGTATCGCTTTCTTGTTTGTCGAATAATGGTTTTATTCATACTTTTGCGGATTTTGGTATTTCAGTTTCAAAGGATAATGTTTTTTTACTTTAATGCTATTCCTCGTGATGGTATCTTTGAGATTGACATGCATAATCGTATCACAAACAGTAGTTCTATTTATACATGTAGCAACAAGAAAACCAAGAAGAACTTGGATTCTACCTTCCTATGGCATTGTTGCCTTTGCCACGTTAACAAGAAACGCGTTTTGAAATTACAAAAGGATGGACTTATAAAATCAGATGATTCTGAATCATTTGATAAATGTGTTTCTTGTATATCTGGTAAAATGGCGCGCACGCCTTTCTCCCATGTAGGCGAAAGAGCCAATGATCTACTTGGACTCATACATACTGATGTATGTGGCCCTTTTAGAACTAGAACTAGGGAAGGTGCTACCTACGTCATTACTTTCACTGACGACTTTAGTCGTTATGGTTATGTTTACTTGATTAAACATAAACATGAAACCTTTGAAACGTTCAAAGCTTTCCAAAATGAAGTAGAAAATCAACTCGGCAAGAAGATAAAGGCTCTCCGTTCTGATCGAGGAAGAGAGTAAATGAGCCATGAGTTTCAAGACCATCTTAAGAATTGTGGGATTGTCTCACAATTCACTCCCCCTTATACACCACAACATAATGGTGTATCAGAGAGGAGAAATTGCACCTTGCTTGACATGGTCCGATCGATGATGTGTCCCACCACTCTGCCTCTATCCTTTTGGGGTTATGCACTCAAATCGGCTGCTCGCATACTGAATATGGTTCCCACCAAGAAGGTTGAAAAGACACCATATGAGATATGGCATGGGAAAGTCCCTAACTTGTCTTACTTGAAGGTCTGGGGTTGTGAGGCTCTCGTAAAACGAGACACGCCAAACAAACTTTTACCCAGAACTGTCAAGTGCATCTTTATAGGATACCCTGAGGAAACGATGGGTTACTATTTCTACTACCCACCTGAGCAAAAAGTGATTATTTCTTGTTATGCTGAGTTTCTTGAGAGCAATCTCATTTCACAAGAAGCAAGTGGGAGTACCATCGACTTTGACGAGATTCCAAGCGATGAAGATGCACAACCTATTGTAGATACTAGCGAACATCAAGATGAGCTGAACATGAAACTGTTCTTGTTGCACCTCAAAATGATGTAGTCCCCATTCGAAGGTCCGCAAGGACACCTCATGCACCTGAACGATATGGTTTCCATGTCGATGCTGAGGAGCTAAGCTTAAGGGATCATAATGAACCCCCTAACTATCGAGCTGCATTATCAGATTCTGAATCTGACAAATGGCTTGATGCTATGAACGCAGAAATTCAATCCATGAAAGATAACCAAGTATGGACTCTGGTTGATCTTCCTCTTAACAGTAAGACTGTTGGTAGCAAGTGGCTCTTCAAGAAGAAGACCGACATGGATGGCAACGTACACACCTATAAAGCTCGATTGGTAGCAAAAGGATACACTCAAAACTACGGGATTGACTATGATGAAACCTTCTCGCCTGTTGCCGACGTTAGAGCTATTAGGATTGTCATAGCCATAGCAGCGTACTTTGACTATGAGATTTGGCAAATGGATGTTAAAACTGCTTTCTTAAATGGACACCTTGATGAAGATGTCTATATGGTTCAGCCTGAGGGTTTTGTTAATACAAAACACCCAAAGAAAGTATGTAAGCTTCAAAGGTCCATTTATGGACTAAAGCAAGCATCCAGAAGTTGGAACAAAAGATTCGACGAGGAAGTCAAAACGTTTGGCTTTACTCAGAATCCCGACGAGCCATGTGTATATGTAAGAGCTAGTGGGAGCATTGTCGTCTTTCTAATCCTATATGTCGATGACATACTACTCATAGGAAATAACATTCCAAGGCTACAAGATGTAAAATCCTGGCTTGGGAAGTGCTTCGCTATGAAGGATCTTGGGGAAGCGGCATATATACTTGGTATAAAGATCTATCGAGATCGATCAAAGCGGTTAATCAGACTAAGTCAAAGTGCGTACATTGATAAGATTCTAAAACGGTTTAGAATGGATGCTTCCAAACGTGGAAGTCTCCCTATGCAACACAATGTACACTTGAGTAAGACTCAAGGACCGTCCCCATCTGATGAGATGAAACGTATGCGTGATGTCCCATATGCCTCGGAAGTAGGATCTATCATGTATGATGTACGGTGCACAAGACCTGATGTAGCGTTCTCTCAGAACCTTACAAGCCGATATCAACAGAATCCATGTGAGAGTCACTGGACTGCTGTTAAGAACATACCGAAGTATCTTAGGAATACTAAAGATATGTTTCTTGTATATGGTGGTGAAACTCAAAATGAGCTAAGCGTTACTTGTTATTCTGACACTAGTTTTGAGACTGATCGAGATGATTCCAAATCTCAAACGGGGTATGTTTTCGTTTTGAACGGAGGCGCTGTTGATTGGAAAAGCGCAAAGCAGAGCACTATCGCTATGTCTTCTACAGAAGCTGAATACATTGCAACTACTGAAGCTGCAATGGAAGCTGTTTGGATGAGGAAATTCATTTCTGGGCTTGGAGTTGTCCCCAGTAATGAAAGACCCATGGATACGTACTCTGATAACACAGGTGCTATCATCATTGCCAACGAACCTGGTGTTCAGAAAGGCGCCAGACATTACCGGAGGAAGGTTCACTACATTAGAGATGCGATCCTAATGGGAGATGTACGCTTGCTCAAAGTTCATACAGATGACAACTTAGCTGACCCCTTCACGAAGCCAATGTCATGTACCAAACATATTGAGCATGCTAGAAACATTGGACTTCGACCAGCTAGTAGTTTCATGTAATCTGTTTTAGTATTTGGATAATAGAACATTAAGCAGTTTTTATTGGAATAAATTGATATATGTGATTTGATCGTTTTTATATGAATATCTACTGTGTTCTATATTTGCATGTTTATATCCATGAATATTTACTGCGTTTTATATTCTAAATTGTCCATTGTCATATTAATAATATGGGAATATTATTAAGACAAATCTGAGGGCATTGATGAAATTATCTTAGTATGACTAATGATGATGAAATCAAACTCACATGTTGTTCATATTGATGCACAATTGGACTGACCCAACCTATGAGAAATCACTTCCTGGATTTATGTCACAAGTGAATCTCACAAAGGCTTTATCACTTATCCTCTGACTTGAGATGCAAGTTGGTTTGTGTATGTAGAGGGGCAAACTTTGACATGGTTAAACGCTGGCCTGAATAAGGCTGCTATAACAACCATTATCGGGTTTGTCATTAAGCATATGATAGACACGTGTAGTCAACAAAGAATTTGTTCCTCCACACATGTGGATTAGATACTACTGGGGCCCTCGATGATTTGAATAGATGTATGTGTGGCCACACCCAAAATGCAATCAAGATGAATCTTGATTGGTTTTGGTAATCTACTTCAATGTATAGATCGAGAAACATAATCGTTGAAATTTTAGATTGACATTAATCCTTGTCTAAAATTCAACATAGTATCAGTAACAAAAGGATAACTGCTCGAAAAACTTTGACCAAAGATTTTATGATCATGTACTTCTAGGGGCATTGACGGGTTGCTAGACTCTAACCTTTGCTTGTATAACTACTTGATGTTATCACGTGCGCAAGTGGGAGCTGTTGGAATATGCTTCACGCGTATAACATATAGTTATATGGCTAGTAGTTTGTGAGCCTAAAGGCTCACACACTTAAACACTTAACACCATAAGATGTATAGTGTAATTAGGGTAATTACATTATATATTAATATAAGCTACATGCTTGTATATAAAGTTTAATATTAAATGTTAATATTGAAACCTTAATGTGAGCAAACTAGAAGGAACAAAAGATAAGGACTTGTGTGTAAATATTGGTCAACGGTTTATGGAAATCATTAATGGGCATTAAGGCACCATTATGGAGTGTAAATGACTCCATAAACCCTCTCTCTTGCCTTGCAAGTTCACGACACACACACACACACTACAATCCATCTTTTGCTTCCTTTTGCTCTCAAGACTTAAGGACTAGCATCCTTCATTTGGTGTTCTTGCTTGTGTTGTGTGGATTACTTTTAGAGGTATTCCTTTTGAATACTTGGTTTCAATCCATCACCAACTCCATCCGATTTCAACAAGATCAAAGGCTTCAAGGGTATGAAATGTTCATCCAATCTCTTTGATTTATTTATTAGTTTAATTGTATGATTAATATCAAGATCCGTTCATGGTGATTTATTCTTTTCCGCTGCGTTTGTTAAATGTTTTAACCGAAAATCACCTATACCCTGAATTCTTATCAATCATTCAAAGCTATAAATGGAGAAGATCTGGAAAGTACATATCATAGATATTGTACGTTGATGAATGAACTTCGCAAAAACCATCTGCGAAAAGAAAATTTGGAGCTGAATATCAAATTTATCCATAGTCTGTTACCAGAGTGGGAAATATTTGGGAATAGTACCATGCAGCACAAAGATCTCAGTCTCATTGATATTCATGAACTCTATGAATATCTGCACCAAAATGAGCCTATGGTTAAAAACATAGTGAAAACTAAACAAGAGACTGATGATACTCTTGCACTGCTTACAAAACAACACCACTTGTATTCTTCAACAACTAAGATGAAAGAGAATGTTGAGGCACCAGTGACATCTACAACTGATGATTTGCAAAAAGAACTCAAAGATGTTCTTCAAGCTATGTCACTCATTTCCAACTATGAGAAGAAGTATTACAAAACACCCACCAACAACAACTTGAGATCGTCCTCAAACTTTAAATCGGCTCCATCTGCTTCAGTAACAAACAACACATCTGATAAGCAAACTCTTACACCACTGGATCCAACGAAAAAATGTTATAATTGTGGTATTGCTGGTCATTACTCTCGATATTGCAAGAAACCAAAAGTTCGCAATTCTGATTATTTTAAGCTAAAGATGCTAATGGCTAAGCAAGTCGAGGCTGGGAAAGTGTTGTTGGCTGAAGATCTCAGTTGGATGGAAGATTCTGAACCCGAAGATGAGGAACATTCAGCAAACCTAAGTTTTATGGCGAGAGAAAATGCTGAGGTTGCTGATCGTATTAATGAGCTTGATGAGGATGGCAAGGTACACACTTCTTCTCTCTCTAATGAAAATACTTCCAATAATGCTGATACTTGTTTTACTCAAACTCAGATATCTCAAATTGAATTATTAACACGAAAACTTTTAGAAGAAAAAGATTTAAATGATCAACTTAAAGATCGTTTAAATATTTTGGAAAATCAAAACAAACAAAATGATCATCTAGGTGAGAAACTTGTTCATCATATTCAACAAACTCAAATTTTTAAACAAGAGAATCTGGAGTTACAAAGTCATATATCAGAATTACAAGCTAAATTTGATAACAATCACAAATTTTATACACAAAAACATGGCATGAATATCAATATAATAATAATGCGTTGGCACGTAAACAACAAGATTTTGATGATAATGAAAAACAATTTAAATCTTTAACATCACAAATCAAATAATTAACTGAAAATATTCATGAACAAAAGATAAATTCATTAAATGAAATGAAAACTAAACAGAATATCATAAACACACTCAAACATGAAACAAATAAATTGAATTCCCATATCAAACATCTTGAGGAACTGATTGTCAAAAGAGGACATACTGATCAAACCATTCATCTAAACAAGCCCAAAGACTTCAAATATTTCAATTCAAGAGAAGGGCTTGGAGCTGACAATCCTGAATATCTTAAGACTGCATGCACAATGGTTCCTACGTTATATGATTCAAGATACATGCATCATGGGATTTCACAAAGATTTGTTTGTATCACTGATGAGGAAGAAGAAATAGAGACGTTCAATCGAGCTAGAAAGGAGAATGTCCAAATTAGTTTTAATTACACTAAATTAAATAAATCATATGAAACTAAAAAGGCTAAATTTGCAAATGATGATTATTTTTTAATCATAACACCTGAAGAATTTGAGATCAAAGGTAATGATGTACTTCAACAGAAGATAACACCAAAGCTTTATGTTCCATCTCTTATTCTTGAAAAGAAAATTTGCCAACTGGAAAATGAAATTGATGAAACACATAAAGCATTTGACAAAGAAAAATCTGATCTTCAAACTAAAATTCATGAATTAGAAGATAAAATTATCGAAATAAAATCTACTTCTAATCAAAATGTTTCTACTTCAAATGATTCTCCAAAGCCTACGTCTCTCAAATCTAAGATTTCTTCTCTCAAAACTCCAGTTCTTTTAAGACGAGATCCTAATTCATCTGTTTTAAATTTTTCAGATCGAAATTTAAAATCCACGCTTAAGAAGACAGTGCATGGGAGAGTTAAAGACGTTGAGCAGTCGAAGAAGTCTAGTTCGAGTAAATCTAGTATGCTTACGCCCAAAGGAGCTTAAGAAGTCTAGATCTTCTTCGTTTTTAGATTCTTCTTTTTCTAATTCAAAAAAATGTAATAACTCAACAAAGTTTATTTCTCCTGCTACACGTTATGGTATTGTATATGATTCTGCAATTTATCATCCTGTTAATTTTGTTGTTAATGGTGTGAATTTGGTTGTTAAAATAGATAAAAATGGAAACAAAGTTAATTTTGATAAAAAAACTGATCAACCAATTTCTCAATATGATACACGATATTTTGTTAAAAAAAGATGCTTCATGTGGTCCTCGACATGATGTATTAAATAAAAATGGTTCAATCATACATTCATGCACAATTTGTCATCCAGAACCCTGCAAAACAATGCTTGCTCAATCTCAAAAACCTATACCTACACGTTCTTCTCTTAATTCTTCGAAATCAGTTTATCGTGTAGTTTCAACACCTAAATTGTCCACATCAGTCGATCGCGTGGTATCTACACCTAAATCGACAAAATCAGTCTATCGCGTGGTATCTACACCTAAATCGACAAAATCAGTCTATCGCGTGGTATCTACACCTAAATCGACAAAATCAGTCTATCGCGTGGTATCTACACTTAAATCGACAAAATTAGTCTATCGCGTGGTATCTACACCTAAATCGACAAAATCAGTCTATCGAGTTGTGTCTACAACTAAATCGTCAAAATCCATTTATATGACTTCGTCTCCAAAATCATCCAAATTTATTAAATATAAATGGATTCAAAATGAACAATCAAACTGGATTTTAATTTCTCCAGAGAAATCCCTAAAATGGTCTATCAAAGTAACAAACAATGAACTGCCTCCTTGCAGTTTTCCAGTTCTCTAAATACATTCTTTCTTTAATTTCTTCATAAGACATATATTACTAATCGTTTCGGACCCATAACTGATTGGGTACCACATTTTTTATTTGTCTTCTGTAGAATGTTTGGTATATTGATTCTGGTTGTTCCCGTCACATGACCGGAAACAAGAAATTATTAACAAATTTTAGAGACAAATATTTGGGAACTGTTCGGTTTGGAAATGACCATTTAGCTGCCATAATGGGTATTGGAGACATAATTCGTAAAAAATTTTAATCATCCAGAATGTGACCTATGTTGAAGATCTTGCTCATAATCTTTTTAGTATTGGTAAATTCTGTGATAAAACATTGGAAGTTAATTTTCGTACAAAGAAATGTGTTGTTCGCACATATGATGGTGAAGAACTTCTGACCAGAACTCGTGAGACGAATCTATTTACAATTAATTTCGACGATGTGACCCCACTTGACGAAGTGTGTTTAATGTCAACGGCGTCTTCAAATGAATCATGGTTATGGCACCGTCGTCTTTCTCATCTTAATTTCAAAACAATTAACAAATTGGTTAAAGGTGGTCATGTCGCTGGTCTTCCAGATGTTAAATTTGCTAAAGATCATCTATGTTCGTCTTGCGAAATGGGCAAAATGACAAAGAAACATCATAAATCCAAACCAGTTCCAAGTACTTCAAAACCGCTTGAATTACTTCATATGGATTTATGTGGCCCAATGAGCGTTCAAACCATGGCTGGTAAACGCTATGTGTTGGTTATTGTTGATGATTATTCACGTTATACATGGGTGTATTTCTTACGGACAAAAGATGAAGCTGCTGAGAACATCATTGCCTTCATCAAGAAAACCCAGACAAACATGGAACTCAAAGTTCATACCATTCGTACTGACAATGGGACTGAATTTAAAAATCAAACTTTAGATTCTTTTCTTGAATCAGTTGGTATTTCTCATCAATTTTCCGCTGCCCGAACACCTCAACAAAATGGAATCGTTGAACGATGAAATCGTACTTTAGTTGAAGTTGCTCGTACCATGCTTTCATTTTCGAAACTCCCATTATCTCTTTGGGCTGAAGCTATTAGCACAGCATGTTTCACTCAAAATTGTTCAATCATCAACAAAACCTACAACAAAACTCCATATGAACTCATGAATAACCGGATTCCAAATGTCAAATTTTTCCATATTTTTGGGAGTCGATGCTTCATTCTAAATGATAAAGACAAATTAAATAAATTTGAAGCTAAAGCTAATGAAGGAGTTTTTGTTGGATATTCACGAGAATATGCATCATTCAGAGTATATAATCGGTCGAAACGGACGGTTAGAGAAAGTGTCAATGTTAACTTTGATGAAACTTTTCCAATAGATTCGTTAACTACAAATGTTGAAATTCCTCCACTTTCGTCATCGCCTTCTACATCTCAAAATGATTTAGATGTCTTGTTTGAAAAGTTTTATGATGATTATCATAACATTAGACATACTTTACTTGAGGAGGTTGGCGTTCCATTCCCATCCGTAGCCGATGTTCAATCTATTACTGTGCCTGAAGTACAAAATTCAAGTTCAACTGATTCTCCATCTCCTACTTCTGCTGCACCAACTAACAATTTTTCTCCTTCACATTTAGCTTCATCTTTGGAAAGTCAATCTTCACCGGAAGATTCCCCACCTTTGCAAACTCAATCACCTCTGGGTGATTCCCCACTTT